>JAWWEX010000182.1:111589257-111604577 GCA_035583215.1 Arremon brunneinucha | reverse complement strand
CCATCCCAGAATCCCATCCCATAACCCCATCCTGGAATCTCATCCCATCCCATAATCCCATAATCCCATCCTGGAATCTCATCCCAGAATCCCATAATTCCATCCCATAATTCCATCCCATAATTCCATCCCATAATTCCATCCCATAATCCCATCCCGGAATCCCATCCAATCCCATCCCAAAATCCCATAATCCCAAAATCCCATAATCCCCTCCCAGAATCTCATCCTGGAATCCTATCCTGGAATCCCATCCCAGAATCCCATCCCATCTATAATCCCATCCCGGAATCCCATCCCGGAATCCCATCCCGGAATCCCACTTCATCATCCCATAATCCCATCCTGGAATCCAATCCCATCCCATAATCCTCATTTGAGGTTGGAAAATCCCACGGAATCCAACCATTCCCAGCACCAAGGGTCCAGCCCCAATCCCAGTCCAGGAATTTCTCCTGGATTTTTGTCCCACCAAGGGGACACCGAGAAGGAAAACATGGAACAAGGATGGATCCAAGGGGAGATTCCCATCGGATCCCAAATCCTGGTCCTAAGATGTTCTTCTCCCACTTTTTTTGTGTCCCATCAAGGAGAAACCAAGAAAGAAAACATGGAACAAGGAGGGATCCAAGAGGAAATTCCCACTGGATCACAAACCCTGGTCCTGGGGAATTTTTTGCCCATTTTCTGTCCCACCAAGGATCAAAAGAAGGGACAAGGATGGATCCTAGAGGAGATTCCCATTGGATCCCAAATACCAGTCCTGGGGAGTTTCTCTCCTGGTTTTTAGCCCAAAAAGGAGGAAAACAAGGGATAAGTAAGGATCCAAGAAGAAATTCCCATCGGATCCCAAATCCTGGTCCTGGGGAACTTCCCTCCCATTTTTTTGTCCCATCAAGGTGACACCAAGAAGGAAAACATGGAACAAGGATAGATCCAAGAGGAAATTCCCACTGGATCCCAAATCCCACTCCTGGGGAGTTTCTCTCCCCGTTTTTGGCCCAAAAAGGAGGAAAACCAGGGATAAGGAAGGATTCAAGAGGAAATTCCCATTGGATCCCAAATCCCACTCCTGGGGTGTTTCACTCCTGGATTTTTGTCCCATCAAGGAGACACCAAGAAGGAAAACATGGAACAAGGAGGGATCCAAGACGAGATTCCCATCAGATCCCAAATCCTGGTCCTCAGATGTTCTTCTCCCATTTTTATTGTGTCCCATCAAGGGGATATCAAGGAGGAAAACATGGAACAAGGAGGGATCCAAGAGGAAATTCCCACTGGATCCCAAATCTCGGTCCTGGGGATTTTTTCCCCATTTTTTGTCCCACCAAGGATCAAAACCAGGGATAAGGATGGATCCAAGAGGAGATTCCCATTGGATCCCAAATCCAGGTTCTGGGGAACTTCTCTCCCATTTTTTTGTCCCATCAAAGGGGACACCAAGAAAGAAAACATGGAACAAGGAGGGATCCAAGAGGAAATTCCCACTGGATCCCAAATCTTGGTCCTGGGGATTTTTTCCCCATTTTTTGTCCCATCAAGGATCAAAACCAGGGATAAGGATGGATCCAAGAGGAGATTCCCATTGGATCCCAAATCCTGGTCCTAGGGTGCTCTTCTCCCATTTTTTGGTCTCATCTCTCCTGGTTTTTTGGCCCAAAAAGGAGGAAAATAAGGGATAAGGAAGGATCCAAGAGGAGATTCCCATCAAATCCCAAATCCCACTCCTGGGGAGTTTCTCTCTCAATTTTTTGTCCCATTAAGGGGACACCAAGGAGGAAAACAAGGGATAAGGAAGGATCCAAGAGGACATTCCCATTGGATCTCAAGGATCTGGCCCAAATTCCCACTCTGGAGTTTCTCTCCCGGTTTTTGATCCATAAAGGATGAAATCCAGGTATAGAGAAGGATCCAAGATCCTTCCTCACCCTCTCGGTCTCCTCGACCAGCTTCAGGCTCTTCCCCTTCTCCTCCTCCTCCGCCTGCTCCTCGTCCTGCTCCACCTTCTCTCCAAGCGCTTCCCTGGCAGGAAAACGGGGAAAAGTTTGGGAATATTTTAATAATATTTAAAATAATAACAATAATAACAATAACAATAACAATAACAATAAATGTTAATATAAATTTAATTCAATTAATATAAATATATAAAAATTATCTATAATAAATATCATATCCTATCCTATGATATCCTATGATATCATATCATATCATATCATATCAATCATATTAATTTAATTATTACAAACTTTTATATGAATGGATGTGGGATGGGTTTGGAGCCCTGGGAATGGTCCTGAGCACTGGGGATAGGTTTGGGATGGTTCTGAGCCCTGGTTTTGGATCCTGAGCCTGGGATTGGGTTTGGGATGGATCCTGAGACTCTGGAATGGATCCTGAGCCTTTGGGATTGGGATGGATCCTGAGCATTTGAGATTGGGTTTGGGAATGATCCTGAGCCTTTGGCATTGGGTTTGGGATGGATCCTGAGCCCTGGATTGGGTTTGGGATGGATCCTGAGCCTGGGATTGGGTTTGGGATTGGGTTCGGAATTAGATCCTGAGCCTTGGGAATGGATTTGGAGCCCTGGGAATAGTTTTAAGCTCCGAGAAAGGGTTTGGGATGGATCCTGAGCCAAGAGATTGGGTTTGGGATGGATTTGGAGCCTTGGGAATGGTCCTGAGCCCTCGGGATGGGGTTTGAGATGAACTCTGAGCCTGGGATTGGGTCTGGGATAGATCCTGAGCTTGGGATTTGGTTTGGGATCGATCCTGAGCCTGGGATTGAGACTGGGACAGATCCTGAGTTCTGGGGATGTTCCTGAGCTCTGGGGTCGGATTTGGGATGGATCCTGAGCCTGGGATTGTGTCTGGGATGGATCCTAGGCCTTTGGGATGGATTCTGAGCCTTGGGAATGGATTTGGGATGGGTTTGGAGCCCCGGGAATGGTCCTGAGCCCTGAGGTTGGATTTGGGATGGATCCTGAGCCTGGGATTTGGTCTGGGATGAATCCCGAACCTGGGACTGGGTTTGGGATGGATCCTGATTCTTTGGGATGGACTCTGGGCCTGGGATTTGGTTTGGGATGGATCCTGAGCCTGGGATTGGGACTCAGATGGATTTGGAGCTTTGGGAATGGTCCTGAGCCCTGGGATTGGGATGGATCCTGAGCCTGGAAATGGATTGGGATGGACCCTGAGTTCTGGGAATGGATTTGGGACGGACCCTGAGTTCTGGGATTGGGTCTGAGACGGATCCTGAGCCTAGGATTGGGTTTGGGATGGATCTTGACCCTGGGGTGGATCCTGAGCTCTGGAATTAGGATTGGGATGGATCCTGAGCTCTGGGATTGGATTTGGGATGGATCCTGAGTTCTGGGAATGGATTTGGGATGGATCCAGAGTCCTGGAATGTCCCTGAGCCCCTGGGATGTGTTTGGGAGGAATCCCAAGCCTGGGATTGGGTTTGGGATGGATCCAGAGCCTGGGATTGGGTTTGGGAGGGATCCCGAGCCTGGGATTGGGTTTGGGATGGATCCAGAGCCTGGGATTGGGTTTGGGATGGATCCAGAGCCTGGGATTTGGTTTGGAACGGATCCTGAGCCCCGGTTCCGATTCTGAGACCCAGATTTGGGGTCGGCTCCTGTTATCGGCCCAGTTTGGGGCGGGAACCCCCCATCACCCCCTTCCCTCTGGAAAACCGGGAACGGGGCCCGGCCTTCCCCCGTTCCTCACCGGCGCCGGACATCGATGCGGTTCCGGCGGGCGGCGATTCGCTGCTGCAGCTGCCAATCTGCCCTGGAACCGGCACGCGCACCGGCATCGATACCGGCATCGGCATCGGTACCGGCATCGGCATCGGCATCGGTACCGGCATCGGTACCGGCATCGGGAACGGGACCGGGACCGGCACCGGGACCGGGAGCGGGACCGGGACCGGGACCGGGACCGGGACCGGGAGCGGAATCGGCACCGGGATCGGCACCGGGATCGGTACCGGGATCAGCCCCGGGATCCGGCTTGGGACGGAGTTTAGGATCGAGCTCAGGCTCCGGTTCGAGCTCCGCGGGCTCCACGCTCGGGCCTGGGCCCGCCCCGTCCGCCCCCGGCTCCATGAGCACACCTGGGCGCAGGTGCGCACCCGTTACTGCGCATGCGCCGACCCCGTTACCTCGGCAACGGCCGATGCTCCGTGCTCACTGCGCATGCGCGCACTCTGAGCGTCCCCCGTTGCCAGGCAACGGGTGTGTCATCACCTGTGCGCTGCCGCGCATGCGCGGTGGCCCTTCCCGTTGCTTGGCAACGGCTGGAGCATCATGGCCGCCTCCCCCCTCCGCTCCCAGATTTTCCAAATTTTCCCGGCGCGTTTTCCGAGGGAAACAGCGGGAAAAAGGCACCGGCAGAGATCCTGCCGCTCCTTCCTGCCGGGATCCGGGAGATGGGAACGGGGTTGGAATGAGGGGAGGGGATGGGATGGAATTCCCAGAGAATTCCTGGGAATGTCCAAGGAAAGGTTGGAGCACCCCGGGATCGGGGTGGGAATGGGATGGGATTTTAAATCCATGGATCCCGTCCAAAAAATTCCGGGATTCCGGGATCAAGGACGCTCAGGATCCATCCCCAGGGGTTTTTATGGAATTCGGGGATGGAAAAGGGAAGGGAGACCCTTCCTGAAATTCCCAGTGAAATCCCTGGATCCTGAAATTCCTTCTCAAGGAGGAGTTGGGATGGATCCAATGCCAGGCTGGGAATGGAGAGAATTCCCTGGGAAAGGGGAGCTTGGGACTGTGGGATCTTGGGAAGGAATTCCTGGCTGGGCTGGAATTCCCAGAGAATCCCTGGGAGCATCCAAGGGTGGATTTGGAGCAGCCTGGGATGGTGGGAAATGTCCCTGGGATTGTGGGATTGAAGGTCCATGGATCCCTTCCATAAAATTCCGGGATTCTGGGATCAAGGACACTCAGGATCCATCCCGAGGGATTTTTACGGAATTTTGGAATGGAAAAGGGAAGGGAGACCCTTCCTGGAGTCTCCAGTTCCCAGTGAAGCCCCGGGATCCCGAAATTCCTTCTCAAGGAGGAGTTGGGATGGGGAATGATCCAGTCCGAGTCTGGGAGAGCTGGGAATGTGCAGCTGGATCAGGGAAGGATCCAGGGAATCCTTGGAGCCTTTTCCAGAGGGAAATTCGGGATTCCAGAGCCGGAATTTGGGATTTGGGATGAAGGCTGGAGGGGCAGGAGGCAGGGAATGGCTTCCAGTGGGAAAGGGGAGCTTGGGATTGCGGGATCTTGGGAAGGGATTCCTGGCTGGGCCGGAATTCCCAGAGAATCCCTGGCAGTGTTCCAGGACAAGGATCCCACTCCCAATTCCCGGGAATTTGCTTTTCCATCCTCCCTCCCGGCCGATCTCCAGGATTTCTTGGAATTCCATGAATTCCATGGCACAGAACCCTCCAGGCTCAGCATTCCCGGTTCCTCCTCCTCCTCCTCCTCCTCCTCAGGGATGTGGGAGCCGCCTGTTGCCACGGGGGGTTGGTTGCCATGGAATTGGGATCCGCAGTTTCCATGGAAATCGGGGGAGGTTGGGAATGGGACGGGATGGAGGGGGAGGGGAGGGTGAGGCCCTGCCGGGATTCCCGGGATGGGCCCAAATTTTGGGGGAAAAATTCCACCTTTTCCTCCATCAATTCCTGCTTTTTTCCCTTCATGGAATGTTCCTTTTCCTGGGAATTTCGCAGCCCTGGTGGGGCTGATCTGGGGGTAAAGGAGTGGGAATATTCCAGGGGATAATTTATGGAAAATCCCAGATTTTTGGGATTTCCTGATTCCTTTCAGATTGCTCCAGGATGCAGCGATCCAAATTACTCCCTCCAGGAATCCTGAGACGGGAAAAATCCTGGAATTTCAGCCTGATCCATCCCTTTCCCAACCCTGAATCCCAAAAGATGAGGAAAAATGGGATGACCCCACCGCCTGACTCCATCCACCCACCCCCATTCCCGCTCTTTTCCACGATTTTTTTCTGGAAAAAAATCCCCTAAAACTCATCCCAGATTGGAATTATCCAAGTAAACCATGGAATTATCGAGGTTTGGAGGGCCGGGAAGCCCCGAATTCCTGGGAATGCTGGAATGAGGAGGAGGGGAAGGGTCGGGAATTTTTTTTCCCAGCTCCAGAAGATGGCAGCAAGCACCCGCGGCATTCCCGACGGTGGGAACGGCTCCATCCAAACCCTCTGGAAGCGGCTCCAACTTCTCCCGCTCCCAAATCCCGGCCGGACCTTCCGGAGCTCATTCCCTGCTTGGAAAAAAAAGTGAGTGAATTCCTAAATTAAAAAAAAAAAAAAAAAATTTTAATTTTATTTTTTCTTCCCCCGCAATTCCAAAGCGTCGCTCCCTAGCGATGGGAAAAGGGAAAAAAAAAAAAAAGGGAAAAAAAATAAAAATCCAGGCGGATTTTGATTCCCAGCTCTCCGTGCCAATGGAAAAAGGGGAAAATTGGGAAGTGGAAGGAAAAGTGGGAGGGAGCAGCGGTTTCCCGGGAACCGTTCCCGGAGCGACAATTCCAAAGGGATCGCCTTTGGAAAAAAGGGAAAAAAAAGGGAAAAAAGGGAGCATGGGATGGCTCAGCCGCCTCCTGAGTGAGTCCTCGGGAATCCGCCGGGATTTTCGGGATCATGGGGAATTAATTCGGGAATTATTCGGGATTTTTGGGATCATCGGGAATTATTCGGGATTTATTCGGGAATTATTCGGGAAAAATTAGGGAATCTGGGGAAGCGTTTTC
This sequence comes from Arremon brunneinucha, assembly GCA_035583215.1. Classification (NCBI taxonomy): domain Eukaryota; kingdom Metazoa; phylum Chordata; class Aves; order Passeriformes; family Passerellidae; genus Arremon; species Arremon brunneinucha. Next base: position 111,597,793 of record JAWWEX010000182.1, on the reverse strand, counting down.
CAAGCCCAAAATCGTCTGGGATTTGAGGTGCGATGGGACGGGAAAAGGGACGAGGAGGAGCGGGATGGTTCCTGCTCGGAACTCATCCATGGAGATTCCCGGAGGGAATTTTTGGGGATCCAAGATCCGGGGAAATTCCTGGAGGGAATTTTTGGGGGGTCTGAGATCCGGGGGAGATTCCCAGAGGGAATTTTTGGGGAGATCCAAGATTGGGGGAGATTCTCGGAGGGAATTTTTGAGGATTTGAGATCCAGGGGAGATTCCTGGAGGGAATTTTTGGGGATTCGAGATCCGGGAAGATTCACTGAGGGAATTTTTGGGATTTGAGATCCGGGGATATTCCTGGAGGGAATTTTTGGGGATCCCAGATCCGGGGGGAATTTTTGGGGATTTGAGATCCAGGGAGATTCCCGGCCGGCCCTGAGGATCCAGGATTCCAGCCGGGAGTGTGGGAATTGCGCAGCTCCGAGTGCGTGGGAGAGCTCGGGAACAGCCGGGGATGGGAATCTTTGGGATCCAGGGAAGGAGGGATCTGCCCGGGATCTGCCCGGGATTTGGGATCCCTAAAAGGGAAATCGAGGTGGATTTTATGGGATGTGGAATTCCAGAGAAGGGGATGGCAGAATTCCCGGGGGAGGTTTGGGGAATGGGGGAGCCCCACGTTCCTGGGGGGGTCGTTCCCGAATTTTGGGGTTGTGGACAGGTGGGACCACCTGGATCAGGGTAAATTTGGGAGCTGTGGGGAAGGAGATGAGGGAATGGGAGTGGGATTGGGATTGGGATTGGGATTGGGATTGGGAAGGGGGATGAGAATGGGAATGGGAGTGGGAATGGGATTGGGAATGGGATTGGGATTGGGATTGGGAATGGGGATGAGAATCAGAATGGGAGTGGGAATGGGATTGGGATTGGGATTAGGGAATGGGATCGGGAATGGGAAACTGGGAATGGGAATGGGATTGGGATTGGGAATGGGATTGGGAGTGACAATGGGATTGGGAACGGGGATGGGAATGAGATGGGATGGGAATGGGAATGGGATTGACAATGGGATTGGGATTGGGAATGAGTTGGGTGTCTTTGGACACCATCATGGGCTGCAGGTCCACAGGAATTCTCACCTGGAATTTTGGGAAGTGCTCACCCACCTTCACTTCCCCATTCCCACTGGGAATTCCCAGCACATCCCGGGACCGCAGCCACCCCCAAACTGTGGGACCAGGGGCACCCCACTGCTCCCTTCCCTTTCCCATTTTTCTTCCTGGCATTCCCATAAATTTAAACTGCTCTGGGATCAGGATTGGGATCGGGATTGGGATTGGGATTGGGATCGGATCGGGATCAGGATTGGGATTTCTCCTCGGTGAAGGATCCTTGGGGCAGAATTCCCAAGATCTTGGGGTTCCCAGAAATGGGAAGAATCCTCCGGGTCAGGAACGGGCTGGGAGAAGAATCCCGGCAGGGGCTGCAGCTCCACAGGAATTCCCACCTGGAATTTTGGGAACTCTCCCCTCACTTCTCTATTCCCCCTCAGAATTCCCCATTCCCAGTGGGAATTCCCAGCAAATCCTGGGATCGCAGCTGTGGGATCAGGGGCACCCCATTGCTTCTCTTCCTGTTTTCCCCCCTGGCATTCCCATAATTTTAAACTACTCTGGGATTGGGATCAGGACTGGGATTAGAATCCAGATTGAGATTGGGATCAGGATCGGGATCGATTTGGAATGGAATTGGGATCAGGATTGGAATTCCACCTCGGTGACAGATCCTCAGGGCAGAATTCCCAGGATCCCGGGGATCCCAGGAGTGGGAAGGATCCTCTGGACCAGGAACGGGGCTGCAAATCCACAGGAATTCCCACCTGGAATTTTGGGAAGGGCTCACCTGCCTTCACTTCCCCATTCCCACTGGGAATTCCCAGCACATCCCGGGACCGCAGCCACCCCCCAAACTTCCCGTTTTTCCCCCTGGCATTCCCGTAACTTCAAACCCCTCTGTGTGAACGGGATCGGGACCATCCTGCGGGCGGAATTCCCTGGATCCCGGGGATGGATCCCGGCACCGGGAAGGTGCCGCCGCTTCCCGGGGGAGTGGCGGCGCCCCGGCACCGCCTCCCGCTCCTTCCTTCCCCCTTCCTGCCCCGGCTCCTCCCGCGCCCCGGGAGCCGCTCCGGCTTTTCCCGGGATCCTGGGGAAATCCTGGAATCCCCCCCCGGCGCCGGGAGAGGAGCGGGAAGGATTCCCGGGAATCCGCTCCAGGAATTCCCGGCGGGTTCCCGAAGCTGCGCCGCCGCGCAGGTGAGGGGATCCCGGAGTTTTGCGGCTTTCCCAGTTTTCCATCCCGGCTTCATGGGAAGCGCTGTCTGGAGGTGATTGCGGCGATTCCCGGGGGATCTGATCCCACCGGGAGCCGGGATTCGGGATTCGGGATTCGGGATTTGGGATTCGGAATTCGGGATCCGATCCCGCCGGGAGCCGGGATTCGGGATTTGGGTCTGGGATTTGGGATTCGGGATTTGAGATCCGATCCCACTGGGAGCCGGGATTTGGGATTTGGGATTCGGGATTTGGGATTCAGGATCCGATTCCCACCGGGAGCTGGGACTTGGGATTTGGGATCCGGGATTCGGTCCCACAGGATTTGGGATTCAGGATTCGGGATCCGATTCCCACCGGGAGCCGGGATTCAGGATCTGGGATCCGATCCCACCAGGAGCCGAGATCTGGGATTTGGGATTTGAGATTCATTCCCACTGGGAGCTGGGATTTGGGATTCGGGATCCGATCCCACTGGGAGCCAGGATTTGGGATTCAGGATTTGGCATCCGATTCCCACTGGGATTTAGGATTCAGGATTCTGGATTTGGCATTTGGGATTCGGGATTCAATCCCGCCAGGAGCTGGGATTCAGGATTCGGGATTTGGGATTTGGGATTCGGGATTCGATTCCCACCGGGAGCCGGGATTTGGGATTTGGGAGTCAGGATTCGGTATCCGATTCCCACCAGGATTCGGGATTCAGGATTCGGGGTTCGGGATTCAGGATTTGGGATTTGGGATTCAGGATTCGGGATTTGGGATCCGATTCCCAGTGGGAGCTGGGATTCGGGATTTGGGATTCGGGATTCGGGATCTGATCCCACCAGGAACCACCGGGAAGGTGAGAGCCGCTTCCCAAATCTGGGAAAAACCAGGAAGAGCCGAGGGAATGGGAGCAGGAGTTGGGAAGGGCTCTCTCCATCCCCTTCCCAACATTCTGGGAAAACCGGGATGAGCTCCTGGTGGAGAAGGGGGGATGGTGGAGGTGAAAAATCAGGAATTTGGTACATGAGAGCCCAGGATCAGGAATTCCATGGGGTTTGCTGGAATCGAGGTTTTCCCGGCAGTTCTGGAAGCGGGAATTGGGAATGTTGTGGATTTTTTTTTTTTGTTGGGATTTGGTGGATCCAGGGATTCCATGATTCCCTTGGGATTTGTGGTGATGATCCCGCTGCTGGATCACTGGGATTGGGATGGGGATCCCAATCAGGGAAGATCCTGGGGATGTTGGAATGTCCCAAGGAAAGGGAACATCCAGGGAATGTCTGACCTGGAATCGGGAAGGATTTGGGAATCTCGGAGCTGAGAAATTCCGGGAGCAGGTTGCAAATCCCGATCTCCAGAAAATCCAGCCCTGAGCTTTTCCAAGGGCTGGGAATGCAGCGTTGGAATCCTTTGGGGTTTTTTTTCCTGGTGGATGGAGCTGGAAATCTGGGAATTTTCCGGGTGGGATATCCACGGTTCCTTCACCAAGGAAAGAGTAAAATGTGGGATAAGCAGCTGGAAAATTCCCACAGGGAATAAAAGGAGGTTTTCCCATGGAAAATCCCACGGGTTTGACTGCGTTTGCCCTTGGGATGGATCCTGGGATGGATCCTAGGAAGGACTGGAATGGAGCCTGGGAAGGGCAGGGATGGACCCCAGGAATTATGGTGATGGATTCCTGGAATTATGGGGATGGATCCCAGGAAAGATGGGGATGGATCCCAGAAAGGATGGGAATGGATCCTGGGAAGGACTGAGATGGATCCCAGGAATTATGGGGATGGATTCCTGGAAGGACAGGGATGGATCCCCAGAAGGATCCCAGGAAATATGAGGATGGATCCTGGGAAGAGCTAGGATGGATCCCAGGAAAGACAGGGATGGATCCCAGAAAGAGTGGGGATGGATCCTGGGAATGACAGGGATGGATCCTAGGAAGAATCCCAGGAAGGATCCCAGGAAAGATGGGGATGGATCCCAGGAAGAGCTGGGATGGATCTTGGGAAAGATCCCTGGAAGGATCCTGGGAAAGATCCCTGGGAGGATCCTGGAAAGGGCAGAGATGTATCCCAGGAAGGATGGGAATGGATCCTTGGAAAGATCCCAGAAAAGATCGCAGGAAGGATGGGGAAGGATCCTGAAAAGGACAGGGATGGATCCTGGGAAAGATCCCAGGAAGGATCTCAGGAAGGATCCCAGGAAGGGCAGGAATGGATCCTGGGAAAGATCCCTGGAAGGATCCTGGGAAGGATCCCAGGAAGGATCCCAGAAAGGAGAGGGATGAATCCCAGGAAGGATCCTGGGAAGGATCCCAGGAAGGACAGGGATGGATCCCAGGAATTATGGGGATCAGTCCCAGGAATTACAGGGCTGGATCCCAGGAAGGACAGGGATGGATCTCAGGAAGTATGGGGATCAATCCCTGGAATTACGGGGATCAACCCCAGGAAGGATCCCTGGAAGGACAGGGACAGATCCCAGGAAGGACTGGGATGGATCCCAGGAATTACGGGGATGGATCCCTGGAAGGATCCCTGGAGGGATCCCGGGCGTGATCCCAGCAGGGACAGGAGCTCTGGGATGACGGCGAGGCCGAGTTTGAGGAAGCGGCAGAAAAAAGGGAACAGGAAGAGGCCGAGGCTCCCGACAGCCCCCGGGAAACCTCGGAGAGCTCCGGAAATGGGGCCAGAAACGGCCCCGAAAAATCCCGTCCGTCAGAATCCCGGGATCTGATGGGAAAATCTGATGGGATCTGACAGGTAAATCCTGGGATCTGATGGGGGGAAATCCTGGGATCTGACAGGTAAATCGCAGGATCTGCCAGGGAAATCCCAGGATCTGACAGGGATGCCCTGGGATCTGACAGGAAAATCCCGGGATCTGACAGGGAAATCTCAGGATCTGACAGGGAAATCCTGGGATCTGACTGGAAAATCCTGGGATCTGATGGGAAAATCCTGGGATCAGACAGGTAAATCCTGGGATCTGACAGGAAAATTAAAGGATCTGACAGGAAAATCCCAGGATCCAATGTGAAACTCCCAGGATCTGACAGGGAAATCCCAGGATCTGACTGGAAAATCCTGGGATCTGACAGGAAAATCCCAGGATCCAACAGGGAAATCCTGGGATCTAATAGGGAAAATCCCAGGATCTAATGGGAAAATCTCAGCATCTGATGGGAAAATCCCAGGATTTGACAGAAAAATCCTGGGATTTGATAGGAAAATCCTGGGATTTGACAGGAAAATCTTGGGATTTGACAAGGAAAATCCCAGGATTTAACAGGAAAATTCTGGGATCTGATTGGAAAATCCCAGCATCTGACAGGAAGATCCCAGGATCTGACAGGGAAATCCAGGGATTTGTCAGAAAAATCCTGAGATCTGACTGAGAAATCCCGGGATTTGACAAGAAAATCCCAGGATCTGACAGGAAAATCCTGGGATCTGATGGGGGGAAGTGCTGGGATTTAACAGGAAAATCCCAGGACCAGACAGGGAAAATCTGGAATCAGACAGGTAAATCCCAGGATCTGAAGGGAAAATCCTGGGATCTGATTGAAAAATCCCAGGATCTGACAGGAAAATCCTGGGATTTGACAGGGAAATCCCGGGATCTGATGGGAAAATCCCAGGGTCTGATGGGAAAATCCTGGGATCTGATGAGAAGATCCTGGAATATGAGAGGGAAAATCCCAGGATCTGACAGGAAAATCCTGGGATCTGATGGGGGGAAATCCTGGGATTTACCAGGAAAATCCCAGGATCTGACAGGAGAATCCCAGGATTTGAAGGGAAAATCTTGGGATCTAATGGGAAAATCCCAGGATCTGTCAGGGAAAATCTTGGAATCAGACAGGAAAATCCCTGGATCTGACAGGAAAATCCTGGGATATGACAGGAAAATCCCAGGATCTGACAGGAAAAGCCAAGGATCAGACACTAAAATCCCAGGATCTGACAGGAAATCCTGGGATCAGACAGGAAAATCCCAGGATCTAACAGGGAAATCCCGGATGCCACTTCCTATGAAAAGTGGGAAGCCCCAGGAAGGAGGCTTGGATGGGGCTGGGATGGCTCCAGAGGGAAGGAAGTGCTGGAATTCCAGGATTCCTGGGAAACCCGGGATATTTGGAGGGGTGGAGCTGTTACATGTCAGGAAAATGGGGAAAGGATTCCCAGGGCGGTGGATTCCATGGAAAATTCCCGGGATCTGACTTTTCCTGGCGGGATCCCGATCCCAGCTTTGGGATCTCCAGGTCCAATCTGGCATTTTCCAGCTCGGGATTGAGGCTGGAAAAGCAGGAATGTCGATGGAAATATAGGAAATTGTTTGATTTGGGGTTGTTCCAAGCGGGAATGGGCTTGGAAAGGTTGCTGGGAAAAAGTGGGAATGGGATTTTAGGAAAAAAAGAGGATTTGGGGTTAAGGAAGGGATGGACATGGGGGATGTGTGGGAATGGTGGGGAAATGGGAATGATGGGAATGATGGGAATGTGGGAGTGATGGGAGTGATGGGAATGATGGGAATGATGGGAACATGGGAATAATGGGAAAATGGGAATGATGGACATTTCAGAATGAGGGATATCTGGGAATGATGGGAATATGGGAATGATGGATGTGCGGGAATAATGGGAATATGGGAATAATGGGAATGATGGATGCCTGGGAATGATGGGAATGATGGGAATGCGGGATATCTGGGAATGATGGATACATGGGAATTATGGACAGGTGGGTATGATGGGAATGTGGGAGTGATGGGAAAATGGGAATTATGGGAAAATGGGAATGATGGGAAGGATGGGAATGATGGATACATGGGAATGAGGGATCCATGGGAATGATGGGAATAATGGATCCGTGGAAATAATGGTCATGTGGGAATGATGGAAATGAGGGATGTGTGGGAATTGTGGAAATGTGGGAATGAGGGGAATATGGGAATGATGGACACATGGAGAATGATGATAATGTGGAAATTATGGGAATGTGGGAATGATGGATACCTGGGAATGATGGGAATATGGGAAATGATGGGAATGTGGGAATGATGGGAAAATAGGAATTACGGATATTTCAGAATGAGGGATATCTGGGAATGATGGGAATATGGGAAGGAAGGAAGGACACATGGGAATTATGGGAATGATGGATATGTGGGAATGATGGATATCTGGGAGTGATGGGAAAATGGGAATGATGGGAAAATGGGAATGATGGATATTTCTGAATGAAGGATATCTGGGAATGATGGGGATATGGGAATGATGGATACGTGGGAATGAGGAATATCTGGGAGTGATGGGATTATGGGCATGATGGATATCTTGGAATGAGGGATCGATGGGAATGATGGGCACATGGAAATTATGGATATGATGGGAAGGATGGGAATATGGGAATGATGGATACATGGAAATGATGGGAATGTGGGAATGATGGGAATTCGAAAATGATGGGAATACGGGAATAATGGGAAAATGGGAATGATGGGAAAATGGGAATGATGGATATTTCTGAATGAGGGATCCATGGGAATGATGGGCACATGGAAAAGAGGGATATGTGGGAATGAAGGATAGACAGGAATGATGGAAATGTGGGAATGATGGACATATGTGGGAATTATGGGAATGACAGACACATGGATATCTGGGAATTACGGAATGTAGGAATATGGGAATGATGGGAATGATGAGTACCTGGGAATGATGGGAAAATGGGAATGATGGGATCCATGGGAAGGATGGACACATGAGAATGATGGGAATGATGGGAAGAAAGGACACATGGGAATGATGGATATCTGGGAATTATGCAAATTAGGGAATAAGGGATATGTGGGAATGAGGGATATCTGGGAATTATGGGGATATGGGAATGATGGACATCTGGGAATGAGGGATCCATGGGAATGATGGGCACATGGAAATTATGGATATGATGGGAAGGATGGGAATATGGGAATGATGGATACATGGAAATGATGGGAATGTGGGAATGATGGGAATTCGAAAATGATGGGAATACGGGAATGATGGGAAAATGGGAGTGATGGGAAAATGGGAATGATGGATATTTCTGAATGGGGGATCCATGGGAATGATGGGCGCATGGAAAAGAGGGATATGATGGGAACGATGGGAATATGGGAATGATGGATATTTCTGAATGAGGGATCCATGGGAATGATGGGCACATGGAAAAGAGGGATATGTGGGAATG
>JAWWEX010000182.1:111571978-111584487 GCA_035583215.1 Arremon brunneinucha | reverse complement strand
TGGATCCCATCCCAAACCATTCCGGGATTCTGGGATCAAGGACACTCAGGATCCATCCTGAGGGATTTTTATGGAATTTGGGGAGATGGAAAAGGGAAGGGAGACCCTTCCTGGAGTCCTGAATTCCCAGAGAATCCCTGGATCCCTGGCAGTGTCCAAGGGTTCTGGGTCCTGGTTCTGGTGCTGGTTCCGTTGCTGGGTGCTGGGTCCCAGTTCTTGGTCCCAGTTCTGGTCCCAACACCAGCATAGGGTGCTGGGTGCTGGTCTCAGTGCCGGTTCCGGTTCCAGTGCCGGTGTTGGGTGCTGGATCCCAGTGCCAGTTCTGGTTCCGGTGCCTCTGTCAGGTGCCGGTTGCTGGTTCTGGTGCTGGTGTTGGTGCTGGGTCCTGGTGCCAGTGCTGGTTCTGCTTCTGGGTGCCACTGCCACTGCCTGGTGCCGGTTCCAGGTCCTGGTGTCAAGTGCTGGGTCCCGGTATCACGTGCTGGGTGCCGGTTCTGGTTCTGATGCCGCCGTCAGATGCTGGGTTCTAGGTCCCGGTGCTGGTTCCAGTGTGAGGTGCTGGGTTCTAGGTCCTGGTGCTGGTTCCAGTGTCAGGTGCTGGGTTCTGGGTCCTGGTTCCGATGCCAAGTGCTGGCTCCCTGTTCCAGTCCTAGTGCCACTGTTGGGTGCTGGGTGCTGTGTTCTGGGTCCTGGTTCTGGTGCCCAGTGCTGGTCCCACTGCCAGTCCCGGTGTCAGGTGCCAGGTCCCACCCCCGGTCCCAGTGCCGGGTGCTGGGTTCTGGGTCCTGGTGCTGATTCTGGTGTCAGGTACTGAGTTCTGGGTCCTGGTGCCACTGTCGGGTACTGGGTTCTGGATCCTGGTGCCAGTTCCAGTGCTGCTGTTGAGTGTCAAGTGCCAGCTCCCGATCCCAGATCCTGGTGCTGGTCCCAGTTCTGGTGTCACTTTTGGGTTCTGGATCCTGGTGCCGGTTCCGGTGTCAGGTGCTGAGTGCTGTGTTCTGGGTCCCGATTCCAGTGTTGGGTGCTGGGTCCCGCTTCCTGTCCCAGTGCTGGTTCCGGTGTCAGTTCCATGTCCTGGTGCCAGTGCCAGGTCCCGGTGCCACTGTTGGGTGCTGTGTTCTGGGTGCCGGTGCCGGGTCCTGGTGCCAGTCCTGGTTCTGGTTCCGCTGTCGGGTGCTGTGTTCTGGGTCTCAGGAGGGACCAGGTCCCAATTCCAGTGCTGGGTGCTGTGTTCTGGGTCCCAGTTCCAATGTTGGGTGCTGGCTCCTGCTGCCTGTCCCAGTGCCGGTTCCGGTGTCAGTTCCATGTCCTGGTGCCAGTGCCAGGTCCCGGTGCTGCTGTAGGGTGCTGGGTTCTGGGTCCCGCTGCCAGTCCCAGTGCCAGTTCTGGTACTGGGTCCCAGGTCCCGGTTCTGGTCCCAGATCCAGTGCTGCTGTCAGGTGCTGTGTTCTGGGTCCCGGTGCTGGTCCCGGTGCCAGTTCCGGTGCTGGATGCTGGGTCCTGCTGCCTGTCCCAGTCCTGGTGTCATTGCCGGTCCCTGTGCTGGGTCCCACTGCCAGTCCCAGCACCAGTGCCGGTTCTGGATCCTGGTCCCGATCCTGGTGCCACTGTTGGGTGCTGGGTTCTGGGTCCTGGTTCTGGTCCTGGTGCCAGTCCCGATCCTGGTGCCACTGTCGGGTGCTGGGTTCTGGGTCCTGGTTCTGGTCCTGGTGCCAGTTCCGGTCCTGGTGCCACTGTCGGGTGCTGGGGTCTCTGTCCCGGTGCTGGTCCTGGTGCCAGTCCCGGTCCTGATGCCGCTGTCAGGTGCTGTGTTCTGTGTACTGGTGCCGGTTCTGGTGTTGGGTCCCGTCGCTGCTGTTGGGCACTGGGCGCTGGTCCCAGTGCCAGTCCCGGTACCGGGTCCCAGTACCAGGTCATGGTCCCGATGCTGGTCCCGGTTCTGGTGCTGTTTCTGGGTCCCAGTGCTGGTTCTGGGCCACTGTCAGGAGCTGGGTTCTGCGTCCTGGTGCCAGTCCCAGTGCCGGTTCCGCTGCCCGCTGCTGTTGAGAGCAGGGTGCTGGTCCCAGCGCCAGTCCTGGTACCGGTACCGCTACCGGATGGTGGTCACAATGCTGATCCCGGTTCTGGTGTCCCTGTCAGGTGCTGGGTTCTGGGTCCCAGTGCCGATTCTGGTGCCACTGTCGGGTGCTGCGTTCCGTGTCCCGGTGCCAGTTCCGTGTCCCGGTGCCAGTGTCGCGTCCCCCGACTGCTGTTGGGCACGAGGTGCCGGTCCTGGTGCCTGTCCTGGTTCCGGTGCTGCTGTCAGGCACTGTGTTCTGGGTCTCAGTGCCAGTCCTGGTGCCAGTGCCCGGTCCCGGGTCCTGGTGCCGGTCCCGGTGCCACTGTCGGGTGCTTTGCTCTGTGCCCTGATGCCGGTTCCGGTGTTGGGTCCCGCTGCCGGTCCCAGTGCCCCTTTTGGGTACTGAGTTCTGGGTCCCAGTGCCGGTTCTGGTGCTGCTGTCGGGTGCTGGTTCTGAGTCCCAGTGCCAGTCCCGGTACCGGGTCTCGCTGCCGGGTCCTGGTGCCGGTTGCCACTGTCAGGTGCTGTGTTCTGCGTCCCAGTGCTGGTTCCGTGTCCCGGCGCTGGTCCCGTGTCCCTGTGCCGGTTCCGGTGTCAGGTCCCGGTCCCGGTTCCGACCCCGCTGTCAGGTGCTGGATTCCGTGTCCCAGTGCTGGTTCTGCTGTCGGGTTCCGCCACCGGTCTCACTGCTGGTGCCGGGTCCTGGTCCCGGTGCTGGTCCCGGTGCTGCTGTCGGGTACTGAGTTCTGTGTCCCGGTGCCGGTCCCGTGTCTCGGTACCTGTCCCATGCCCCGGTGTCTGTCCCGTGTCTCGGTGCCGGTTCCGGTCCCTCCTCTGCGCACCCGAGTCGGTCACAGCAAGAAGCGCCGCCGGCTCTCGCTCGGGTCCCGTGTCCCGGTGCCGGTGCCGTGTCCCGGTGCCGGTGCCGTGTCCCGGTACCTGTCCCATGCCCCGGTGTCTGTCCCGTGTCCCGGTGCCGGTTCCAATGTCAGGTGCCTGCCCCGTGTCCCGGTACCTCTCCCGTGTCCCGGTGCCGGTTCCGGTCGCTCCTCTGCGCACCCGACTCGGTCACAGCAGGAAGCGCCGCCGCCGGCTCTCGCTCGCTCCGCGCGGCGACACCGCGGGGGTGACACCGGGGCCACCCCGGCGGCGACAGCGGCGACAGCGCGGCCACCACTCCGTAAGTGCCGCTGGCATCCCGGGAATTCGGTATCCCGGGAATTCCGCGCACCGGGAATTCCGCGCACCGGGAGGAGCCGCCCCTCGCTCACCTGGCGGAGGGCGGATCCCGGGAAAACTCATCCCGGAGAATTCCCCACGGGGGAATTTCGGAACCCGGGGCGCGGGAAGGGACACCTCAAACTTGTCACCGAGGTGCCACCGAGGTGCCACCCGCGGCTCGGCGACACCGCCCCACCGGGGAGGCGACACCGGGCGGGGACGGAGCCGAGCTTCACCGAGAGGCACCGGTGGCGACTTCCTGGTGCGGGGAGGTGGCCCCGGGCCCCGCGGGGACTTTCGCGGTGACAGGAGGTGACAGGAGGTGGCACCGGGGGTGTGGTGGCACCGAGGGGACACGAGGGGACACACGGGGACAGAGAGGGGGCAGGGAGGGGACGTTGGTGGCAGCGCCGGGCTCGGTTTCGTTTCCTCCGTGTCCCCGCGGTTGCGTCACGGGGAGCGCGGGGATGTTGTCCCCAAGGCGGAGGGGAGGTGACAAAGGGCTTGGCGACGGCGACAAGGGGGTGGCGATGTCACCAGGGACGCTTTGCCAGGTCTGGAAAGTGGGGAAATTTGGGATGGGAAGGTCCGGATGGGGTTGGGGGTTGGATGGGGTTGTCCCTCGTGTCTTTGTGGGGTTTGAGGGGACATTGGTGTCCCTCGATGTCACTTGGTGTCCCTCAATGTCCCTTGATGTCCCTTGGTGTCCCCAGCTCTGGCCATGAGTGCGCTGCTGGGAATTCCCATTGGGATTTTCCATGGAGTTTTCCATCCCAGCCATGGGGACGGGATGGGGACACGCTGGGGACATCCAGCCCTGCTGTCCCCGTGCCACCCCCATGGGAATGGGGCTGGGAATGGGGGAGAATTGTGAGGGGAAAAAAACCCCATAAATGGAATATTTCTGTGCCTAAAAATTCCCTGAAAATTCCCTAAAAATTCTCTGCTGTCCCCGTGCCACCCCCATGGGAATGGGGCCGGGAATGGGGAAAATTTGTGGGGGAAAAAACCCATAAATTGAATATTTCTATCCCTAAAAATTCCCTAAAAATCCCTAAAAAATCCCTAAAAATTCCCTGATGTCCCCGTGCCACCCCCATGGGAATGGGGGAAAATAGTGGGGGAAAAAAACCCCATAAATGGAATATTTCTGTCCCTAAAAATTCCCTAAAAATTCCCTGCAGTCCCCATGCCACCCATATGGGAATGGGGACAGAAATGGGGGAAAATTGTGGGGGGAAAACCCCCCATAAATGGAATATTTCTGTCCCTAAAAATTACCTAAAAAATCTCTAAAAATTCCCTAAAAAATCTCTAAAAATTCCCTGAAAATTCCCTGATGTCCCCATGCCACCCCATGGGAATGGGGGAAAGTTGTGCGGGAATGAAACCCCATAAATGGAATATTTCTGTCCCTAAAATTCCCTAAAAATTGCCTGAAAATTCCCTGCTGTCCCCGTGCCACCCCCGTGGGAATGGGCTGGAAATGAGGGAAAATTGTGGGGGAAAAAACACATAAATATCATATTTCTGTCCCTAAAAATCCCCAAAAATTCCCTAAAATTCAGCTGGAATTCCGTGGGATTTGGGATCGGGATTCCCTCGGATTTTGGGGCACAGGAAGGGACGAGGTGGGGGAGGTGGCCTGGCTGCTCTTGCGGCCACCAGGGTTGGGGACATGGCCCGAATGTCACCAGGGTTGTGCAAAGGATGTGGCTTCCTGCAGAGAGGCCCTGGGGGTGGGGAAAGAACAAAAAACCCCAAAAAAAAACGCCCCAAAAAACCCCAAAATCCGGAGGTGAATAAAAACCCCAAATCCGGATGTGAATAGAAACCCTTAAAAATCTGGAGGTGAATAAAAATCCCCAAAATCAGGAGGTGAATAAAAACCCCAAAAACCAGAGGTGAATAAAAAACTCCAAAATTCGGAGGTGATAAAAATCCCAAATTCTGGAGGTGAATAAAAATCCCAAAATCTGGAGGTGATAAAAATCCCAAAATCCAGAGGTGAATAAAAATACCCCAAAATCTGGATGTGAATAAAACACCCCAAATCCGGATGTGAACAAAAAACCCCAAAATCTGGAGGTGAATAAAAATCCCAGATCTGGAGGTGAATAAAAATCCCAAAATCCGGAGGTGAATAAAAAATCTAAAATATGGAGGTGAATAAAAATCCCTGAATCTGGATGTGAATAAACATCCCAAAATCCAGAGGTGAATAAAAATCCCTAAAAAATCCAGAGGTTAATAAAAAACCCCAAAATTACGAGGTGAATAAAAACCCCAAAATCAGGAGGTGAATAAAACCCCCAAAAACCAGAGGTGAATAAAATACTCCAAAATTTGGAGGTGATAAAAATCCCAAATTCTGGAGGTGAATAGAAATCCCAAAATCCGGAGGTGAATAAAAATCCCTAAAATCCAGAGGTGAATAAAAATCCGAAAATCTGGAAGCGAATAAAAAAACCCTAAAATCCAGAGGTGAATAAAAAACCCCAAAATCTGGATGTGAATAAAAAACCCCAAAATCTGGAGGTGAATAAAAATCCCCAAAATCCGGAGGCGAATAAAATTCCCAAAATCCGGAGGTGGATAAAAAAACCCCAAAATTAAGAGGTGAATAAAAATCCCCAAAATCTGGAGGTGAATAAAAAAATCCCAAATCTGGAGGTGAATAAAAAACCCCTAAAATCCAGAGGTGAATAAAAACCCCAAAATCTGGAGGTGACTAAAAATCCCAAAATCTGGAGGTGAATAAAAATCCCAAAATCTGGAGGTGAATAAAAAACCCCCAAAATCCGGAGGTGAATAAAAAAACCCAAAATCCAGATGTGAATAGAAATCCCAAAATCTGGAGGTGAATAAAAAAACCCAAAATCTGGAGGTGAATAAAAACCCCCAAAATTTGGACGTGAATAAAAATCCCTAAAAAACCCAGAGGTGAATAAAACCACCAAAAATCGGAGGTGAATAAAAATCCCAAAATCCGGAGGTGAATAAAAATCTCACAATCCAGAGGTGAATAAAAGTCCCAAAATCTGGAGGTGAGTAAAAATCCCAAAATTAAGAGGTGAATAAAAATCCCTAAAAAACCCAGAGGTGAATAAAAATCCCTAAAAAATCTGGAGGTGAATAAAAATCCCAGAATCCGGAGGTTAATAAAAACCCCCAAATCTGGATGTGAATAAAAATCCCAAAATCTGGAGCTGACTAAAAAATCCCAAAATAAATAAAAACCCCAGAGAGTGAAAAGATCCCAAAATTGTTTGGGGTGAGAGGGAGCTTGAATCCCATCCCGATTTTTCCATTATTCCAGGGTGATCCCAACTTTTCCTTGGATATTCCCATGGATTCTCTGGGAATTCCAACCCAGATGGGAATTCCTTCCCAAGATCCCAAAATCCCCAAAATCCCAAAATCCCAAAATTCCCAAATCTCGACCCTCTGGCCATGGTGGGAGTCATTCCAGGCCCTTTCCCCAAATCTCTCTGGGTTGGATCCAGCCCCATCCCAACTCCTCCTTGAGAAGGAATTTTGGGATTTAGGAAATTCTCTGGGAATTCCAGACTGCAGGGAGGGTCTCCCTTCCCTTTTCCAACCCTGAATTCCATAAAAATCCCTCGGGATGGATCCTGAGTGTCCTTGATCCCAGAATCCCAGAATGGTTTGGGATGGGATCCATGGACCTTCAATCCCATCCCATTCCCACCATCCCAGGGTGCTCCAAACTTTCCTGGGACACTGCCAGGGATTCTCTGGGAATTCCAGCCCAGCCAGGAATCCCTTCCCAAGATCCCACCATCCCAAGCTCCCCTTTCCCACTGGAAGCCATTCCCTGCCTCCTGCCCCTCCATCCTTCATCCTTCATCCTTCATCCCAAATCCCAAATCCCAAATCCCAAATCCCAAATTCCAGCTCTCCTTTCCCTCTGGAAAAGGCTCCAAGGATTCCCTGGATCCTTCCCTGATCCAGCTGCACATTCCCAGCTCTCCCACCCTGGCATTGGATCCAGCCCCATCCCGATTCCTCCTTGAGAAGGAATTTCAGGATCCAGGGGCTTCACTGGGAATTGGGGACTCCAGGAAGGGTCTCCCTTTCATTTTCCACTCCTGAATTCCATAAAAATCCCTTCCCTGGATCCTCCCCCAATCCCGGTGCTCATTCCCAGCTCTCCCAGCCTGCCATTGGATCCAGCCCCATCCCGACTCCTCCTTGAGAAGGAATTTTGGGATCCAGGGATTTCATTGGGAATCTCAGGACCCCAGGAAGGGTCTCCCTTTCATTTTCCACTCCTGAATTCCATAAAAATCCTGGATCCTCCCCCGATCCCGGTGCGCATTCCCAGATCGGCTCCTCCGCTTCCCGGCGGTTTAATCATTAACCCGAACTCCTCCGGATGTGGAATTCCACATTCCAGAGGTTCCTCCGGATGAGGAATTCCACATTCCAGAGGCTCCTCCGGGTGCGGAATTCCACATTCCAGAGGCTCCTCCGGATGAGGAATTCCACATTCCAGAGGCTCCTCCGGATGAGGAATTCCACATTCCAGAGGCTCCTCCGGATGCGGAATTCCACGTTCCAGAGGCTCCTCTGGATGAGGAATTCCATGTGCCAGAGGTTCCTCTGGGTGCAGAATTCCACGTTCCAGAGGTTCCTCCGGATGAGGAATTCCACATTCCAGAGGCTCCTCGGGATGAGGAATTCCACATTCCAAAGGCTCCGCCGCACCTGCGCTCTCTCCAGGGGAAACCCCTTGGAATTCCCAAAATCCTCAGGAATGGCAAAATTTGGGATCCAAAAGGATCCCAGAATTTGGAAGAATCCAAGATCCTCAACCCAATTTTTTCCCAGGAAAGGGAGGGTTGGAGCTTGAAGTTTTTAAGCAGATTTGGGATTTTTTGGGGTTTTTTATCTCCTCTAAAAATGAAGGAGAAAATTTGTCTGAGTCAGGGATGTGGAGGTGTCACTGTGGAGGTGACAGGGACAGGGGACGTGTCACTGTGGAGGTGACAAGGGCTTGAACATGTTGATGTGAAGGATGTCGAGGTGACATGGACATGCGGGTGTCCCTGTGGAGGTGACAGGGACACAGAAACGTCGCTGTGGAAGTGACGAGGACATGAAGGTGTCATCATGAAGGTGACAAGGATATGGAGGTGTCACTGTGGAGGTGACAGGGACATGGAGGTGTCACTGTGGAGGTGACAGAGGCAGGGAGGTGTCACTGTGGAGGTGACAGGGATGTGGAGGTGTCACTGTGGAGGTGACAGGGACATGGAGATGTTGGTTTGGAGGTGACAAGGACATGGAGGTGTCACTGTGGAAGTGACATGGACTTGGAGTTGTCACCGTGGAGGTGACAGGGACATGGAGGTGTCACTGTGGGAGGTGACATGCAGACAGAGATGTCACTCTGGAGGTGACAAGGACATGGAGGTGTTGCTGTGGAAATGACACAGAGACAGAGTTGTCACCGTGGAGGTGACAGGGACATGGAGGCGTCACCGTGGAGGAGACCAGGATGTGGAGGTGCCACTGTGGAGGTGACAAGGACATGGATGTATCACTGTGGAGGTGACAGGGACTTGGAGGCGTTGCTCTGGTGGTGACAAGGACATGGGAGTCTTACTGTGGAGGTGGCTTGGACATGGAGGTGTCACTGTGGAGGTGGCTTGGACATGGAGGTGTCACTGTGGAGGGGACATGGAGACAGATATGTTGCCATTGAGGTGACAGGGACCTGGAGGTGTCACTGTGGTGGTGACAAGGACACGAAGGTGTCACTGTGAAGGTGGCAGGGATGTGGAGGTGTCACCATGGAGGTGACAAGGACATGGAGGTATCAGTTTGGAGGTGACAGGGATATGGAGGTGTTGCTCTGGAGGTGACAAGGACACGAAGGTGTCACTGTGGAGGTGACAGGGACATTGGAGATCTCAGTGTGGAGGTGACAAGGATATGAAGATGTTGGTTTGGAGGTGACAGGGACAGGGAAGTGTCACTGTGGAAATGACAGGGACATAAAGGTGCCGATGTGGAGGTGACAGGGACATGGAGGTTTCACCGTGGAGGTGACAGGGACATGGAGGTGACACTGGAGGTGGCCATGGCACAGGTGTCGCTCTGGAGGTGACAAGGACATGGAGATGTTCCTCTGGAAGTGCTGGGGACACCGAGGGATTCTGGAGGTGACGGGGACACAGAGGTGTTAGACTGCAGGTGACAGGGACACGGAGATTTGTTTTGGAGGTGACAAGGACATGGAGATGTGTTGGAGGTGACAAGGACAGAGGTGTTGCTCTGGAGGTGATGTTGGGGACACAGGTTTGCCGTGCACGTGACAAGGACACGGAGATGTTGCCATGGAGGTGTCAAGGACATGGAGGTTCTGGAGGTGACAAGGACCTGGGTGTTTCTCTGGAGGGGATGGTGGGGACACAGATTTTGCTGTGCAGGTGACAAGGACAGAGAGAGAGCTCTGGAGGTGACAGGGACAAGGAAGTGTTGTCATGGAGGTGACAGGGACACGGAGGTGTTGTTTTGGAGGTGACAGGGACATGGAGGTGTTGTTTTGGAGGTGACAAAGACAGAGAGGCTCTGGAGGTGACAAGGACACCCAGATGTTGCCCTGGAGGTGACAGGGACACGGGGGTGTCACCATGGAGGTGACAGGGACACAAAGGCTTTGCTCTGAAAGTGCTGGGGACACAGACGTGTTCGTTTGGAGGTGACAGGGACATGGAGATGTCACCATGAAGGTGACAAGGATGCAGATGTTGCTCTGGAGGTGACGAGGACATGGAATTGTTCCTCTGGAAGTGCTGGGGACACCGAGGGGTTCTGAAGGTGACAAGGACACAGGTCTTGGTTCAGAGGTGACAAGGACACAGAGGTGTTGCTCTGGAGGTGACAGGGACATGGAGATATTGGTTTGCAGGTGACAAGGACATGGAGGTTCTGGAGGTGACAAGGACATGGGGATTCTGGAGGTGACAAGGACACGGGTGTTGCTCTGGAGGGGATGTTGGGGACACAGATTTTGCTGTGCAGGTGACAAGGACAAAGAGAGAGCTCTGGGGATGACAAGGACACAGAGATGTCACCATGGAGGTGACAGGGACAAAGAGAGAGCTCTGGAGGTGGCAGGGACATGGAGAGGTCACCATGGAGGTGACAAGGACACAACTGTTGGTCTGGAGGTGACGAGGACATGGAGTTGTTCCTCTGGAAGTGCTGGGGACATCGAGGGGTTCTGGAGGTGACAAGGACACAGAGGTGTTGCTTTGGAGGTGACAGTGACATGGAGATGCTGGTTTGGAGGTGACAAGGACAGAGAGTTTCTGGAGGTGGCAGAGAGGTTCTGGAGATGACAAGGACTTGGGTGCTGCTCTGGAGGTGACAAGGACACGGTGGTGTTGTTTTGGAGGGGACAAAGACAGAGAGGTTCTGGAGGTGACAAGGACACAGGTCTTGGTTCAGAGGTGACACAGAGATGTTGCTTTGGAGGTGACAGGGACATGGAGATGCTGGTTTGGAGGTGACAAGGACATGGAGGTTCTGGAGGTGACAAGGACACGGGTGTTGCTCCGGAGGTGACAAGGACACGGTGGTGTTGTTTTGGATGTGACAAAGACAGAGAGGTTCTGGTGGTGACAAGGACACGGGTGTTGCTCTGGAGGTGATGTTGGGGACACAGATTTTGCTGTGCAGGTGACAAGGACAGAGAGAGAGCTCTGGAGGTGACAGGGACACCGAGATCTTGCTGTGGAGGTGACAGGGACATGGAGATGTTGCCATGGAGGTGACAAGGACAAAGAGAGAGCTCTGGAGGTGACGAGGACATGGAGATGTTCCTCTGGAAGTGCTGGGGCCACCGAGGGGTTCTGGAGGTGACAGGGACACAGAGATCTTGCCATGGAGGTGACAGGGACACAGAGGCTTTGCTCTGAATGTGCTGGGGACACAGACAGGTTCTCCTGAGGGTGACAAGGACATGGAGATGTCACCATGGAGGTGACAAGGACATGAAGATGTTATGGAGGTGACAGGGACACGGAGATGTCACCATGGAGGTGGCAGGGACACAAAGGCTTTGCTCTGAATGTGCTGGGGACACAGACAGGTTCTCCTGAGGGTGACAAGGACATGGAGATGTCACCATGGAGGTGACAAGGACAGAGATGTTTGTTTGAAGGTGACAAAGACACAGAGGTGTCCCTGAAAAGGTGTTGGGGACATGGAGATATCTCTGGAGGTGACAGGGACCTGGAGGGGTTGATGTGGGGGTGTTGGGGACACGGAGATGTCACCATGGAGGTGACAGGGACATGGAGAGGTCGATGTGGAGATGTTGGGGACACAGAGATGGCTCTGGAGGTGACAGGGATATGGAGGTGTCCCTAAAGGGGTGCTGGGGACATGGACATGTCACTCTGGAGGTCACAGGAACATGGAGGTGTCCCTAAGGAGGTGACTGAGACATGGAGGTGTCCCTTAGGTGTTGTTGGGGCCACGGAGATGTCTCTGGAGGTGACAAGGACACGTAGATGTCACTCTGGAGATGTCAGGGTCATAGTGGTGTCCTTAAAGAGGCGTTGGGGACACGGAGATGTCACTCTGGAGGTGACAGGGACACGGAGGTGTTGATGTGGAGGTGTTGGGGACAGAGGTGGCTCTGGAGGTGACAGGGACACGGAGGTGTCCCTGAAGAGGTGTTGGGGACATGAAGATGTCAGTCTGGAGGTGACAGGGACATGGAGGTGTCCCTAAGGAGGTGTTGAGGACATGGACATGTCACTCTGGAGGTGACAAGGATATGGAGAGG
The DNA here is from genome assembly GCA_035583215.1 of Arremon brunneinucha. NCBI lineage: Eukaryota > Metazoa > Chordata > Aves > Passeriformes > Passerellidae > Arremon > Arremon brunneinucha. Next base: position 111,572,380 of record JAWWEX010000182.1, on the reverse strand, counting down.
TCACTGTGGAGGTGACAGGGACACGGAGGGGTCGATGTGGAGGTGTTGGGGACATGGAAGTGGCTTTGGAGGTGTCAAGGACACGGGCGTTGCTCTGGGCATGGTGGGGACATCATTTGTCACTTTCCCTTTTCTCCCTTTCCCCCTTTTTCCCCTTTTCTCTTCCATTTCCCCTTTCCCCTTTTCCCCTCTTCCCTTTCCCTTTTTTATTTTCCCCTTCACTGTTCCCCATTTCCCTTTCCCTTTTCCCCTTTTCTCCTTTCCCTTTTCCCCCCTTCCCTCTTTTCCCATTCCCCCTTTTCCCCCTTCCCCTTTTCCCTTTTCCCCTTTTCCATTTCCCCTTTCCCTTTTTCTATTTTCCCCTTCCCCTTTTTCCCCTTTTCCCCTTCCCCCTTTTCTATT
>JAWWEX010000182.1:111521157-111534156 GCA_035583215.1 Arremon brunneinucha | reverse complement strand
CTCGCAGGACGCCGTGTACGGCGGCGTCACGGAATTCCTGATCCCATTATCCCCGTTATCCCTGTTATCCCGGAATTCCTGATCATGTTATCCCAGAATTCCGACCCCATTATCCCGGTTTTTCCCGTTTTTTCCCGCCCCAGCCCATCCAGGTGGCGCCCACGGCGCGTCTGGACCGCTCGCAGGACGCCGTGTACGGCGGCGTGACGGAGCTGGTGCGCGCCGTGCTGCAGCTCAAGGACGACATCGCCCGCGCGCCGCCCGACGGACACGTCCTGGCCGTCAAGGTGGGCCGGAATTCCGTGGGAATTCCATGGGAGATTCCCGGAATGGTTTGGGATGGGATCCATGGACCTTCAACCCCATCCCTGAGTCACTTCCCACCATCCCAGGGTGCTCCAAATCCACCCCTGGAGGCTCCCAGGGATTCTCTGGGAATCCCAGCCCAGCCAGGAATTCCTCCCCAAGATCCCACAGTCCCAAACTCCCCTTTCCCAGCGGGAATTCCCTCCATTCCCTTCCCTTTTCCATCCCCGAATTCCATAAAAATCCCTCGGGATGGATCGTGAGTGTCCTTGATCCCAGAATCCCAGATTGGTTTGGGATGGGATCCATGGACCTTCAATCCCAATTCCCACCATCCCAGGGTGATCCAAACCCACCCCTGGATGCTCCCAGGGATTCTCTGGGAATTCCAGCCCAGCCAGGAATTCCCTTCCCAAGATCCCACGGGAAGGAACCTCCAACCCCACCCCATTCCATGGGCACGGAATTCCAGGTTCCTCCAATCCCCGTCCCAACCTTCCCCAGGGATGGCACCACCACAACCCCTGCGGACAGGTGTTGATTTTTCCCGTTTTTCCTGGGATTTCTGATCCCATTATCCCTGTTATTCTGGAATTTCCGATCCCTGTTATCCCTGTTATCCCAGAATTTCTGATCCCATTATCCCGGAATTCCTGTTATCCCGGAATTCCCGATCCCGTTATCTCTGTTATCCCAAATTCCTGTTATCCTGGAATTCCCGATCCCGTTATCCCTGTTGTCCCTGTTATCCTGGAATTCCTGATCCCATTATTCTGGAATTTCTGATCCCGTTATCCCTGTTATCCCAGAATTCCATGGGAGAGGGAGGTGGGAATCCGGCTCCTGATTGGTTCCTGCTGTTTTGGGAAGGGGGTGTGGCCAGGAGAGGGGGGGATTCCCCAATTTCTGGTTGGTCCTGGGGATCCTTGGGTCAATGGTGGAGTCTCCAACATTCCCTGTTGTTCCCTTGGATCCATGGTGGGAGCAATTCCCACATTCCCAGCTCCTCCAATGGATCCTTGGATCCATGGTGGAATCTCCAACATTCCCTGTTCCTCTCTTGGGTCTTTGGATCAACGGTGGCACCAATTCCCAAATTTCCAACTTCTCCCTTGGGTCCTTGGATCCATGGTGGAGTCTCCAAAATTCCCAGCTCCGCCTTGGCACCCTTGGATCCATGGTGGGAGCAATCCCAGCATTCCCAGCTCCTCCCTTGGATCCATGGTGGGATCTCCAACATTCCCTGTTGTTCCCTTGGATCCTTGGATCCATGGTGGGACCAACTCCAACATTCCCAGCTCCTCCTTGGGATCCTTGAACAAATTCCCTGTTCTTCCCTGGGATCCTTGGATCGATGGCGGAATCTCCAACATTCCCCGTTCTTCCCTTGGATCCATGGTGGGACAGTCTCCACCATTCCCTGTTCCTCTGCTGGGTCTTGGGATCCATGGTGGGATCAATTCCCACATTCCCAGCTCCTCCTTGGGATCCTTGAACCAATTCCCAGCTCCTCATCTGGATCCCTGGATCAGTGGTGGGATCTCCAACACTTCCGTCTCCTCCCTTGGCTCCTTGGATCCATGGTGGGAGAGTCTCCAACACTCCCAGCTCCTTCCTTGGATCCATGGTGGGAGCAATCCCAGCTCCTTCCTTGGATCTTGGGATCCATGGTGGAATCTCCAACACTCCCTGTTGTTCCCTGGGATCCTTGGACCCTTTCAATGGTGGGAGAGTCTCCAAAACTTCCAGCTCCTCCATTGCGTCCTTGGATCCATGGTGGGAGTCTCCAACATTCCCTGTTCCTCTGTTGGGTCTTGGAATCAATGGTGGGAGCGATTCCCAAATTTCCAACTTCTCCCTTGGGTCCTTGGATCCATGGTGGGAGCAATTCCCACATTCCCACCTCCATCTTGGATCTTTGGATCAATGATGGAATCTCCAACACTCCCAGCTCCTCCTTGGATCCATGGTGGGACCAATTCCCATGTTCTCGGATCCTCCTTGGGATCCTTCAACCAATTCCCAGCTGCTCCCTTGGATCCTTGGATCAATGGTGGCATCTCCAACCCTTCCAGCTCCTTCCATGGATTTTGGGGTCAATGGAATCTCCAACATTCCTGTTCTTCTCCTTGAGATCCTTGGATCCATGGTGGGACCAACTCCCACATTCCCAGCTCCTCCCATGGATCCATGGTGGAATCTCCAACATTCCCAGCTCCTTGGGATCCTTGGATCCATGGTGGGACCAACTCCCACATTCCTAACTCCTCCCATGATCCTTGGATCCATGGTGGGACCAAATTCCCATGTTCCTTGCTCTTCTTTGGGATCCTTGAACCAATTCCCAGCTCCTCCCTGGGATCCATCCTGGGAATCACCCCTGGGATCCATCCTGGTGGGATCCATTCCACCATGGTGGGATCCATCCTGGTGGGATCCCTCCCTGGTGGGATCCATCCCTTGGGATCCATTGTTGGTGGGATCCATCCTGGTGGGATCCATCCTGGTGGGATCCATCCCTTGGGATCCATCCTGGTGGGATCCATCCCATCCTGGTGGGATCCATCCCTTGGGATCCATAGTTGGTGGGATCCATCCTGGTGGGACCCACTCCCGGGACCCATCCCATCCTGGTGGGACCCATCCCATCCTGGTGGGACCCATCCGATCCTGGTGGGACCCATCCCGACGTTCTCTGGTTCCCGCAGAACATCGGGCTGTCCCTGCGGAAGCTGATCGGCAGCGTGGACGCCGTCCTGCCCGAGCTGCCGTCCTCGTCCCGCACCGAGGTACGGACACAGGGAACGGGGTGGGTGGGGGACATTCCCAAAATTCCTGCTCGGAACATTCCGGAATTTCCTGGGAAACTCCCGCAATTTACTGGAAAAATCTGTAATTTCCTGGGGAAAAAAAATCCAGAATTTCTTGGAAAAATTATGGGATTTCCTGGGGAAAATTCTTGAATTTTCTGGAAAAATTCTGGAATTTCTTGGGAAAATTCCTGGAAAAATGCTGAAATTTCCCCGGAAAATTTACCTGGGGCAATTCTGGAATTTTCTAAAAAAGAAATTATAGAATTTACTGGGAAAAATTCTGGAATTTCCTGAAAAAATTCCGGGACAGGCTGGGAATTTACTGGAAAATTTCCTGGAAATTTTCCTGAATTTCATGACAAAAAAATCTGTAATTTTCTGGAAAGATTATGGGATTTCCCAAAAAAAAAGTAATTTTCTGGAAAAATGCCGGGATTTCCTGGGAAAATCCTGGAATTTTCTGGAAAACATCTTGAATTTTCTCAAAAAATCCAGAATTTCCTGCAAAAATTACAGAATTTTCTGGAATAAATCCAGAACTTCCTGGGAAAATTCCAGCATTTTCTGGAAAAATTATGGGATGAGAGTTCCATGCCCAAAAATTATGGATTTTTCTGGAAAAAAAATCCTTGAATTTTCTTGAAAAATTATTATATTTTCTGGACATTTTCCATAATTTCCTGGGAAAATCATGCAATTTTCTTGAAAAATTCTCGAATTTCCTGGGAAAAATTCCTGGGAAAATTCTGGAATTTCCTGGGAAAAATATGGGATGAGAGTTCCATGCCCAGAAATTATGGAATTTTCTGGAAAAATTCCAGAATTTCCTGGGAAAATTCTAGAATTGCTGGCAAAAACTCTGGCAATTTCTGGAAAATTCCAAAATTGCCCAGGAAAATTATGGAATTTTCTGGACAAATCCTGGAGATTCTCAGAAAAATTCTGGAATTTCCTCAAATAAATTCTTGAATTATGTGGGGAAAAATCCACATTTACTGGGAAAATTCTGGATTTTTCTGGGAAAATTCCGGAATTTGCTGGAAAAGTTCTGGAATTTCCTGGCAAAAATTTAATAATTTTCTGGGAAAAGTCTGGGTTTTTCTGGGAAAATTCTTGAATTTTCTGGGGAAAAAATCTGGAATTTTCTGAAAAAAATCTGGAATTTCCAAGACAAATATCATAATTTCCCAGAAAAATTCCAGATTTTTTTTGAAAAATTCTGGAAGTTTTCTGGAATTTGCTGGGAAAAATCCCGAATTTCCCGGAAATTCAAGAATTTTTTCCCCAGGAAAAATTCTTGAATTTTCTGGGGAGAAAAATCCGTAATTTTTTTGGGGGGGGGGGGGGGGAAAAACTTGAATTTCCTGGAAAATTTTCCCGGGAAAATTCCGGAATTTTCTTGGAAAAATTGCTGGAATTTCCCGTTAAAAACGCCGGAATTTTCTGGAAACGCCCCCGTTCCCGCAGATCGAGGGCACGCAGCGGGTGCTGAACAAGGAGCTGGCGGCGCTGATCGCCAAGCTCCGCCTGGCGCAGCAGAACCGCGGCTCCTCGCTGGGCCCCGAGTGCCGCCGGCAGATGCTCGCGGCCGCCCACGCCCTCGCCGTCGACGCCAAGAACCTCCTGGACGCCGTGGACCAGGCCCGGCTCCGCGCCAAACCCCGCCCCGAGTGATGGAGGAGGCGGAAAGTTCCAGAAACGGGAGGAAAATTGGATTTTCCCAGCGGTTTTTTGGTTTTTCTGCTCTTCTTCTTCCTGCTCCTCCTCGCCCTCTTCGTGTGTTGTCAAGCGTCGCGATTTGGAAGATTGGAGGCATCTGATGGGGTTTTATTTGGAAAAGAAGGAAGTTTTTTGGGGGGTTTATTTGGAAGAAATTAGGTTTTTTTGGGGGTTTCCTTGGAAAGATTTGAGGGTTTTCCTTGGAAAAAATGAGGGGTTTTGGGGTTTTTCCATGGGAAAAAGGGAGGTTTTGGGGGTGTTGGGCTGATCCCACCTGGGGTTTTCCTTGGAAATAATGGGAGGTTTTTGGGGGTTTTTATTTGGAAAAAATTGAAGTTTTTTGGGGTTTTCCTTGGAAAAAAAGGGAGGTTTTGGAGTTTCTCCTTGAGAAAATGGAGGGTTTGGGGGGTTTTACTTGGAAAAAAGGGAGATTCCTTGAAAAAAAGGGAGGTTTTGGGGTTTTTCCATGGAAAAAAATGGAAGTTTTGGGGGTTCTGAACTGCAGCCGTGGACGCCAAGAACCTCCTGGACGCCGTGGGCCAGGCCCGGCTCCTCGCCAAACCCGGCCCGGAATCGTGATGGAGGAGATGGAAATCGGGATGGAAAGTTCCGGAAACGGGAGGAAAATTGGATTTTCCCAGCGTTTTTTTGGATTTTCTGCTTTTCTTCTTCCTGTTCCTCCTCATCCTCTTCCTGCTGCTCCTCCTCATCCTCGTGTCCTGTCAAGCGTCACGTCGCGATTTGGAAGATGGGAGGGGTCTGGTGGGATTTTATTTGCAAAAAACCTCAGGTTTTGGGGGTTTTGTTTGAAAAAAATTGAAGTTATTGGGTTTTTAGTTCGAAAAAAAGGGAGGTTTGGGGGAAAAAAGGAGGTTTGGGGGGTTTTCCTTGGAAAATGGGGAGATTCCTTGAAAAGGAGGAAGGTTTTGGGGTTTTATTTGGAAAAAACAGGAGGTTTTGGGTTTTTATTTGGAAAAAAGGGAGGTTTGGGGGTTTTTTATTTGGAAAAAATGAGGTTTTTGGGGGTTTCATTGGAAAGAATGTTTTGGGGTTTTCCTTGGAAGAAAGGGGAGGTTTTGGGTCTTTTCCTTGGAGAAAATGAGGTTTTTCGGGGGTTTTCTTGGAAAAAATGGACGTTTTTGGGTTTTCCTTGGAAAAAAGGAGATTCCTTGAAAATATGGGAGATTTTGGGGGTTTTCCTTAGGAAAAAAAAACGGAAGTTTTTGGAAAAAAAAGGGAGGTTTTGGAGGTTTTCCTTGGAAAAAAATGAGGAGAGTTTTTTTGGGGTTTTCCATGGAGAAAATGGAGACTTGGGGTTTTCCTTGGGAAAAAAGGAAAAGCCTTGGAAAAAAATTAGGGTTTGGGGGTATTATTTGGAAAGAATGGAAGTTTTTGGGTTTTCATTTGGAAAAAAGGGAGGTTTGGGGTTTTCCCTGTAAAAAAACCGCGATTTGTTACGGTTTTCCCTGGATAAAAGGGAAGTTTTGGCGGTTTTCCTTGGGAAAAAAAGAGATATTGGGGGGAAAAAGGAAATTTTGGGGGTTTTTCATCGGAAAAACTTTTCTTTTGTTGGGTTGGGTGGGATCCATTGGGATCCATCCTGGGATGGCCGCGGGCGGCACGGCGGGACCGGGACCCCGGAGCGTGCGCGGAATTTTTTGGGTCGAAATTCCCAAAATTCGGCGTTTTCGTCCCTCCCTCGGGCGTTGTACAGAAGATTTTATTTAACGGCGGCTTCCGGAACCTTCGGAATTCGGGGCCCCCCCATGGGGGGACGCAAACCTGGAGAACGTTGCCTCTTCCAGCTGAGTTATTCCCAAATTTTGCGCTTTCGGTTTTTCCCCGCAGCGTTTTTTTCCCAAATTTTGGGGGTTTTTGTTGTATTTTTGGGGGTTTTTTCCCGGCTCAGATAAAACGTGCGCCAAATCCTGCCCTGGTTTGTCCTTCCTGTCATTCCCACCTGGAATTTCCTTGGGAAGAGGAATGGGTGGGATGGTCGGAGACTTCTTGGGGTGGTGGCCATGGAACGGGATCAGCATTCCATGCCCAAAATGCGACATTCCCAAAAAAAATGCGACATTCCCAAAAAAAAAAAAAGGGTGGAGGGGTCAAGGCCACATTTGGGGTCAGAGTTTGGGGGTGGTGGCCTCTCATTCCAAGGATTTGGAGGGAATGGAGGGAAGGGGATGGAGATGGAAAAATCCTGGGAAAAAAAGGAGGATCCTGAGGGAGCTTCTCCCTCTGGAATTCCCTGCCAGGAAGGTGGAGCCTGGTGGGGTCGGGATCTTCTGCCATGGAATGAGGGATGGGATGAGAGCGAAGGTTTGTGGGATTATTGGGAATGATTTATGGGATTTTTGGGAATGATTTATGTGATTTTGGGAATGATTTATGGGATTATTGGGAATGATTTATGGGATTTGGGGAATGATTTATGGGATTTTGGGAATGATTTATGGGATTTTGGGAATTATTTATGGGATTATTGGGAATGATTCGTGGGATTATTGGGAATGATTTATGGGATTTTGGGAATGATTTATGGGGTTATTTATAATGATTTATGGGATTATTGGGAATGATTTATGGGATTATTTGGAATGATTTATGGGATTTTGGGAATGATTTATGGGATTATTTATAATGATTTATGGGATTATTTGGGAATGATTTATGGGATTATTGGGAATGATTCATGGGATTTTGGGAATGATTTATGGGATTATTGGGAATGATTCGTGGGATTATTGGGAATGATTTATGGGATTTTGGGAATGATTTATGGGATTATGGGAATGATTTATGGGATTATTAGGAATGATTTATGGGATTTTGGGAATGATTTATGGGATTATTGGGAATGATTTATGGGATTATTGGGAATGATTCGTGGGATTATTGGGAATGATTCATGGGATTATTGGGAATGATTTATGGGATTTTGGGAATGATTTATGGGATTATTGGGAATGATTTATGGGATTATTGGGAATGATTTATGGGATTTTGGGAATGATTTATGGGGTTATTTATAATGATTTATGGGATTTTTGGGAATGATTTATGGGATTTTTGGGAATGATTTATGGGATTATTGGGAATGATTTATGGAGTTATTTGGGAATGATTTATGGGATTATTTGGAATGATTTATGGGATTTGGGGAATGATTTATGGGATTATTGGGATGATTTATGGGATTTTGGGAATGATTTATGGGATTATTGGGAATGATTTATGGGATTTTGGGAATGATTTATGGGGTTATTTGGGGATGATTTATGGGATTTTGGGAATTATTTATGGGGTTATTGGGAATGATTTATGGGGTTATTTGGGAATGATTTATGGAGTTATTTGGGAATGATTCATGGGATTATTGGGAATGATTTATGGGGATTTTGGGTATGATTTATGGGGTTATTTATAATGATTTATGGGATTATTTGGAAATGATTTATGGGATTATTTGGAAATGATTTATGGGATTTTGGGAATTATTCCTGCATGGAAAGGGTTCTCCAGCCCTGGGCAGTGGTGGAGTCCCGACCATCGCAACACTTATTCCTGTCCCACGACCTCCTGGGATTATGGCATCATGGAATTATGGGATCATGGAATTATGGGTTCATGTCCGTGTCGCTTCTGCAAGGACCATCCACAGCTGTCCCAGAACCTCCTGGGGTGGTGGGATGATGGGATTAAGGAATCATGTCCACGTCCCTTCTGCACGGGCCATCCACAGCATCTCCCACAACTTCCTGGGACCATGGGATCACAGGATGATGGGATCATGGGATTATGGGATCATGTCCCTGTCCCTTCTGCACAGATCATCCACAGCATCTCCCACAACTTCCTGGGATGGTGGGATCACGGGTTCATGGGATCATGGGACCATGGAATAATGGGATCATGTACAAATTCCTTCTGCACGGACCATCCCAACACTTATTCCTGTCCCACAACCTCCTGGGATGATGGGATTGTGGGATCATGTCCGTGTCCCTTTTCCAAGGATCATCCACAGCATTATCCCTCTCCCACAACCTCCTGGGATGGTGGGATTATGGGATCATGTCCACGTCCCATCTGCACGGACCATCCACAGCATCTCCCACAACCTCCTGAGATCATGGGATGGTGGGATCACACGATTATGGGATCATGGGATCAGGTCCCTTCGGCACAGACCATCCACAGCATCTCCCACAACTTCCTGGGATGGTGGGATCACAGGATGATGGGACCATGGGATGATGGGATCATGGGATGATGGGATCATGTCCGTGTCCCTTCTGCAAGGACCATCCAAAGCGTTATGCCTGTCCCACAACCTCCTGGGATCATGGGATGGTGGGATCATGGGATCATGTCCATGTCCCTTCTACATGGACAACCCAAGGTGTTATCCCTGTCCCATGACCACCTGGGATGGTGGGATCATGGGATGATGGGATCATGTCCGTGTCCCTTCTGCACAGACCACCCACAGCATCTCCCACAACTTCCTGGGATCATGGGATGACGGGATCACATGATTATGGGATCGTGTCCATGTCCCTTCTGCATGGACCATCCACAGCATCTCCCACAATCTCCTGGGATGGTGGGATCACAGGATCACGGGATTATAGGATCACGGGATTATGGGATTTTAGGATCATGTCCACGTCCCTTCTGCATGGACCATCCACAGCGTCTCCCACAACTTCCTGGGATCCTGGGACCATGGGATCATGGGATTATGGGATCATGTCCATCTCCCACACCACCCATGGTCACCTCCACCCCTTTCTCCACCCTCCACCCCCGCTGGAGATCTCCCACAGCTTCCACCTCCCCACCAGCCTCCAGCAGGACATGACCACCATATTCCCACCACCATTCCCACCATATTCCCATCATTCCCACCATTCCCACCATTCCCAGTCCATCCCAGTCCATCCCAGTCCACCCCAGTCCATGCTAGATCATGCCGGCCAGGTACGGCGGCAGGAAGAGCCCCACGGTGCCCAGCAGGCAGACCATGATGGACATCCACAGGAAGATCCGGTCGGTCCCACAACTGCCTGGGATGGTGGGACCACGGGATGGTGGGAGCATGGGATGGTGGGATCACAGAATGGTGGGATCATGGGATTATGGGATCATGTCCATGTCCCTTCTGCACTAACCATCCACAGCGTTATCCTTGTCCCACAACTGCCTGGGATGGTGGAATGGTGGGATCATGGGATTATGGGATTGTGTCCATGTCCCTTCTGAAGACATCCCTGTCCCACAACCTCCTGGCATCATGGGACGGTGGGATCACGGGATGATGGGATCATGTCCATGTCCCTTCTGCAGGGACCATCTGAAATCCTTATTCCTGTCCCACGACCTCCTGGGATCATGGGATGGTGGCATTGTGGGATTATGGGACCCACCACCATTCCCACCACCATTCCCACCACCATTCCCACCACCATTCCCACCACCATTCCCACCACCATTCCCACCATATTCCCACCATATTCCCACCATTCCCAGCACCATTCCCACCACCATTCCCACCACCATTCCCAGTCCATCCCAGTCCATCCCACCACCATTCCCAGCACCATTCCCACCATATTCCCATCACCATTCCCACCACCATTCCCACCACCATTCCCACCATATTCCCATCATTCCCATCATTCCCACCACCATTCCCAGTCCATGCTAGATCATGCCGGCCAGGTACGGTGGCAGGAAGAGCCCCACGGTGCCCAGCAGGCAGACCATGATGAAGATCCACAGGAAGATCCGGTCGATCACCATGGCCACGTACTTCCAGTCCTCCTTCACCTGCCGGGGAGGAGAACGGTGGTGGGACCATCGGGAATCCCATCCCGGGAATCTCACGGGGTCAGGAGACCACCCAGAACTTCTTGGGAATCTCCTCGTGGTGAGGAGACCACCCAGAACTTCTGCGGAGTCTCCTCATGGTGAGGAGACTACCCAGAACTTCTTGGGAGTCTCCTCGTGGTGAGGAGACACCACAATTCATGGAAAATTCTGGAATTTTCTGAGGTGAGGGATGGAGATGGCCAGGGTAGGGTTGATCCCACCACAGGTTCTCCAAATCTACTTTGGGAAAAGCGGGAATGGGAAAGGTCAGGAGACCACCCAGAACTTCTTGGGAAGCTCCTCATGGTTGGGAGACACCATAATTCATGGAAAATTCTGGAATTTTCTGAGGTGGGACATGGAGGTCTCCATCTTGGACCTGGGGTTCTCCAAACCCACTTTGGGAAAAGTGGGAATGGGGCCAAGGGTGGGAGATGGATCATGAATCTTCTCCCTGGGTTTGGGTCCTTGGGAACCAACCATGGATCCTGGAACTGCTGTTCCAAATTTTTGGGATTTCAGGAACCAAAACTGGATCCCAGAACTTCCCATTCCAATTTTGGGATCTCCAGCCCCATCCCTGGATCCCAGAACTTCCCAATTTTGGGATCTCCAGCCCCATCCATGGGTCCCAGAACTTCCCAATTCTGGGACCTCCAGCCCCATCTACAGATCCCAAATGTTCCAAATTTTGGGATCTCCAGCCCCATCCGTGGATCCCAGAACTTCCCAATTCTGGGACCTCCAGCCCCATCTACAGATCCCAGAAGTTCCAAATTTTGGGATCTCCAGCCCCATCCGTGGATCCTGATTTTGGGATCTCAAGAACCAACCACGGATCTCAGAACTTCCCATTCCAATTTTGGGACCTCCAGCCCCACCCATGGATCCCAGAACTTCCCACTCCAATTTTGGGATCTCCAGCCCCATCCACGGGTCCCAATTTTGGGACCTCCATCGCCACCCACACATCCCAGAACTTCCCAAATTTCGGGACCTCCACCCCGCCGGTGTCTCCCGGCGCACTCACGGAGAAGTCGGCGTCCTCGGCCCGCAGGTGGTCGGCGATGTACTGCACCCCCTCCAGAGCCTTCATCATCCTCGGCGACAGCGCCGGAGCCCGCCCGGAGCCTTCCTCCTTCCCCTCCTCCTCCTCCTCCTCCTCCTCCTTGTCCTTCCCCTTGGACCCCGGTGCCGCCGATTTCTTCCCGTAGCAGAATTTGGCTTTCTTGGCTTCTGCCGTGGGGTGGCTTGGGTAGGTCTTCTCCTCCTCCTCCTCTTCCTCCTCTTCTTCTTCCTCCTCCTCCTCCTCCTCCTCCCACTTGTCATCGACGTCGGTCTCCAGCCAGCACCGCGACGTGCTCAGCCGCGCCCCGGGGCGGCCATATTGCCCCCGCGTCCCCTCCTGGGGCGGCCTCTTCATGGAGAGCCACCTGGGGACGAAGCCCAGGAAGAACCTCCTGACCCAGGCGGGCATGGCGTGCGTGCTGGGCGAGCGGTGGTGCACGTTGAGCACGAAGACGGTGATGATGATGGAGAGCGTGACGAAGATCATGGTGAAGAGCAGGTACTCGCCGATGAGCGGGATGACCAGCGAGGTGGACGGGATGATCTCGGTGATGAGCAGCAGGAAGACGGTGAGGGACAGCAGCACGGAGATGCACAGCGTGATCTTCTCGCCGCAGTCCGAGGGCAGGTAGAAGACCAGCACGGTGAGGCAGGAGATGAGCAGGCACGGGATGATGAGGTTGATGGTGTAGAAGAGCGGCAGGCGGCGGATGACGAAGTAGAAGGTGATGTCGGGGTAGATCTCCGTGCAGCAGTCGTACTTCTTGGAGTTGTAGGTGCCCACGGCGTTGATGATGGCCCACTCGCCGCTCTCCCAGTAGTCCTTGAGGTCCACCTGGTGGTCCATGTTCTCCAGGTCGATCTTGGCCTTGTCGTAGGTCCACGAGCCGAACTTCATCTTGCAGCTCTGCTGGTCGAAGGGGAAGAAGGTGACGTCGATGCTGCAGGAGCTCTTGTAGATGGCCGGCGGCACCCAGGTCACCGTGCCGTCCCACGACAGGTGGGCCTTGGTCATGTGCGTCACCGCGAACTCGCCGTCCGCGCTGGAAAACACGGAATGGTTGGGATGGTCAGGAATGGGGTTGGGATGGGATTGGGATGGGATTGGGATGGACCTTGGGATGGGACAGGGCAGGAGATCAGGTGGGCCTTGGTCATGTGCGTCACCACGAACTCGCCGTCCGCGCTGGAAAACATGGAATGGGGTTGGGGTGGG
>JAWWEX010000182.1:111336751-111348029 GCA_035583215.1 Arremon brunneinucha | reverse complement strand
CTCCCAAGAAGAAAAGGCACAGGATGAGCAGAAGTGACTCAGTTCAGAGACACTTCAGGCCTAATTCACACTTGAGGCAAAAACCCTAAACAACGACCATTTCCTTCTATTTTTCCTCCTCTTTCTCAGTATTTTCACCACATTTCAACCCAAAGAAATGTCTCTACCACTGAAAAATCCCTCTGAAAAAATGGCCCAGGACGAGCACAAGTGGCTCAGTTCAGAGACACTTCAGGCCTCATCCATTCTGAGGTAAAAACCATAAACCACACCCATTTCCTTCTTTATCCTTCTCTTTCTCAGTATTTTCACCACGTTTTAATCCCAAGGAATGGTTCTATGACTGAAAAACCCTCTGAAAAAAAGGCCCAGGATGAGCACAAGTGGCTCAGTTCAGACACACTTCAGGCCTAATTCACACTTGAGGTAAAAACCCTAAACAACAACCATTTCCTTCTATTTTTCCTCCTCTTTTTCAGTATTTTCACCACATTTCAACCCCAAGGAATGACACTACCACTGAAAAATCCCTCTGAAAAAAAGGCCCAGCACGATCACAAGTGGCTCAGTTCAGAGACGCTTCAGGCCTAATCCACTCTGGGGTAAAAACCCTAAACTAAGCCCATTTCCTCCTCTTTCTCAGTATTTTCGCCACATTTTAACCCCAAGGAATGTCTCTACCACTGAAAAATCCCTCTGAAAAAAAGGCCCAGCACGATCACAAGTGGCTGAGTTCGGAGACACTTCAGGCCTGATCCATTCTGAGGTAAAAACCATAAGCCACACCCATTTCCTTCTTTTTCTCAGTATTTTCACCACATTTTAACCCCAAGGAATGGCTCTGCCACCTAAAATCTCTCCCAAGAAGAAAAGGCACAGGATGAGCAGAAGTGACTCAGTTCAGAGACACTTCAGGCCTAATTCACACTTGAGGTAAAAACCCTAAACAACGACCATTTCCTTCTATTTTTCCTCCTCTTTCTCAGTATTTTCACCACATTTCCAACCCAAGGAATGACACTACCACTGAAAAATCCCTCTGAAAAAAAGGCCCAGCACGATCATAAGTGGCTGATTTCAGAGGCACTTCACCGTGCTCCAAGCAGGATGTTTGCATGGACTAATTAAGCGCCTGGCTGTAACGAGGAGCAGCAGTAGAGGCTGCTGGAGAGAGTGAAGAGTGCTTTGGTTTATTTTTATTTCCCTCACAGCTTCCATCAAGGACCTCTGGGCAAGGTCTGGAGGGATCCTGCCACTCCTGACAAGCAGGCCAGAGCCACGCTGCTCTCCTGCCATGCTGGGCTGATAAATGTGTAATTATCCCAAAAGCCATAATCACTGCCTGCTCTCAGACACAGCCAAGCATGTCCTGTCTTAGCTCAGGAAGCAAAAAAAAAATAAATAAATAAATAAGGACCTTGAACAGAAAAAATCCCTGACAAGACCTTCTCACACTGCTGGGTTTTTTGAGCCTGCGGTGTTTTCTGAGCTCACATCCATCAAGCTCATGGCAACAACAATTTACTGAATTATTTTGTGTGGTTTTTTTTTTTTTTTTTGCAGCAACAAATTATTAGCCAGCTGGAACTGCAAACACCAGGATTAATTAACATATGCTGGAGTGAAATATTTCCAACAAGGAAAATGCGTGGCTGGAACAGGAGCTGAGTTGAGAGCTCTTTTTTTTTTAACCCACCCCCATAAAAAAAATAAATGTTTAGAGGAGGGGGAAAAAAAAAACAACCCAAACAAAGCTAATTTAGGCAAGGCTGTGCTTATCTCCTCCTCCCTTATGTGAGCTCTCTCTGCTTCTCCCAGTGAGCAGAGCCAAATTACAGCTTGGATATTGCAGCTTCACGTTTTTCCCAGCAGCAACACGAGGTCTGAGATTCCTCACCCTGAAATTTGGGGAGATCTGAGGGTGGAATTGCACTCCCTGATGTTTTTAGTGGTTGTGGTGACTTTCAGGATCAGGATTTTTTCCCCAAGAGTTGTGTTTGGTCACTCAGCCTGCACAAGGAAATGATTCCTTTGGATTTAATTCCCATTTCACCAACAGCTCTTGTTGTGTCAGAGAAAAAAAATCAACATTTATCCTTCTTGTCTCTGTGCCACTCAGGAGCTCATAAATCTCGATTTTATCTCTCTCAAATATCTTTTCCCTGCTTCCACAGCATCATTTTCCTCCCCCCTGGTTTTTAAAGGGAAGAAATGAGCAAGGTTCAAGCTGTGAACATCCACGACACCATTTCCCAATTTTCTATTGATTCCCATCACTGCAATTCCTCACACTGAGCTGGTTTTTTAACTAACACCAAGCACCAGGGCTGTGTTTCTCACAGCTATCAACTAAAACTTGAAAATCTTATTCCTCAGTGGCATCAGCCAACTTGGAGATCGTTGTTCTGTAAAAAAAATCCAGGGAAAATCTCTTTAATAATCAATGCTTTGTTTGTAAACTGATTTTCTCCTGCCCTTTCACAACAGGTCAAACCAAGCAGTTCCAGCAGAGAGATTCCATTAATGACCTCCCTCTGCTGGGTTAATTGATCATTTAATCTATTTCTTAATATCTTCTGCACGCAAAAGCTCTGCTGTTATTCCAACAACCCAGTGAAGGGACTTTTAGAAATCCAGGTTTTTAGAAATCCAGGTTTTCAGAAATCCAGGTTTTTAGAAATCCAGGTTTTCAGAAATCCAGGTTTTTAAAGTCACAGAGATTTGTCAAATGCTTCAGAGAAAGCTGAAGCAAACCTCGATGTGTTGTTGAAAGCATTTCTGTGGCCAGAGGGCAGGAATTCATCTGCCACACGATGGGAACAAGAAACTCTCTGTGCTCCATCTATGTAAAAAAGGGAGGTGGCAGCTAAAGAAAACAAAATCTCGTCCTGATAAATCCAACTGAGCCCTGACACATCAGCTAAACACATTTTGTAATGTGTCTGGCAGAGGAAAACACACACGCAGAGCTTGTAGCATGTCCCATATTCAATTTATCAGGTGAGGAGGGCTCAGGCTTTGCCTCACCACGAGACAGAGAGTTTAAATCTCAGATCAAAATGTGAATGTCAGGGAAAAAAACCTCAACAATTCATCTTGGAAATGGGAAATGCAGCACAACATTGATCATCCCAGCTTGGACAAAGAGATCAGGGATGAAACCAGGGGATATTTGCATCCAGATATCCCAAATCTCCTGTCCTGGCTCCCAGAAATTCCACATTTCCTTGAACTCCCACTAACAGCACTTGGCAATGACACCCTGAGAAAAGAAACCAAAAAAATCATCATGAAAGATGTGACCAAGCCATAAAAAAGGTTCAGAGGATGAGAAATTTGGAGTTCTGTGAAGATCTGGGCCTGTTACAGGTGAGGGTGATGTTTCCTGTGCCAACCTGCAGCTCCTCCCACATCCAGAATCAAAAAATTATCAAATTTTTCAGCTTCTCCCTGATCCAGAATCACAGAATTGAGAATTTTTTCAGCTCCTCCCTGATCCAGAATCAAAAAATTATCAAATTTTTCAGCTCCTCCCTGATCCAGATTCACAGAATTGGGATTCTTTTAAGCTCCTTCCTGATCCAGAATCACAGAATTGGGAATTTTTTAAGCTTTGAAAAGCCCAACCAGCAGTGCCAAGCCCAGTACCCACCCCTGTCCCAAGAAATCTAAACTAAAAAGAAACATAAACTGATTTCTTTCTAGAAGTAATGACCAGCCCTGCCAGGCTACCAAGCCCACACTGAACTCGGGAAAAATCCCATTTTTTGGGGATGACAACCCAAACCAGGATGATTTCCCAGTTTCTGGCTCATGATGCAGAGGGAACAAAGCAATGAGAGCACAAAGAGAGAAAATTGGAGATGTTTGGAGCCCTGGTGTTTCAGACAGAACCAAAAGCCTTTCCCAGGAACAATTTGGGGATTTCACAGAATCACACAATCACAGAATGGTTTGGGTTGGAAAGGACCTTAAAGCTCATCCTGTTCCCACCCTTCCACTGTAGTAAAAACCTGAAGTAAAAACCCTACAACACACCAGTAATTTTCTCTTTCTCAGTGTTTTTACCACATTTTAACCCGAAAGAATTGCTCTGCCACCTGAAATCCTTCCAAAGAAGAAAAGACACAGGATGAGCACAAGTGGCTCAGTTCAAACACAATTCAGGCCTAATCCATTCTGAGGTAAAGAAATCCTAAACCACACTTGTTTTCTTCTGTTTCTTGGTATTTTTACCGTATTTTAACCCCAAGGAATGGCTCTGCCACTGAAAAACCATCTGAAAAGAAGGCCCAGCATGAGCACAAGTGGCTCAGTTCAGAACCACTTCTAGTTCACTCTTGAGGTAAAAACCCAAAACCACACCCATTTTCTCCTCTTTTTCCTTCTCTTTCTCAGTAGTTTTACCACATTTTAACCCCAAGGAACAGTTCTGCCATCCAAAATCCTTCCCAAGAAGAAAAGACACAGCACAAGCACAAGGGGCTCAGTTCAGACACACTTCAGGCCTAATCCACTCTGAGGTAAAAACCCTACAACACAAAGGCTTTGCTTCTCTTTCACAATATTTTTATCACATTTTAATCGATAAAACACAGCTGTTTCCTTCTCTTTCTCAGTATTTTTACCACATTTGAACTCCAAGGAACGGCTCTGCCATCCAAAATCCCTCCCAATAAGAAAAGACACAGCACAAGCACAAGTGGCTCTCTGTTCACAGACACTTCAGGCCTAATACACTTTGAGGTAAAAACCCTACAACACACCAGATTTCTTCTCTTTCTCTGTACTTTTACCACATTTTAACCCCAAGGAATGGCTCTGCCATCCAAAATCCCTCCCAAGAAGAAAAGACACAGCACAAGCACAAGGGACTCAGTTCAGACACACTTCAGGCCAAATCCACTCTGAGGCAAAAACCCTACAACACACGGGGTTTGCTTCTCTTTCACAATGTTTTTACCACCTTTTAACCCATAAAATACACCTGCTTTTTTCTCTTTCTCAATGTTTTTACCACATTTTAACTCCAAGGAATGGCTCTGCCACTGAAAACCCTTGGAAAAAAGGCCCAGCATGTGCACAAGTGGCTCAGTTCAGAGACACTTCAGGCCTAGTTCACTCTTGAGGTAGAAACTAGAAAACACAGCCATTTCCTTCTCTTTTTCCTTCTCTTTCTCAGTATTTCCACCACATTTTAACCCCAAGGAATGGCTCTGCCACTTGAAATTCTTCCCAAGAAGAAAAGACACAGGATGAGCACAAGTGGCACAGTTCAGACACATTTCAGGCCCCATCCATTCTGAAGTAAAAAAACCCTGAAACATACCTGTTTACTCTATTTTTTAATGTCTTTACCACCTTTTAACCTCAAGGAATGACACTACCACGGAAAAACCCTCTGAAAAAAAGGCCCAAGTTCGGAGACACTTTAAGCCTGATCCACTCTGTGCTTCCCACCCTTCCACTGTCCCAGGCTGCTCCAAACCCTCTCCAACCTGGCCTGGAACATTTTTAGGGAAGAGACAACCACAGTTTCTATGGGAAAACTGTGCCAGGATCTCCCCCCTGGCAGGGAAGACAAATTCAAGAAATAATTTCAGGATGAACCTCACAAGTGTCTCTTTGTTTTAAGTGAAAATCAGGAGGTTTGGGCAGCATTAAAGTCAATTTTTCATTTTGGTCTCCCAGTTCTTCACCACAGTGACACTCTCAGCCTGGTGGAAAACTTCCATGAGGAGATGCACAAGATTCATCCTTGATTTTTCTCATTTTTGCTGCGCAATTACTTCAGGAAAAACTTGATAAAAATAAAAACCCCATTCTGCTGCTTGTTGCCAAATCAATACAATCAACCATTAGGTCATAACTATAAAGACAAGTTTCCCAGGGAATAATCAATACTGAGTCGCAGGCGTGGGCTAACAAAGGATGCAGGAAGAAAAAGATACAAAAAAAAAATAAAAATCCTTACATCTAAAATTACGGAAGAAAACGCCACGACAACCTCTTTTATTAAATCCTCCCTGAAATTCGAGTTTTTTCTTATTATGCTTGATGAGAGAGACCGAGCTGGGTGAGACTGACACGGAGTCTGAAAAAACCCAGCTCCAATTTCAGCTCTGATATCGACTCACTGCAGCCTAAGGAAAGTTGCATATTCTTAAAAACAACTTTTTAGCTGTTCCTGAGGAAAAACACCACAAATTCAAAGTGCTGAAAGTGTCCAGCCCAGCCCCTTTTGCTTTTGAGTTTCTTTATCCACCTCTAAAATGAGACTGAGCTCGTCCCCAGCTGACTCCACCAGAGAAAACATTTAGCTCGAGGAAGGAAAACAGCTTGATTGCTGCTTTGAGGAAACGCAGGAATTGTATCCATAAAATTATAAAGAGAGCTAATAAAAAGCAGCCATCAGCCAGAAGTGCCACTGAGAGTTGTGCTTTAGCTCATATCTTCCCAAAGCAAATCCCTCACCTATAAAGAGCATGCTCCAAAAAGCGAAAAATGCGCAAATCCTGGTTTTCCCCACAAAAAAGGAGCTCCTGGTGCCTCTGCTCCCTCCTGGAGAGCTCCAAGGTGCTGCAAGGAGCTGAGCTGAAGGGCCTGGCCAAGCTGATTTTATGGTTTTACTCAACTTTTAATGGTGGTTGAGTCATTGTTTGCACAATGATTTCAGCTGCAGTCGCTCAGAGCTGCATCATCCCCGGGCACAGCCACCCCTCACAGCCCCAGGGACAACGTGATGTCCCCAGGAGGGACTTCCTGCTGTGGCATGAGGGGAAATATCCCCTCAAATGGCACAAAAAGGGTTTTGGTCAGAAATACACAGAGGAGACAGCAAAGGATCACCTGGGTCTTCCCAGAGTGGGGAAAAGCTGAAACTGGGGGTGCTGGCATCTCCTGCCAGGGAACAAGTGACAGAAAATGGCCACAAGATGTGCCAGGGGCGGTTTAGGTTGGATATCAGGAATAATTCCAGCCCTAGAAGGGTTGGAATAGGAATAATTCCAGCCCTAGAAAAGTTGGATATCAGGAATAATTCCAGCCCTAGAAGGGTCGGAATAGGAATAATTCCATCCCTAGCAAGGTTGGATATCAGGAATAATTCCAGCCCTAGAAGGGTTGGATACCAGGAATAATTCCAGCCCTAAAAGGGTTGGATATCAGGAATAATTCCAGCCCTAGAAGGGTTGGATATCAGGAATAATTCCAGCCCTAGAAGGGTTGGATACCAGGAATAATTCCATCCCTAGAAAAGTTGGATATCAGGAATAATTCCAGCCCTAGAAGGGTTGGATATCAGGAATAATTCCATCCCTAGCAAGGTTGGATATCAGGAATAATTCCATCCCTAGCAAGGTTGGATATCAGGAATAATTCCAGCCCTAGAAGGGTTGGATATCAGGAATAATTCCATCCCCAGAAGGGTTGGATATCAGGAATAATTCCATCCCTAGAAAAGTTGGATATCAGGAATAATTCCAGCCCTAGAAGGGTTGGAATAGGAATAATTCCAACCCTAGAAGGAATAGATATAATTCCTGGATATCAGGAATAATTCCAGCCTTAGAAGTGGTGGAGTCCCCATGCTGGAAGTGCTCAAAGTCATGGATGTGGCACTTTGGGGATATGGATTTTTTTTTTAGTGCTGCTAAACTTGATGACCTTAAAGATCCTTTCTAAGCTTAATTATTCCATGATATGGAAAAGAGAATGGAACCAAACTCTGGAAGACAGAGAAACATTTGCCATAAATCAAGGACTGGAATGAGCTCAAGGAGCCAGAAATGGGAGTGGCACTTGGGGACAGAAATTATGTGGCACTTTGGGGATGTGGCTCAATGCTGCTGGACTTGATGACCTTAAAGGTCCTTTCTAAAGTGAATTATTCCATGATTTTGAATTATTCCATGATTTTTGATCTGGAAAAGAGAATGGATCCAAATTCTGGAAGACACAAGAACATCTTCAATAAAGCAAGGATTGGAATGAGCTCAAGGAGCCAGAAATGGGAGGTGGCACCTGGGGACAGAAATGATGTGGCACTTGGGGACGTGGTTTAGGGCTGCTGGACTTGATGACCTTAAAGGTCCCTTCTAAAGTGAATTATTCCGTGATTCCATGATCTGAAAAAGAGAATGGATCCAAATATTGGAAGACACAAGAGAATCTTCCATAAAGCAAGGATTGGAATGAGCTCAAGGAGCCAGAAATGGGAGTGGAGGTGAAACTGCTCCTGCTCTGCCGGGCACAGCGCCGCCCAAAGCTGCAACAAAACCCCTGCAAAAGGATGAAAATTAAACCTCTTTTTTCTTTGTTCCACACCGGTTGCACCCACCATGGCACCAGAAAATGAGTTTTCTTTCAAATTAATTTAGTTTTCTTTCACATTAATTGAAATGATGTGGCACTTGGGGACGTGGTTTAGAGCTGCTGGACTTGATGACCTTAAAGGTCCTTTGTAAAGTGAATTATTCCATGATTTTGAATTATTCCATGATTCCGTGATCTGGAAAAGAGAATGGAACCAAACTCTGGAAGATACAAGAGAATCTTCCATAAAGCAAGGATTGGTACGAGCTCAAGGAGACAGAAATGGGAGTGGCACTTGGGGACAGAAATGATGTGGCACTTTGGGATTGGGTTTAGTGCTGCTGGACTTGATGACCTTAAAGGTCCCTTCTAAAATGAATTATTCCATGATTCCATGATCTGGAAAAGATAATGGAACCAATTCTGGAAGACACAAGAGAATCTCCCATAAAGCAAGGATTGCCACGAGCTCAAGGAGGCAGAAATGGGAGTGGCACTTGGGGACAGAAATGATGTGGCACTTTGGGATTGGGTTTAG
This sequence comes from Arremon brunneinucha, assembly GCA_035583215.1. Lineage (NCBI taxonomy): Eukaryota > Metazoa > Chordata > Aves > Passeriformes > Passerellidae > Arremon > Arremon brunneinucha. The sequence continues at coordinate 111,339,178 of JAWWEX010000182.1, read as the reverse complement.
GGCTGCTGGACTTGATGGCCTTAAAGATCCTTTCTAAAATGAATTATTCCATGATTTTGAATTATTCCCTGATTTTTGATCTGGAGAAGAGAATGGAACCAAGTTCTGGAAGACAGAGGAACATTTGCCATAAATCAAGGACTGGTGGAAGCTCAAGGAGGCAGAAATGGGAGGTGAAACTGCTCCTGCTCTGCTGGGCACAGCGCTGCCCAAAGCTGCAACAAAACCCCTGCAAAAGTATGAAAATTAAACCTCTTTTTTCCTTTGTTCCACCCCGATTGCACCCACCACGGCACCAGAAAATGAGTTTTCTCTCCAATTAATTCAGCGGCGCTGAAAGGCGGCGGCTGCGGGTTCGCAGCGGCAATGAGGCGCGCAGAGCGCAGCTGAGGGAACCATAAAGAACATTTCGCACATTTCCCACATTTCCCTGTTTCCCCAGCTCATTTCCATCCCCGCTGCAAAGCAAAAAAAGGGAATTTGGGAATTTGGGTCCCCTGTCAGCGCTGCGGGGCACGGCACGAACGCTCCGCATCGTTCTCACCTCAGGAACTGGGGATGGTTGGAAAATCAGAATCCAACAGGAGCTGCGGGGTGGTGAAATGAGGAGGGGATTAACCCCAGGATGAGGAAATAATGAGGGAATTAACCCCAAAATGTTCTTCACGCACAGCACCCTGTGAAAAATGAGTGTATTTTATGATTGGCTTTTCGCAAATATTCAAATGAATATTATGAGTTCTGTTAGAAAGTGATGCTGGATTAATGCTCTTAAGTAGGGTGGTAAACACAGTGTGGTTAATAATGTATGTTGTGTTAATTCAAATTAATATTATGTGTGTTAATATTATGTGTTGTGTTAATTCAAATTAATTTTATGTGTGTTAATATTATATGTGTTGTGTTAGAAAGTGATGCTGGATTAATGCTCTTAAGTAGGGTGGTAAATACAGTGTGGTTAATATTGTGTGTTGTGTTAATTCAAATTAATATTATGTGGGTTAATATTATGTGTGTTGTGTTAACTCAAATTAATATTATGTGGGTTAATATTATGTGTTGTGTTAATTCAAATTAATTTTATGTGTGTTAATATTATGTGTGTTGTGTTAGAAAGTGATGCTGGATTCATTCTCTTAAGCAGTGTGGTAAATAGAGTTTGAGGTTATAAAAAATGTTAAAATAGAAACTATGCTATATAGGATTTTTTTTTTTTTAAAGAAAGGACTCTGAGGTAGCAGCCCCAGGACACCTGAATCTTTCAGAGATAAAGAATTCATTCTGATTAATTTATCAGAAGAAATGAACTTCTTCCCACCTCTGTCAGGACTCAGAGGAAGAAGCTGAGGATGACCAGACAGAATCCCGTGTTTGAATGGAATTTATGCATCATGGATGAGGTGTATGAATATGCAATAGGTTATTGTTTTATTTTAATTTACCTTTTTTTTAATTACTATTTTTAATTTTTATTATTACTTTTATATTTTATTATTTTAAAAGTTAATCCTTTGTTAATGTGTGTCTTTTTTCGGGCTTATTTTGCCCAGAAAAGGTACCCAGACTGTTCATAACTTTTTATTTCTATTGTCTCATATTGTCCTAATTCAAATTGTCCAAATTATTATTACTCTAACTGTATTACTATTTTTATAACCATTTTATTCCTATGAAACTTTTAAAATTTCAAAACAATTGATTGGCGTTTTTCACACCCCATTCTCTCAGTGCCATTCCCTCTGGATCACCAGCACAACTGGAATTTAAACCCTGTAATCAGCACCAGGTTCTCACTCACACAAGTGGCAAAACCCTGAATAAAAAAATCTCAATTTCTCCATTTCCAGCCTCCAAGCCCAGCTGCCCACTCGGGTCCCACCGCAGCATCAACATTTCAGAGCAGGTCACTGGAAATTTGTTGTGCTTTGCCGAATGACAAAGGCACAGCAACGAGAGGGAGCAGAGAATTCCCTCTGGCAGGTGTTCAGCAGTCATTTGCTGAAAAGCTACAGGAAAAAAGCAAGAAAAATTCATTTTTCAGCTCTGACAATGTCATGACCGCTAAGGCTGACGCTGGGAATAGAAAGATGGATTTACAAATATTCCCCTTTTTTGGGGTGGCTCCAATTCCTGAGGAAACACCTCGGGATTCTTGGAGGAAAAAGGGTTTGGATGCAGCATCCCCTGTGGGAAACCCTAAATCAGAAACGGACAAAAATGTGTGGGGTTGGATTCTCCATGTGCTCCAGTCCAAATTGGAATGAAGGGAATGAAGGAGAAAAGGAAGAGGAAGAGGAAGAGGAAGAGGAAGAGGAAGAGGAAGAGGAAGAGGAAGAGGAAGAGGAAGAGTAAGAGGAAGAGGAAGAGGAAGAGGAAGAGGAAGAGGAAGAGGAAGAGGAAGAGGAAGAGGAAGAGGAAGAGGAAGAG
>JAWWEX010000182.1:111276963-111288426 GCA_035583215.1 Arremon brunneinucha | reverse complement strand
CACAGAAATGGCACAAGAGGATCCTGAACCTCACAGAAATGGCACAGGAGAATCCTGAACCTCACAGAAATGGCACAGCAGGATCCTGAACCCCACAGAAATGACACAAGAGGATACAGAACCTCACGGAAATGGCACAAGAGGATCCTGAACCTCACAGAAATGGCTCAAGAGAATGCAGAACCTCTCAGAAATGGCACAGGAGGATCCTGAACCTCCCAGAAATGGCACAGGAGAATCCTGAACCTCACGGAAATGGCTCAAGAGAATCCTGAACCTCACAGAAATGGCTCAGGAGAATCCTGAACCTCACAGAAATGGCTCAGGAGAATCCCAAACCTCACAGAACCCTCTGGGAGCTGCTACACAAAACCACTGAGCGCAGCTGGAAAACAACACCAGGTTTGTTTGCAGCAGGAAGCGTTCAGTGCAAATATTCACTTAAAAACCTCAAAGAACATGACCCAAAAAGTGGTGCTGGAGTTGGGAAACATCCCACAGAAAGAGGGTGAGGTGGAAACTGGGAAGCTCTTTGAAGTAGTGCAAAATGCAAGGAGCAGGGGACGCGGATTAAAACGTGATTCATAAAAGGTTTTTCCTCGGGGAGCTCCCGGTGGGTTTGGGAAAAAGCTCCCAGAGTGCTTGGCCAAACAATTCCTGGCTGGGGTAATTCCTCAGCTGATTGTTCCTGAGTGCAGGGATAATCTTGGCTGTGTTTGGGATTTATTTAAACAAAACCAGGCTGCTCTTTTGTCGTGTGGGTTCCCAAGGTTTTTGTTGGCACGGCCCAGAGGAATGTCCTGCTCGGCCTGTGGATTCCCACAGAAAACAGGGAATGCTCCAGAGGATCCACTGCCTCTCTGCCAGGCTTGGATTGATGGCAGCCTCACCCTTGTCACACCAGCTGGGCTGGGGTGACCCCTGGGAAGTGTCAGAGGTGGCATTGCCAGGGATTTACACAAGGATAGGGTGAGGTCTACCCACAGGTCACTGCCACAGCCTCCAGGGGCTCTTTAATGCACAGAAAACTGACCCTGGATCCAAAATTTGGAATAAAGGTCACTGTCACAGCCTGCATGGGCTGGTTAATGCACAGAAAACTGACCCTGGATCCAAGGTTTGGAAAAAGCTCGCTCCCAAACGCTCCCTGGGCTGTTAATGCGCAGAAAACTGACCCTGGATCCAAGGTTGGGAAAAAAGGTCACTGCCACACCCTCCCTGGGTTTGTTAATGCACAGAAAACTGACCCTGGATCCAAGGTTTGGATAAAAGGTCACTGCCAAACCTCCCTGGGTTTGCACAGAAAACTGACCCTGGATCCAAGATTGGGAAAAAAGGTCACTGCCACACCATCCCTGGGCTTGCACAGAAAACTGAGCCTGGATCCAGGATTGGGATAAAAGATTGCTCCCAAACTTCCCTGGGCTGGTTAATGCACAGAAAACTGACCCTGGATCCAAGGTTGGGAAAAAAGGTCACTCCCAAACCTCCCTGGCTGTTAATGCACAGAAAACTGACCCTGGATCCATGATTTGATAAAAAGGTCACTCCCAAACCCTCCCTGGACTGATTAATGCACAGAAACTGATCCTGGATCCAAGACTGGGAAAATCTCTGGTGCCAGAGGTGCCCAAGGAAAATCTGGGGCAGTTCTAACAGTGCAAAGCTCTGCTTTGGGAGGGAAATGCCGTTTTTTGGGGTTTTTTTCCACATGGATAAAGCTGGGAGCCCAGGAAGTGATGGATCCAGGCAGGGCAGACACAAATACCATTCATCACCTCCATGCCCCGACATCCTCTTACACCTGCCCTGCAATTCAATCATCCCAGCCTCCTGTGAGCCAGGAGATCCTCCCAGAGATAGAATCACATTTCATCACAATTCATTCATTCATTCTTCCTCTGCCCCTGCAAAACCCACGAATTCCTCTCAGCCTGGCAGCTTGGTTTTAAAAAACTCTCCAACAAACCCTTGGCTTGATTCCTCCTGTTCCAGCTCTGCAACATCCCCCAGGAGTTCCACCCTGAACTGAGACATAATTACACCAAAAGTAGTGCAGAGAGGACACAAAACAGTGGCTTTGGCCCAAAACCTGTTGTTGTATTGTTGTTATCTTGTTGCTATTATATTCTTAAAGAGTCCATACTGTCTCTCGATGTTCCTTGTGGCTGCACGTTCTCCATCACGTCGGGGTCACCAGTTGTTGTTGTATTGCTGTTATCTTGTTGTTATAACAATACATACATTCAGGCCCCCACAAAAACCCATCCAAAAAAAGGCAAAAAAAGCAGGAAAATGGGTTTGCAACCAGAACAGGCAGAGAGGCATGGAAAATCTTGTTGCAAAAGGAAAATGTGAAACACTCTTACGCGTGCCTGGCCTGCTCGATGGGGTGCAGGTTGTCCAGGTAGTTGTAGCGGACGGTGTCCGTGGGGTTCCTGTCGGAGGAGCGCCACGGAGGGAGCTCCTTTCTGCCCCTGCTCACAGAAAGTTTCCTCTCGGGGACGTTGCTCTTCACTGGCTGCACGTCGATAACGATGAACTCGTCCTTGGAAGGAGTCTGATTGGAGAGGTGGAAAGAAGAAAATGAGTTTTATGATGAAAATCAGATTGGGTTAAATTTAGAGTTGTAATCATTGGGGATTAACTCAGAATTTTGGTCTCTGTGGGCTCCATAGTGGTCAGTGACAGAAAGAGGCACCCAAGCCCTATAATCCATATTGAGATGAGCTGAGCTGCTGTTCAGCTGTATCAGCTTCTCTCTATCAACTACAGAGAGCCTGATTTAAAGCCAGACTTTGCTTTAAATTAAAGGGCTCAGCTTTGAATTCAGGCCAGGAGATCCCCAAAAAGACCGCAAGGCAGAGGGGCTCAGTTTTCCCAGTTGGGATGAACACCCATGGAGGGGTTGTGATGACTGGAGAGGCTACCTAGAACAGAGACCAGAGTTAGAGAAATAAAACAAGAAATTGAGATATAAAACAAATATTTATTAAAAAGGCCTTCCAAAGATACACCTTGGGCAGTGCAAGGGCCTGGCCAAGGCTGCACCCAAGATGGATGATGGGTCACTGTTGGGTTAACTTTTCTGACCCAGAGATGGGGCAACTGAGAAGCATTTTATAAACTTTTATTCTATTTTCAGTCTCATGTGAAGGGTGAGACAATACAGATGTTATAATTCATGCCATCACAATTAGAAGCCAATTATTTCTTAATTAAAATACATTATAAGTGTTTCTTAACCTATCAACTTTTACCACACCATACTGTAAATACCTCAGAACCAATAATCTAAAATTACCCTTCATGATTCTTACTGCAATGCATCTTTCATAGTTTTATTTCTCTGAGGTATCCAGTCTTATTTGTAATGTTATCTTTTGAAACTTGTTTCTAGCTCCATTTCTCTCTCAACAACGTCTGTCCTGTTCCATGGTGTTTCTAAGCCAGCATTTCTCATCTCAAAGTTTGCACACAGATGTGGGAGCCTTCTGTTAGGCTTGGAAAATTCTCTGCAAATCCATTTCCCACAGGTCACGAGTTTTCACACTTTTATAAGTTTTGGGCCATTTGCATATTGGGGGTTAGTTATTCAATTATAATTATGTAATGAAGTCACATTCTCCCAGTTTATTCTCATCAATTTACACTTTTTGGGGCCTGAAGCTACAATGGTGTCCTTAGTTTTTGGGTTGGAAAAGGATTGTTTTGTCTAACCCAGCTGTGAGGAGAACTTGCTAACACTCTGTATTAAGTTAAACACTGGTGGAGCCCTGGATGCTGAGAATTTTAAACTTTCTGTGCTGAAAAACCAACAAGAGAACACTTTATTTGACCTGAGGCTATGGAGAAAGCTTCCAAAAGTGAATTATAGAAATTGAATTGAATTATAGAATTATATACATTGAACATTATAGGGATTATGGCTAAGGAGTTTGAGTAGAAGTGTGTAATATCGCATGGTGGAAAACTTGGAGTGTGGGGTTTTAGAATATAATAATATATATAAACAAGATGGAGGTTTTAGGGTGGTGGCTGATCCTTCTTCTTAATTATTCAATCACATCTTCAGGTAATGAAGTCACATCCTCCCAGTTTGCTCCCATCAATTCACACTTTTTGGGGCCTGAAGGTACAATGGTGACTTTGGTTTTTGGGTTGGAAAAGGATTGTTTTGTCTCACTAAGCTGTGAGGAGAACTTGCTGACACTCTGTATTGAGTTAAACACTGGTGGAGTTCTGGATGCTGAAAATTTTAAACTTTCTGTGCTGAAAGTCCAGCAGAGAACAACAAGACCACAACAAGAAAATTTTAAACTTTCTGTGCTGAAATACCACCAAGAGAACACTTTATTTGACCTGAGGCCATGGAGAAGGCTTCCAAAATTGAATTATTGAACTGGGATTGTGGCTGTGGAGTTTGAATAGAAGTGTGTAATATCACAAGGTGGAAAACTTGGAGTTTTGGGTTTTTGAATATAGAAATATATATATAAACAAGATGGAGGGTTTAAGGTGGTGGCTGGTCCTTCTTCTTCACAGGTTTGAGTGGTATTTTGTAATTGGACAGAAAAGTCCACATTGTGGAGTTTGAGTGATTGTCGTGTTAAAAGTGAAAATAATTTGGTGTCATTCCTTAATTGGACAGTTTAGCCTTAAAGGACCTTGTAGAGAAAGACAGTCAGCCATTTTGTAGCTTGTTAAACACCGCAGAGCTCATTGCTCGTGAGACTGCAACACAGATAATAAAAAATAAACATTTGAGTCTGAACACAAAATAAAATCTGGAGCGCTTCAATCCCAAGACAGAGGCAGAGGAAAGGAGTCACAGAATGGGCACTACAGCACCAGTAGGAACCTAAAGCAGTAATATCACAGGGTAGAAAACTTTAGAGTTTGGGGTTTTAGAATATAGAACTATGTATAAACAAGATGGAGGTTTTAGGGTGGTGGTTGGTCCTTCCTCTCCAGGGGTTTGGGTGGTATTTTGTAATTGGACAGCAAAGTCCACATTGTGGAATTTGAGTGATTATCAGGTTAAAATTGAAAATAATTTAGATGTCATTTCTTAATTGGATAATTTAGCCTCAAAAGACTTTGTAGAGAAAGACAGTCAGCCATTTTGTAGCTTGTTAAACACTGCAGAGCTCACTGCTTGTGAGACTGCAACACAGATAATAAAAAATAAACATTTGAGTCTGAACATGAAATAAAATCTGGAGCGCTTCAATCCCAAGACAGAGGCAGAGGAAAGAAGTCACAGAATGGACCCTAAATCAGCACAGAAAGTGGGAATTCTGGGAGCTGGGGCTGAGGGCAGCAGTACCTTGGGCCGGGTGAGGCGCAGCTCCCTCACCATCTGGATGTAGTGCTTTTTCCAGACCCCCTGCTCGAAGGGCGTGGGGCAGAAGTTGAGGAGCCACCCAAAACGAAGGCACTTCAGCATCCACAGCTGGTCCAGCTCTGACAGGTACTTCCAGTGCCAGCTCACCTGTGAAGGAGTTTCCAGCCGCTTGGGGGTTTAAAGCATCCCAGGATTTTGGATATAATTCCCACATAATCTTAAATAAATTCAATTATTTTGTGCTGCTAATGCTCCATTTAAACCTTTGATTAAAGCATTTACACCTTTCAAGGCCTTAATGATGTGGAGCCCTTCCAACTCAAGATATTCTGTGATTCTAAGGAATTTTCTAACCTGTTGTCATGGAGAGTTTGAGTTGTACCCACATGAAATGCTAAAGTTACTAAAGCAATTCTTAGCCAAGCTGAGATTATTATATATTCTTAAATATCACAGAATATTACATTAGCACAGTAATAATGTCACTGAAAGCTGACTTTTTAATTTAAAACCACTTTGGGCATCATCTCACAGCATTTCAGATTTTTGGAGTCTTAATCATTTTGCTCCAAAGCCCATCTGGAATTTTCTGCTTCTCCGCATCCAACACTTGACCTTCAGGCATTTTAAAGGATCTGTTTTCCTTACAGGATCAAGAGTTGCTCTTTGCAAAAGCCCAAGCCAAAATCTCTCAAAGAATTAAAGGCTCTGCACACAGTGCAAGGTGTTTTAGAGGAATGTGATTTTTAGGAAGTACCAGGCTTTCTTTCTGGGAATAATCAGCCTTGAAAATGCCACTTTTAAAATGCTTTAGAAGAATTTAAAATTACTCATCAATTCCATGAATCTTGGTCAATCTGGCTTAATTTAGGATCCGAGGAACGAGCATCATTAAGCATTCACCTAAACCTTCACCAAAAATCAGTGTTTTCCCTTTTTTAGTTGTTTTTTAACTGCTTTGTCCTGGCTTTCTGAAGCCCAGGCAGGTGCTGGCTTTTTCTACCTGTGCACATCGACAGAGGCTCCGTGGATCCAGGAAGGAGAAGATGTACAGGGACAGGACTCGAGGGAGCCTTGTGGTAAAATCCACGGCCTCGGTGGGGACTCGGGTCTGGAGCTGCTTGGCACAGAATTTCTGCTGGGACAGGGAGCAGCGTTCCAGCAGGTCCACCAGGATCCTCCTCCTCTGGCCATCTGTCCACTTGTCAAACTGAAGGGAAAAAAAATAAAAAGAGGAGTTTCAGGTGCAGAGAAACCAGAAATTCAGCTTCTTAAAATAAAATGAGGTGAGGGAAAGCACAGGAGCAGCAGCTTCTGGTGACTCACTCTGAGGCAACAGAGCGCTGGGAACAAATGGAGAGGCTACATGAAAGAAACTCTGAGGCCACAGAATGATTTCTAATCCTCAAAGGATCCAGGATGGCCTGGGCCAGGATTAACTCACACTCCTGGGACTGGCTTCCCTCACAGAAAGGAGGAGACTCAGATGGGTTTTTACCCATCTGACAGGCCTCTATAATAAATTCTCTGATTCCTTCTCTCTTGACACTTTCTAATCCTCAAAGGATCCATGACAGCCTAGGCCAGGACTCGCTCATGCTCCTGGAACCAGCTCTGAGACTTGGCCTCCCTCACAGAAAAGAGGAGACTCAGATGAGTTTTTACAGGAGCAGGCCCCAATAATGAATTTATTGCTGATTCCTTCTCTTCCTAATCATGAAAGGATCCAGGATGGCCTAGACCAGGACTCACTCATGCTCCTGGGACCCACTCCGAGCCTTGGTTTCCCTCATGGAAAGGAGGTGACTCAGATGGGTTTTTATAGGAGCCGGTCCCAATGATTAATTCATTGCTGATTCCATCTCCCCTGACACTTTTCTAATCCCCAAAGGACCCAGGATAGCCTAAGCCAGGACTCATTTGTGTTCCTGGGAGAACATGAGTTCCTCAGAGACTTAGCTTCCCTCATGGAAAGAGGAGACTCAGATGGGTTTTTACCCATTTGAACAGGCCCCAGTGATGAATCCATTGCTGATTCCTTCTCCCCTGACACTTTCTAATCCTCAAAGGATCCAGGATGGCCTGGGCCTGGACTAACTCATGCTGCTGGGACCAGCTCTGAGACTTGGTTTCCCTCACAGAAAGGAGGAGACTCAGATGGGTTTTTACCCATCTGGGCAGGCCTCAATAATGAATCCATTGCTGATTCCTTCTCCCCTGATGCTTCCTAATCCTCAAAGGATCCAGGACGGCCTAGGCCAGGATTAACTCATTCTCCTGGGACCAACTACGAGCCTTGGTTTTCCTCACGAAAAGGAGATTCAGATGGGTTTTTACAGGAGCAGGCCCCAATGATGAATCCATTGCTGATTCCTTCTCTGACACTTTCTAATCCTCAAAGGATCCAGGATGGCCTAGGCCAGAACTAACTCACATTCCTGAGGCCAGCTTCCGTTATGGAAAGGAGGACACTCAGATGGGTAAAAACCCATCTGAGCAGGCACCAATGATGAATTAATCTCTGATTTCTTCTCCCCTGACACTTCCACAGCCCCCACTCAGAGTGCCTCCCAATTTGTGAAATATTTTTCCCTCACAATCCTCCCTGCACAGGCTCTGAGGAGCTGCACAGAGGGAAACCAAACGAATAAAAATCCACAATGGCAGCAGTCACAAAGATTTTTCCACAGCTGATGGCAGGTAACTAAAGAGGAGGATTGACTCCTCAGGGATAGAATCCGTGTGGGAGGAATTCAGGGAAGCTTTGCAGAGCTGGACAAACAGGGCAGGAGTGACACAAGGACCTGTCAGCAGCCATCTCCTGGGAGGAGACGACCTCAGCCCCCACAAATTGCCCAAATTGTTCCCACAAATGACTCAAATTGTCCCCACAAATGACTCAAATTGTCCCCACAAATGCCTCCAATGGCTCCAATCTGGGTCCAAAGCTGCAGCCCCAGTGGCAGCAGGGAGGAACAGCCCTGGGACGGGTGGTGGCCATGGGCAGGAGCAGCAGGAATTCCCAGTGGGAAGGGCGGGATGGTTGGAGAGGGTTTCCCTGAGGGGAAATGTGGAAATGTGTCAATTTTTTCTTTTTAACTCTTTTTTTTTTCTTTTTTTAATTTTTTTTTCTTTTTTTTTAATTCTTTTTTCCCTTTTTTTAATTCTTTTTTCTTCTTTTTTTTTCTTTTTTTTTTGTTAAGGTCAGGATTAAATGTGTGAGATGGTATTTCTTGTTTGGACTCGGGTGTTTATTATTTATATTAAAGTCTCAAACTGTGAGTTCTAGAGCACTATGCTTTAACAAACTAAAAATGGAGCTGTAGATCTCTCTCTACAAAGCTTTTTAAGGATAAACTGTTTAATTACGAAATTATGCTGAAATTATTTTTACTTTTAACTTAATAACTAACTACTTGTGGCCTGCAATGCAGTTTTTTTATCTAATTACACAATACCACCCAAACCCATGAAGAAGAAGGATTAGTTTCCACCCTAAACCCTCTATTTTGCTTTATATATATTGCTAGATTCTAAAACATTAAATTATAAGTTTTCTACCGTGTGATATTACACATTTCTATTAAAACTCCACACCCAGTTTCTAGAATTTAATTTTGGATTTTCCTCCACGGCCTCAGGTCAAATGCAGTGTTCTCTTGGGGGCCAGTGCTTGTCAGCACAGAAAATCTAAAATTCTCAATATCCAAAGTTCCAATATTGAAGGGTTTTAAACTCAAAGAGAGAATAAATATTAGAATAAATATAAGATTAAAAAATGGATTAATATAACTGGATTAATATAATAATAATAATATAAATAATAATATAAATAATAATGTATAATAATGCAACAATACAATAATATAGACAATAGTTTATGCAATAATATATTATAATATAATAAAATATAGATAATAATAAATAATACAATAATATAAATGGATTAATATAATAAAAAAGGGTTAATATAACTATACCTATAAATATAACTGTACATATAACTATAACTATACCTATACCTATAAATAACTATAACTATAACTATAAATGTAAATGTAAATGTAAATGTAAATGTAAATATAGCTAGAAATAGAACTAGAAATTTATTATTTTGAAAAATGAGAAAAAAAATCTTCCAATTTTTTTTTTATTATTATAGGTAAATAAATAGTTTGATGTCCAGTGTCCCTTCTTTTCCCTGTCAGAATGAAATTAGGAACAGAATTCAAAGTGCAGATTAGAAATGCAGATTTTTTTTTCCTCTGCTCCCTCCCCATCCGAAATCTATGCTGAAATAGAGGACTGGCAGAATAATAATTTAAAATGTACTGTGCTGATGAATTTAATTGAGAAGCATTTTCTTTCCTGATTATTTTTGAAGAACTCCTTGATTTATTTATTTCTTTTCCCTTGGATGAATTCCAGTTCTGGAGAACAAACTCCAGGGAGAAAATTCTCCTTCTCCTTCTCAGCAACTCCTCTGCAAGACCTTCAGAAGGTCAGGATGAAGAGAGTGTGGGATTGGCATTCCTGACATTCTGGAGAGATGAAAAACCAAATAGAAAATGTGAGGATGTTCACAGGGGTCTTAGGATGAGGAAAGAGGTGAGAGTGTTGACTCTATCTTTCAGAATGCTTAATTTATTTTTTTATTATATATATTGTATTAAAACTATACTAAAAGAAGAAAAGATTTCATCAAAAAGCTAGCTAAAAATAAAAAAAAATTAAAATTAATAAAAATAATAAAAAATAATAAAAACCCCAAACGTTTGTGACTGACTGAGACAGTCTGGATGGCTGGACTGTGATTGGCCATTAATTAAAAACAACCACGTAATCCCAATCACAGATCCACCTGTTGCATCCCACAGCAACAAATGATCATTGTTTACCTTTTGTTCTTGAGGCTTCTCAGCTTCTCAAGAGAAAAAAAAAATCTTTAAAAAAAAAGATTTTTCAAAAAATATCATAACTGCAAGAAAAAAGCTCCCTGTATTTTCAGACACTGTGAATTTAGGAATATTCCCTTTTTTTAAATCCCTGTTTTTAATATAATTTTGAATTCTAATGATCAGCAGGGTGTTAAGGGAAAACTGAAGGAGAACCTGGGGATTTAGGATTGAGAAATGTTCCCTGAGAATAAAATCAAAGATGAACCAAAGGAGGTTCTGTCTGTCCCTCCTCACCCTTGGTGTGAAATCAAAGGTTTGAAACCCCTTGAAATTGAAGATTTTCTCTGTCACACGAAGGGGGAAAACTTCTGCTCCCCATCCCTGATCCCAGCCCCATTCCTGATGGTTAAAACCATCCCTGATCACCAATTTGTGCTGATAAATTTCTGTGTGAGCTCCTTGAAACCATCCCTGATAATGAATTTGTGCTGATAAATTTCTGTGTGAGCTCCTTGAAGCCATCCCTGATACAGAATTTGCACTGATATTTCTGTGTGAGCTCCTTACAACAATCCCTGATCACCAATTTGCGCTGATAAATTTCTGTGTGAGCTCCTTAGAACAATCCCTGATAATGAATGTGCACTGATAAATTTCTGTGTGAGCTCCTTGAAACCATCCCTGATAATGAATTTGCACTGATAAATTTCTGTGTGAGCTCCTTACAACAATCCCTGATAACGAATTTGCACTGATAAATTTCTGTGGGGGCTCCAGCACCCGGGAGTAGCTGGCTCAGTCTCTTCACATCAAGAGCTTAAGTGAACCAGTCAAAACAAATCCAGCTTCACTTCCCAGCAGATGGAAAAGCTGCTCCTTATTAACCCTTCACACCCTGCCAGGGAGGGAATTAATTCCTTCCATCATCCTCAGCCTGCCTTTAAATTCCATTTAAACCAGTGCCACAGCACCGGGTATTTTTATTATTAAAATTTATACATTTATACATTTAAATTTTAAAATTTAGAAATTTATTTTTATATATTAAAGTGTATAAATTTTAATATTTTTATAAATTTAGAGTGGGTAAATGTATAGGGTTTTATTAATTTTTTATAAATTTATAGTGTAAAGATATATAAATATATTATATTATATTATATTATATTATATTATATTATATTATATTATATTATATTATATTATATTATATTATAT
>JAWWEX010000182.1:111243268-111254146 GCA_035583215.1 Arremon brunneinucha | reverse complement strand
TGGATGGTGGATGGATGGATGGATGGATGGATGGATGGATGGATGGATGGATGGATGGATGGATGGATGGATGGATGCCGGTACCGCCGATGTTCCTTGTGCCTTTCCTAAGGGATACTGGCTGGGCTGGCAGCCTGCCCTGCTTCCCATGGAGCTGCATGATTCCTCTCTGCAGGCCCTTCCCATGGAATAGGAAAGAGGTGACAGAGCTGTCCCTCCATGAGGGATTAGATGAGCTTCAAAACCCCCTCCGACCCAACCCATTCCATGACAATCATAAGAAAATGATTATGTTGTTTCTGCCTTTCCATCCTCCCTCTTTGCCCCTAATTGAAATTACGGTGCGGTGCAGGAGTGGAGCAGCGCTGGAGTTTCCTTCCCACTGAGTCATTCATTAGAGTGGAGTTGGGAGAATAATTTCTTCTCCTTTTGTGGCCGGGGAAGTGCAATGAACGAGTTCCTCTCCTTTCTCCAGGGTCAGGATGGGGTGGGGAATGGCTGAGAGCACATTTTCCCCTCCTCCAGGAGGAGTCTGGTTTGTTGTTTTATCTCCCTATTTGTTTTATCTCCCCATTTCTCTGGGATAGATAACTTGGAATGAATCCCATCCTTTCATTCCTAAGCCTGATGAGTTTTTCTGTTTCCTCATTGCTCCCTGAGGCACTTTGAAATTTAGTTGGTTCCTTGTGGGAATCAACCCTTTCTCCTTGTGATGATAATTGTCCATGCACGTCTTAATTAATCCTTTCCAGCCAGAATCGGATGGGCTTCTCCTGCTGATAAACAATGTAAAAATCCACGACCACAGAACAAATTTCTCCTTTTTCCTGTGTTTTATTTCCACATTTCCAGCGCTTGTGGTGCGAGGCGAGGCCTGCCCTCCTCTTTTCATCCCTGGTGTCACCGAAAGTGTTTTGTTTGTCTTTACATCCCAAAAAAACCCACAAAAATCTGCTGTTCAGAGGCTGAACAAAGAGTGCCCCGACTGGATTTGTGGTGAGGGTTCGTTATTGCAGCACTCGTCTGTCTGCACCAATTAATGCATCACCCATGCCTGCCACAGCCTGGGCTCCTTTCCTATGGAATCCTGCTCTTTTTGCTTCATTTCACCCCGAATTATTTCACTTTTCTCGGGGCCAGGTTGTTTGTTTTGATGTCCTTTTCCATCAGAAGGACACAACTTTTCAAGCTCATACCACCTTGAAAATTCAATCTGAAAAATGACATTTCTTCAATCAGAAGGACACAACTTTTCAAGCTCATACCACCTTGAAAATTCAATCTGAAAAATGACATTTTTTTCCATCAGGACACACCTTTTCAAGCTGATATCATCTTGAAAAGTCAATGTGAAAAATGACATTTCTTAAATCAGGACTCAACTTTTCAAGCTCCTATCATCTTGAAATTCAATCTGAAAAATGACATTTTTTCCATCAGAAGAACACAACTTTTTAAGCTCATATCACCTTGAAAAGCCAGTGTGAAAAATGACATTTCTTAAATCAGGACACAACTTTTCAAACTCTTACCATCTTGAAAAGTCAACATGAAAAGGACATTTTTCCATCAGAAGGACACAATTTTCAAGCTCATATAATCTTGAAATATGAACATATGAAATATTTTCAATATGAAAAATGACATTTCCACCATCAGAAGGACGCAACTTTTCAAGCTCATACCACCTTGAAAATTCAATCTGAAAAATGACATTTCTTCAATCAGGACTCAACTTTTCAAGCTCATACCACCTTGAAAATTCAATCTGAAAAATGACATTTTTTTCCATCAGGACACAACTTTTTAAACTCATATCATCTTGAAAAGTCATTCTGAAAAAATTTCATTTTTTCCATCAGAAGAACACAACTTTTCAAGCTCATATCACCTTGAAAAGTCAATCTGAAAAATGACATTTTTTCCATCAGAAGGTCACAACTTTTCCAGCTCCTTTTTTTTGCTCGTGGTTTGTTTTTCCTGGCTTCGGAGCTTTTCCTATTTCTATTCTTCCCTTCTTTCAGTGCTGCCTCAACCACATCTTCCCCTGGGACAGAGAAGCAGCCAGGGAAAGCAAAAAATGTGGTTGAAATTTCAATATTTCAATATTTCACTGCTTTCACTGTGGCCAAGCTGAAATTTGTGGGATTTTCTAAAAATATTCTTTCCCAATTATTATAATCCCCATATTTTCATCATTTTTGGGTGCTTTTCTTCCATTCGATTCTTCCATCTTCCATCAAATTCTTCCATTCAATTCCTCCAGAAATTTAAAATAATCAGGATTTAAAAAAATCAGGATTAAAACTTTTCTTCCATTCAATTCTTCCATCTTCCATTCATTTCCTCCAGAAATTTAAAATAATCAGGATTAAATCTCATTTTGTAGGAGACCTTGAAGAGTTGAGGAACTGAGGGGTAAAATATTGGAATATTTTCATTATTGGGTGATTTTCTTCCATTTTCCATCAAATTTTTCCTTTCATTTCCACCAGAAATTTTAAAAAATCAGGATTAAACCTCATCTTGTAGGAGAACTTGAAGCAGTTGAGGAATTCAGAGGTAAAATATTGGAATATTTTCATTATTGGGTGATTTTCTTCCATCTTCCATCAAATTCTTCCATTCAATTTCTCCAGAAATTTAAAATAATCAGGATTTTAAAAAATCAGGATTAAAACTTTTCTTCCATTCAATTCTTCCATCTTCCATTCATTTCCTCCATAATTTTTTAAAAAAATCAGGATTAAAACTCATCTTGTAGAAACCTTGAAGAGATTTAGGAACTGAGAGATGAAATATTGGAATATTTTCATTTTTGGGTGATTTTTCTCATTGTTTTCTCTCTGTTTTTTAGGATAAATCAGGAATCCCCTGGAGGGTAAAACATTGGAATATTTTCATTTTTGGGTGATTTTTCTCATTATTTTCTCTCTGTTCTTTAGGATAAATCAGGAATCCCCTGGAGGGTAAAACATTGGAATATTTTCATTTTTGGGTGATTTTTCTCATTGTTTTCTCTCTGTTTTTTAGGATAATTCAGGAATCCCTGCCCGGTCACCATGGGCTCCACAGTGTGGGAATGTGGCTGAAATTTCAATTTTTCATTCATCACCGAGAGTGGAAAAAAAGGAAAATTCCTTCAGGACCCTGAGGATGTTGGACACAGAAAATTTTTGAAATTTGGAGGAGCCACAAGCAGAGCCAATGTGAAAAATGAGATTTTGAAGGAAATTTTGGAATTTTTGAGGATGTGGAAGATGCCACAAGCAAAGGCAACGTGAAAAATGAGATTTTGAAGGAAATATTGGAATTTCTGAGGAGCTGGAAGATGCTACAAGCAGAGCCAATGTGAACAATGAGATTTTGTAGGAAATATCAGAATTTTTGAGGATGTGGAAGATGCTACAAGCAAAGCCAATGTGAACAATGAGATTTGGAAGGAAATATCGGAATTTGTGAGGGCGTGGAAGTTGCTTCAAGCAAAGCCAATGTGAGAAATGAGATTTGGAAGGAAATTTTGGGATTTTTAAGGATCTGGAAGATGCCACAAGCAAAGGCAGTGTGAGAAATGCGATTTTGGAAGGAAATATTGGAATTTGTGAGGAGGTGGAAGATGCCACAAGCAAAGCCAATGTGAACAATGAGATTTTGAAGGAAAGAACCGCAAGCAAAGCCAATGTTCAAAATGGGATTTTGGCAGGAAATGTCAGAATTTGTGAGGATGAGGAGGATGGTTTGGGGTGTGAGGATGGCCGTGGGGTGGCTGCTGCCCGCCCTGTGGGTTTTGGGGTGCCGGGTGCCCCCCGGGGCCGGGCACAGCCTGTTCTCCTGCGAGCCCATCGCGCTCAGGATGTGCCAGGACCTGCCCTACAACTCCACCTTCATGCCCAACCTGCTCAACCACTACGACCAGCACACGGCCGCCCTGGCCATGGAGGTAAAATTATTATTATTAATAAAAATTAATAGTTTTTATTAATGATTGTCTTTATTTTATTCATTTTTATATAATTGTCATTATTTTGTTATTATGTTATATGTAATATAACCACTACGACCAGCACACGGCGGCCCTGGCCATGGAGGTAAAATTATTATTATTAATAAAAATTAATAGATTTATTAATGATTGTCTTTATTTTATTAATTTTTTATATAATTGTCATTATTTTGTTATTATGTTATATGTAATATAACCACTACGACCAGCACACGGCGGCCCTGGCTGTGGAGGTAAAATTATTATTATTAATAAAAATTAATAATTTTTATTAATTATTGCATTTATTTTATTAAATTTTTATATAATTGTCATTATTTTGTTATTATACTATATGTAATGCAATGTAATATATCTATTACATGTAATATAATAGATATATTGGATTAGATTTATTATGATATTATTTATATATAATATATAATATATAATATATAATATATATGATATATTATAGATTATATATTATATATTATATATAATACATAATACATACCATATACTGTATACTATATACTGCATACTATGTACTATATACTGCATACTCTATACTACATACTGCATACTATATACTGCATACTACATACTATATACTACATACTATATACTACATAGTATATACTGCATACTATATGCTATATACTATATACTATATACTACATACTACTTACTACATACTATATACTATATACTGTATACTATATACTGCATACTATATACTATATACTATGTACTATATACTATATATTTTATACTACATACTGCATACTATATACTGCATACTATATACTATATACTGCATGCTATATACTGCATACTATATACTACATACTAGATACTATATACGACATACTATATA
The DNA here is from genome assembly GCA_035583215.1 of Arremon brunneinucha. NCBI lineage: Eukaryota > Metazoa > Chordata > Aves > Passeriformes > Passerellidae > Arremon > Arremon brunneinucha. The sequence goes on along the minus strand of JAWWEX010000182.1, from coordinate 111,249,284 downwards.
CTGTATACTACATACAATATACTACATGCTGCATACTATATACTATATACTACATACTATATACTGCATGCTGCATACTACATACTATGTACTATATACTGCATACTGCATACTATATACTACATACTATATACTATATACTGCATACTGTATACTACATACTATATACTGTATACTACATACTGCATACTATATACTGCATACTGTATACTACACACTGTATACTACATACTATATACTACATACTGCATACTGCATACTATATACTACATACTACATACTGTATACTCCATATTATATACTATATACTACATACTATATACTACATAGTGCGTACTACATACTATATACTATATACTATATACTATATACTATATACTATATACTATATACTATATACTATATACTATATACTACATATTATATACTGCATACTATATACTGCATACTATATACTATATACTACGTACTACATACTACATACTATATACTACATACTGCATACTATATACTGTATACTACATACTGCATACTATATACTGCATACTATATACTACATACTATATGCTACTTACTATATACTACATACTACATACTGCGTACTACATACTATGTACTGCATACTATATACTGCATACTATATACTGCATACTACATACTATATACTGCATACTATATACTACATACTACATACTATATTCTGCATACTATATAACAAAATTTTATTATATATTCATATTCTATTAATGTTATAACTTATATCTTTATTTATATTAAATATAATTTTTAATTTTTTTGTTATATTATTTTTATAAGGTGATGTATTTAATTTTATTAATATCATTTATATTTATGATTTTTAATTTTATCGTTTTAATAAAATAACTATATTATAATATTTAAAATATTAAAATAATATAAAATTTATTCTATATTCCTATTAATTATATTAATTTTATAAATTAGTAGATTTATTTTTATTAATATTCATTTATTTCCTAATTTGCATTAGTATATATTTATTATTTTCATAAATATATCTTTATATATTTAATTTTGGCCTTGAGATCACCAATAATTGCTAAGAGAATTCAAAGTAGGAAATAAAAATCAAGGTAATGAGTAATTCAATTATAACCCTAATTACCATATTCTAATTAGTCAAAGGTAATGAATAATTCAAACATTACCCCAAATATCATATTCTAAATGAATGGAAATTCAGAATATTGCGGGATTTTGTGCTTGGATTTAATGGAAATTCAGAATATTGAGGGATTTTCTGATTGGATTTAATGGAAATTCAGAATATTGAGGAATTTTGTGATGAGATTTCAGTGAAAATGCAGAATATTAAGGTATTCTAAGATTGAATGGAAATTCAGAATATTGAGGTATTTTTTGATAAGACTCAAATGAATGAAAATTCAGAATATTGACGTATTTTGTGATGAGACCAAATTGGAAATTCAGAATATTGAGGCATTTTGTGATGGGATTAAAATGAACAGAAATGCAGAATATTGAGGTATTCTAAGATTTAAAAGAATGGAAATTCAGAATATTGAGGAATTTTGTGATGAGAGTAAAATGGAAATTCAGAATATTGAGGGATTTTTTATGGGATTTGAATGGAAATTCAGAATATTGATCAATTTCTTGCTGTAAATTCCATGAGGGGTTTGTCTTTTGGTTTATTTTTATTTTTTGGGAACCTTTGTGGGTAAATCCGTGAGAAATGAAAGAACAATTCTGATTTTCGTCTTTGAATTCTCTTCCTGACAGCACAAAAACCGAATTTCATTTTTAATTTTAAATAATTTAAAGCTTCACCTTTGTGTGGTTTGTGTGGGGAAGAGTCCGGAATGAAATGTGGTTTTTAAAAAATTTTTATTTTTAAAATTTCGTATAAATTGAGGTTTTTTCCTTCAATTTTTTGGAGGAAATTTTGGCTGGGATTGCAGAGGCTGCTGTGGATGGGTCTGATTATCCTGGGCAGGGAGAAAAGGAGAGAATTTATTGTGAAATGGAGCAAAATTAGAGAATTTTGGTGTGAAATTGAGGAAAAGGAGAGAATTTTGTGTGAATTTGAGAAAAATGAGTGAATTTTGGTGTGAAATGGAGCAAAAGGAGAGAATTTTGGTGCAAAATTGAGCAAAATTAATGAATTTTATTGTAGAGCAAAAAGAGTGAATTTTACTGTGAAACAGAGAAAAATGAGAGAATTTTATTGTGAAATTGAGCAAAATGAGTGAATTTTTGTGTGAGATTGGGCAAAATGAGTGAATTTTAATGTAAAATGGAGCAAAATGGGAGAATTTTGTTGTAAAATCGAGTTAATTTTATTGTGGAATTGAGCAGAGTGAGAGAATTCTGGTGTGAAATGGAGCAAAAGGAGAGAATTTTATTACAAAATAGAATAAAAAGAGAATTTTATCTTAAAATGGAGCAAAATGAGAGAATTTTGTCGTGAGATTGAGCAAAATGAGTGAATTTTTTTGTAAAACAGAGCAAAAGGAGAGAATTTTTTGTGAAATGGATCAAAAAGAGAATTTTATTGCAAAACAGAGGACCATGAGTGAATTTTATTTTAAAGTGGAGAAAAATGGGTGAATTTTGGTGTGAGACTGAGTAAAATGGGAGAATTTTAATGTAAAATGGAGCAAAATGGGAGAATTTTAATGTAAAATGGAGCAAAATTAGAGAAATTTGTTGTGAAATTGAGTTAATTTTATTGTGGAATTGAGCAGAGTGAGAGAATTTTGGTGTGAGATGGAGCAAAATGAGAGAATTTTATTGCAAAACAGAGGACAACGAGTGAATTTTATTGTAAAGTGGAGAAAAGGGAGAGAATTTTGTTGTGAAATGGAGCAAAATGGAAAAATTTTCATGTAAAATAGAGCAACATCATTGAATTTTGGTGTGAGATTGAGCAAAATGAGTGAATTTTATTTTATAATGGAGCAAAATGAGAGAATTTTATTGCAAAAAGGAGAGAATTTATTGTGAAATGGAGCAAAATTGGAGAATTTTACTGTGAAATTGAGGAAAAGGAGAGAATTTTAGTGAGAAATGAAGAAAAATGTGAGAATTCTGTTGTGAAATTGAGGAAAATTAGTGAATTTTTTTGTAAAATTGAGCAAAATTAGTAAATTTTATTGCAAAATAGATCAAAAGGAGTGAATTTTGGTGTGAAATCGAGCAAAATGAGTGAATTTTGTGGGGAATTTGAGCAAAATGAGTGAATTTTATTGTAAAATGGAGAAAAGGAGAGAATTTTGTTGTGAAATAGGACAAAATTGGTGAAATTTACTGTGAAATTGAGCAAAATAGTGAATTTTATTGTAAAATGGAGCAAAAGGAGAGAATTTTGACATAAAATAGAGCAAAATTGGAGAATTTTGTTGTGAAATAGAGGAAAAAGTGAATTTTTTTGTAAAATTGAGTTCATTTTATTGTGGAATTGAGCAAAGTGACAGAATTCTGTAGTGAAATGGAGCAAAAGGAGAGAATTTTGTCGTGAGATGGAGCAAAAGGAGAGAATTTTTCTGTAAAATGAATGAATTTTATTGCAAAATGAAGGAAAAGGAGAGAATTTTGTTGTGAAATCGAACAAAAGTTGTGAATTTTATTGTGAAATTGAGCAAAATCAGTTAATTTTGGTGCGAAATGGAGCAAAATTAGTGAATTTTGGTGTAAAATTGAGTAAAATTAGTTAATTTTCTTGCAAAATAGCTCAAAAGGAGTGAATTTTGGGGTGAAATAGAGCAAAGTGAGTGAATATTTCTGTAAAATGAGTGAATTTTATTGTGAAATTAAACAAAATGAGTGAATTTTGGGGTGAGATTGAGCAAAATGGGAGAATTTCATTGTAAAATGGAGGAAGATGAGTGAATTTTATTGTAAAATGGAGCAAAAGGAGAGAATTTTAATGTAAAATAGAGCAAAATTAGAGAATTTTGTTGTGAAATAGAGGAAAAAGTGAATTTTATTGTAAAATTGAGTTCATTTTATTGTGGGATTGAGCAAAGTGAGAGAATTTTGGTGTGAGATGGAGCAAAATGAATTACTTTTATTCTAAAATGGAGCCAAAGGAGTGAATTTTATTTTATAGCAGGGGAAAATGAGTTCATGTTATTGTAAAATGGAGCCAAATGGGAGAATTTTAGTGTAAAATAGAGCAAAATTAGAGAATGTTGTGAAATGGATCAAAATCAGTGAATTTTATTGTAAAATTGAGCAAAAGTGAAGTGAATTTTTTGGTGAAATCGAGTAAAATGAGAGAATTTTATTGTAAAATGGAGCAAAATGGGAGAATTTTAATGTAAAATAGAGCAACATCATTGAATTTTGGTGTGAGATTGGGTAAAATGAGAGAATTTTATTGTAAAATGGAGCAAAAAAGAGAATTTTATTGTAAAACAGGGAGAGTTTCATTCAGCCTCTTGAATGTGGAAATTCCATCAGGATCCTTCCCCTGCTGGGATCAGCTCCTGGCAAAGAGAATTCCTTTTATTCTTTTATTTATCCTTTTATTTTAAATTATCCTTTTATTGTGGTAATTCCTTTATCACAATAAATTTTGGGATTTAATCCAGGGGGGTTTGGGGCAGGGCTGCTGCATCCAGGGGCTTGGAAAATGATTTTATTCCCAAATTTATTTTATTCCCAAATCTCCCTGAGGGATTTTGGATTTTGGTGTTTTTGGCAGAGCACAAACCCCAATCCCAGACCCTGAAATTTGAATTATTCTGTCCCCAGTGCTGAGGAGCTGCACACAAATCCTCTGGGAATTCTCTTCCTCAGGGAAGGATTTCCCCCAAAATTTCCTGTAAATTTCCCTTTTTTCAGCCTCTTGAATGTGGAAATTCCATCAGGATCCTCCCTGGATTCTGGAATCTGTTCCTTCTCCTGGAATCTGGACTCAATTCCAGTTCCTTGATTCACTCCTGGCAAAGAGAATTATTTTATTGTGATAACTCCTTTATCACAATAAATTTTGGGATTTAATCCAGGAGGATTTGGGGCAGGGCTGCTGCATCCAGGGGCTTGGGAAATTATTTTATTCCCAAATATCCCTGAAGGATTTTGGTGGGTTTGGAATGTGGAATTTTCCATCAGGATCCTCCCACTGCTGGAATCGGTTCCTGTCCCTTGATAGGAAATAATTCCTCCAATTTTGTGATTTAATCCAGGAGGGTTTGGGGCAGGGCTGCTGCATCCAGGGGCTTGGAAAATGATTTTATTCCCAAATATCCCTGAAGGATTTTGGTGTTTTTGGCAGAGCACAAACCCCAATCCCAGGCCCTGAAATGAGAATTATTTTGCCTCTGGGGCGTCCCCAGAGCTGCAGGAATTCCCAGTTTCTCTCAGGAGTTTTGGGATGAGCTGTGCAGAGCTGGAGCTGCCCGGCCATTCCTCAGGAATTCCTGCCCCTCCCTCCCTGTGGTGCTGCACCCCCGGCTCCGAGGGGTTTGGGATGTTCTGTGGAACTGCTGACAGCCCAGGCTGCTCTTGGGGAGGAACCAGCAGGAACGGATGGTTTGAGCAGTGCTGGGAAAAATTCCCTCCCAAAATTCCCTCCCAAATATTCCTTCCAAAATTTCCCTCTCAAAATTTCCCTCCTCAAATCTTCCCTCCCAAATATTGCTTTCCCAAATCTTCCCTCCCAAATCTTCCCTCCCAAAATTTCCCTCTCAAGTCTTCCCTCCCAAATTTTCCCTCCCCAAATCTTCCCTCACAGATATTCCTTCCCCAAAATTCCCTCCCAAATGTTCCCTCCCAAAACTTCCTTCCCAAATATTCCTACTCAGATCTTCCCTCTCAAGTATTCCTTCCCCAAATCCTCTGTCCCCAAAATTTTCCCTCCCCAAATTTTCCCTCCCCAAATCTTCCCTCCCAAATATTTCCTCCCAAAACTTCCCTTCCCAAACTCCCCTCCCAAATCTTCCCTCCCAAATATTCCTTCCCCAATTTTCCCTCCCCAGATCTTCCCTCCCAGCTATTCCCTCCCAAA
>JAWWEX010000182.1:111205568-111221599 GCA_035583215.1 Arremon brunneinucha | reverse complement strand
TCCTTTGGAGCGCGGGCGGCCCAAGGCCACCTCAGGGCTTCCCCGACCATCTAATCAGCCCCCCAAAAATCCGACAGGATGTCACCTTTGCAGGAGGTGGGGATGTGTCATTTCTGGGATCACACTGGAATGCCATCCCTGCAGGATGTAGGGATGTGTCCTTTCTGTGACAAACACCATCCTGACAACATTTACACCTCCTGCCCCAGAGCCTCTTCCTCACCCAGGCAAAATGTCTTTATTTAACAGTACCCAAAATCCATCCAGAGGGTGCTGGATTTATTTGTGGATTTATTTGTGGATTTATTTGTGGATTTATTTGTGGATTTATTTGTGGATTTATTTCCCTGATAATCTCCCCTGGAACCCTCCCAAGTCCCTCCCAGCAGCACACGGAGGGGAAGGAGGGAGCCCAAACCCTCTGAGCTGCCACCAACGCTGCAAATGGAGCCGGTTCCATCTGCAGCCCCATTCCCAAACACAAATCCCACCCAGGAGCGGTGCAGACTGACAGACGGACGCCGCTTCCCAGAGGAACTTTGGAATTTAAAGTGCAGCAGGAGATCTTCAAGGAGCGGGAGCAGATGGCTTTGCTGTTGGCACCTACAGGCGCAGATTAATGTCAGTGGCTGCCTTTTCACCACTCCCATCTTTGTCCTCCTGGTTTGTTCCTGCAGAAATGAACCTTGGCTGTCTGTCCGTCTGTCTGTCTGTCTGCAGACGGAAAGCCTGGGATGGTTTTTGATGATTGCTGCCCTCTCAGAGCAAGGCAGGTAAAATAATTGGCCATAAAGTGAATAACAGGGTGAGTGCCTAGTTCAGCCTACAGCATGGAAAAACATCATTTAAACCCACAGTAATTGCTTGCCTTTTGTTTTATTGTTGGAGTTTCTTAAGTAATTTCATTAAATTTAAATACAGACATTTATTTTTAGTGCTAAGGTAAAAAAATCTGATTTTTTTCCCCTTCTCAGCAATGCAGTGTCAGTCTAACCCTCATTGCCATCAGATGTTGGAGTTTCTTAAATAACTATTTATTTTTTGAGTTTTTTAAGTAATTTCATTAAATTTAAATGCAGACATTTCTTTTTAGTGCTAAGGTAAAAAAATCTGATTTTTTTCCCCCTTCCCAGCAATGCAGTGTCGGTCTAACCCTCATTGCCATCAGATGCTGGAGTTTCTTAAGTAATTATTTATTTTTGGAGTTTCTTAAGTAATTTAATTACATTTAAAATTTAGACATTTATTTTTAGTGCTAAGGTAAAAAAATCTGATTTATTTTTTCCCCTTCCCAGCAGTGCAGTGTCAGTGTAATCCTCACTGCCATCAGATGTTGGAGTTTCTTAAATAACTATTTATTTTTTGAGTTTCTTATATAACTATTTAAATGCAGACATTCATTTTTAGTGCTAAGGTAAATAAATCTGATTTTTCCCCCTTCCCAGCAATGCAGTGCAGTGTCAATCTAACCCTCATTGCCATCAGATGTTGGAGTTTCTTAAATAACTATTTATTTTTTGAGTTTTTTAAGTAATTAATTAAATTTAAATGCAGACATTTATTTTTAGTGCTAAGGTAAAAAAAAATCTGATTTATTTTTTCCCCTTCCCAGCAGTGCAGTGTCAGTGTAATCCTCATTGCCATCAGATGATGGAGTTTCTTAAATAACTATTTATTGTTGGAGTTTCTTAAGTAATTTAATTAAATTTAAAAATTAGACATTTATTCTTAGTGCTTAGTAAAAAAATCTGATTTTTTTCCCCTTCCCAGCAGTGCAGTGTCAGTCTAATCCTCATTGCCATCAAATGCTGGAGTTTCTTAAGAAATTATTTATTGTTGGAGTTTCTTAAGTAACTATTTAAATGCAGACATTTCTTTTTAGCAGACATTTATTTTTAGTGCTAAGGTAAATAAATCTGATTTTTCCCCCTTCCCAGCAGTGCAGTGTCATTCTAACCCTCATTGCCATCGGGATTTTTCCAAGTGATGAGCTGTGGGATACTGAAAGGCTTCATACAGATAATTGGGAATAACTTTACTCCATGCTGAAGGGAGAGAAGCTCAGCAGGCAGCCTGAGCTGTGCCCCATTTGGCTTTGTGGCACCGAGAGAAAGCAGAAATGGTTCCAGAATTAAAAGTGCACCTCGGTTTCTCTCGGGGAAGGGGTGCTGAGCTGAGCTGGGCCCTGCCCCGTGCCAGGAATCCTCACTGAGCGTGTCCTGGCACCCAGCACGGGGAGCAGGCTGGGGCAGAGTCACTTCTTGCCTTCAGAAATCAGAATAAACCTCTGCAGCGTGAAATTGGGTGAGTTGGGCCAGTTCCAGCAGAAACAAACTCACCCCTGCACACCTGGGCCCCGCTGCCACCTTTGATATCGCGGCACGATCCAGCCAAGGCGGGTGGGGAAAAGCAGAAATTGCAGAAATTGCCCTGACTCTGTGCCAGCTCTGTGCCCCACATCCCTGCTCCCTGCTCTGCTGGGCCTCTGGGAACATTCCCTGGTTTTCTTTAGGAAGCAGCAGCTGGCCTTGGGTTGAGGAAGGATTTTATGGGTTTATTCCAGCAGCTCTGTTCTGTGAACCTGGAACAAACATTTCCAGGTGGGGTGTGAGCACCAGGGAATCCGGGTGTTCACAGGGGTCTGGGGCGATGCAAAATAAATTTTTAGAGTCTCAAGGAAATCTGTTGTGCTTGTAGAAACAGGAGGTGCTCAGTGTGTGAAAATTGCATGGATTTTATGATTGGCTTTTGGCAAATATTCAAATGAATATTATGTGTGTTGGGTTAGAAAGTGATGCTGGATTCATTCTCTTAAGTAGTGTGGTAAATAGAGTTTTAGGCTATAAAAAATGTTCAAATAGAAACTGTGCTATGTAGGATACTTTTTTTAAAGAGATAGCAGCCACAGGACACCTGAATCTTTCAGAGATAAAGAATTTATTGCCCTCTTATCAGAAGAAATTAACTTCTTCCCGCCTCAAAGGCGCTGTCAGGACTCAGAGGAAGAAGCTGAGGATGCCCAGACAGAATCCTGTGTTGGAATGGAATTTATGCATCATGGATGAGGTGTATGAATATGCAACAGGCTGTTGTTGTTAAGGGTTAATCCTTTGTTAATGTGTGTCCTTTTTCGGGCTTATTTTGCCCAGAAAAGTTACCCAGACATTCATAACTCTTTGTCTCTATTGTCCTAATTCAAATCGTCCAAATTATTATTACTCTAATTGTATTCCTATTTTTATAACCATTTTATTACTACGAAACTTTGAAAATTTTCAAACCAAGCAATTGGCGTTGTTCACAAGTGGAAGCAGGAGCTGTGTGCAGAATAACCCCAAACCCGATCCCATTCTCCGGGACACGCAGCCTGGAAGGTTTTGCCCTTTGAGACACAATTCCCGATTTTTTTTTTTTCCCCCCTAATGAACATTGAGCTCCATCAAAGGCCGGGGATGGAGGACAAAGAGCAGCTCATGAGGCCGTGCCCCGAGGCACAGCAGCGATTTCCAGCCATGGCATCGCTCTCTTCCCTGGAGCCTGAGGGGAAAAGCTCCCTCCTTCCCTCTCTGAGCTGATGAGGATGTTTCCATCATGGCATCGCTCTCTTCCCTGGAGCCTGAGGGGGAAAATTCCCTCCTTCCCTCTCTGAGCTGATGAGGATGTTTCCTGTTCGCTTCTCTGATCAAAGAATTTAATGTATAAATAAACATAGTGGGGAAAGATCACCCAAGTAATTTGGTTTAAGTCTTCCCAAACAGCAACCAAATGTCTGTGAAAAATAAAAGAATGTTGGGGTTTATTATCTCCCAGTGCTGTGAGGGCTGAAACTGGGACTCTGTGGTGTATTTATAATTTGAGTACTGCTCTTGCTTTGTAACCAAAAGTGAGGATTTGCTAAAAAAATTATTTGGAGTGGGGGGAAATCTCCACATTCCATCTCTCCTTTGGCTTTCATCCCTCAGAGGATGAACATTATCTGTAAGCTCCCTTCCCACAACACCTGAGTGGCAAAACCAAGGCCAAGAAGAGTCGATCTCTTCCTAAACGAGCATTTATCTCTTCCTTCTCTTGGGTTTCCCAGGGCTGAGTCACTGAAATCAGTCTGGCTGCCAGGCCTCCTCCTGCCCTTTTCCTGTTTGCTCCTGGAGCTGTTTTTGTGTGGAGCACATCCCATGAACAGAGAGCCTTTTGTTCCTGTCGATGTCATGACTTGCTCTGCGTCCTTGGGCAAGAGCATGAAAGGAATCTTTTCATCTCCCTGGGTTCATTTTTAATAGGGAACAGCATCATCAGGAGGCGGAGGTGACCTTTCATCTCGGGAGCTGCGAGGGGAGAAGAAAATTTGGAGACAATTTTTGGGGTGCTTAAAGAGGGAGCTGCCCTGGGCAGCGCATTCTGAGTTTAACAGCAAAGTTTTGCAGCTTTTCCATCAGGAAATTCCCTCTGAATTCCATCCTGAAGCTCCCCTGGCACAGCTTGGGGCATTTTCCTCCTCTCCTGGCCCTTCACTGGAGCTGTGTTTGCACCTTGAGGTGCTCAGGAGCTGTGAGGGGGGAGCACAATTTGGAGATCATTTTTGGGGTGCTTGCAGAGGGAGCTGCCCTGGGCAGCCCATTCTCAGTTTAACAGCAAAGTCTGACAGCTTTTCCATCAGGAAATTCCCTCTGAATTCCAACCTGTTCTCCAGCCCATGATTTTAAAGGTCACAGGATCATTTTTGGGGTGCTGGCAGAGGGAGCTGCCCCCAGGCACAAATGCTGCCTCAGGGAGGGTGAATCTCTTTTTCTGTCTTATCAGGAATTTTGTAGGGATTTTTCTCCTGTTCTCCAGCTCAGCCTCTTCATGATTTTAAAGTTCACAGGATCCCAGGATTGTTTAGGCTGGAAAAGATTTTTGGGATCATTGAGTCCAACCTGTGAGGGATCCTCACCTTGTCCCCAGGCCAGGGCTGTGAGTGTTGATCCTTGGACACCTCCAGGGATGGGGACTCCAAAGATGGGGACTCCCTGGGCAGCCCATTCTGAGTTTAACAGCAAAGTTTGACAGCTTTTCCATCAGGAAATTCCCTCTGAATTCCATCCTGGAGCTCCCCTGGCACAGCCTGGGGCAGTTTCCTCCTCTCCTGGCCCTTCACCGGAGCTGTGTTTGCACCTTGAGGTGCTCTGAGGTCTCTTCCTGAACGCTTCAGGCTCTGCAACTCCACCAAAACCAAACAGATCTTCTAACAAAGGCAAAACAGCAGGAAAAAAGGAACTTTGGGAACATCTTTATTGAGTGGGAGATGTATCAGAGCAAAGTAGGGGAGGAATTGTCAGGAGAACTTGACATTTAGGAGTAGGTTTGTGAAAACTTGCAGTGGCAGGAGGCAAAATCTCGGGATTGGGGCAGGCATGAAAACAGGAACTCCTTTTCATAAAGTTGTAGCTTAATCTTCTCATTTTCAAGACTTTTTGTAAAGTAGAGAAGTTAAACTCTTACCAGAATAAAAGTGGGGTTCTTATTTTATTTTCCCTTTTTTGAATCCATGTGGTGAAACAATGGCTTTAACTCTGCTGTAGACAATAAATAAATTAATAAAAATAAACCTGAAGTACATGTCCAGCCAAACACAAGGAGTTCCTTGAGTAACCTGAGCCTGTAAATGTAAATATTTCCCAACTGCTGCTGCCTTTCCCTGGTTGATAACTCTGCAAAACCTTGGGATTGGGACAGGCATGAAAACAGGAATTTTTCTCATAAAGTTGTAACTTAATTTTCTCATTTTCAAGGCTTTTTGAAGAGAAGGGAAGTTAAAATTCGTGTTTGCTGGAATAAAAGTGGGGTTCTTGTTTTATTTTTATTTTCCCTTTCCATCAAGTAAAGACTTTTACCTGCAGCTTTTCCAGGCAGGTGTTGGAACTCCCTGGAATCAATTTCTTGGATCCGTATTGTCAATGTAGACAATAAATACTCACAAATAAATACATAAATAAAAATAAACCTGAAGTACATGTCCAGCCAAACAGAAGGAGTTCCTTGAGTAACCTGAGCCTGTAAATGTAAATATTTCCCAACTGCTGCTGCCTTTCCCTGGTTGACAACTCTGCAAAACCGTGGGATTGGGGCAGGCATGAAAACAGGAACTCCTTTTTCATAAAGTTGTAACTTAATCTTCTCATTTTCAAGGCTTTTTGAAAAGAAGGCCAGTTAAAATTCCAGTTTACTGGAATAAAAGGCAAGTTTTCATTTTATTTTCCCTTTCCATCAAGTCTTTTACCCTCAGCTTTTCCAGGCAGGTGTTGGAACCCCCTGGAATCAATTTCTCGGATGCATATGGCCAAACAATGTAGACAATAAATACTCACAAATAAATACATAAATAAAAATAAACCTGAAGTACATGTCCAGCCAAACAGGAGGAGTTCCTTGAGTAACCTGAGCCTGTAAATGTAAATATTTCCCAACTGCTGCTGCCTTTTCCCAGGTTCATAATTCTAGAGGCTTATCCTGCTCTTCCTGCAAGTTATTGCTGAATTTCAGTTTGAGAAATTAAGGGAATTTAATCAATTTGGTAAATAATAATTATGGTTTTTTTAAAAAAACACATTAAAACCAAACCATGGTTTTGTCTTGTATTCCCAAAATTAACTTTTTGCAGAGGGAAGGAGAGTTCTGGGAAGGATTGAGAGGTGGTAAGGGAGAAGTGAAACTTTTCCTTTTAATTCCCAGTATTTTCTGCTCACAGAAATTGACCTCCTTTTTCCTGTTAGATCAGTTCTGCTCCATAGTTTGGCAAAAGAAAATGCTGAATTGGTTTAAAACACTTCTCAGGAAATTGCTGCTTGAGAATTTAATCTTTCTGCAGCTCCTCTTCATTCAGCTGCGCTCGTAACAAGATTTAGGATTTATGTGTATTTATATCTAGCGGGTTCATTTGTGCTTCAGTCATTGTGCTGCAAATTCCGAGGATTACAATTCCTGCTCCTTAATCCTGCTGGGCTGTGGAGAAAACCCTGCTCTCCAAATAATGGGCTTTTTTTTTCTGAAAAATCTGTGTAGAACAAAGCTGTTGATGAAGCCACTTTTTCCCTTTGAGCTGTGATTTGAAATATAAATCAGGAGAGGATTTTCCAGTCTGGGGTTTGTTTTATTCCAGAATTGGAAGTCCTAATTCCACTCTCACAGGAATATTATTGATTTTACTTTGATATCCAAAGAGATGGTGAGGCTTTGGGTTATGGTGGGTGCCACAGAGATTTGGAATAAAACATTGATTAATTCTTGGAGAGTCTTAAGGACAAACCACAAAACCCAAGGGCAGAATGAACCCACGCTGGACAATGACGTGGATTATCACCATGCACCAGCTTCTCCTGAGACATAAATTCCTTTCCTCTTCATTTTTCCTTCTTTATCCTTCAGGAATGCTCCAGACCAGCTGTATTTCCCTAACTCTGACAGATTTTCTCTCAGAGCTTCCAAAGAGTGTCGCTCTCATCGACACCCAAACCTGCCATAAAGCTCCACAGGAGCACAAGACACCAGTTATTTATTTAGAATTTTTTTATTTTTTTATTATTTCAGGGTGCTTTCTGATGCTTAGGCAAGAAATGACATCTTGGTTGTGCCTTCCCTGTGATTACAGCCCTGGAAGCTCCATGGCTGTGTGGGAATTTAAATAACTGGGATAACATATCGGTGATGTTTTTGCCTGATGTCTGGGTGAAATGATGAGGAGGATTCCATCTTATCAGAAGGCTAATTAATTACTTTATTATACTATATTATCCTATACTATATTACATTACATCTAAACTGAATTGTTTTTTCTTACTCTGAGGTTCAGAGAATGTGAATCCCAGAAATTTCTTGGGAAGTTGTGCCTTGCTTTTCTCTGTGGAGAGAAATGTGGTGACAATAACGTGCAGGCTGGGAGTGAGAGACACATCCACCTTCATGAGAGAACTGAAATCCACCTAGAGAAGGATTTATCCATCAAATTCCCACTGATTTTAATGCAGATGGAGGACAAAAATATCCCTTGGGAATATTTTAATATTTTCATTGTCCCCATGGTTCCCTGTCTTCTTAAAAGCCCTGAGTTCCATCCTGATGATCATTCTCCCAACAGCCATCGTGGCTATGGCTGTGATGAGACAAAACCAAAATATTCCACCAAAGTGCTGCTTGCAGCTACTGAATTTTCCTTTTTTTTTAATTTTTCTTGCCAGTCCTTCAGATGGAGGACATAAATGTCCCTTGGGAATATTTTCACTGTCCCCATGGTCCCCTGTCTTCCTAAAAGCACCGAGTTCTATCCAGCCACAAGGTCGCAGTTGCGGTTATGGTCGCAATGAGATAAAAGCAAAATATTCTACCAAAGTGCTGCTTGCAGCTACTGAATTCTCCTTTTTTTTTAATTTTTTTTGCCAGCCCTTTAGATGGAGGACATAAATGTCCCTTGGGAATATTTTCACTGTCCCCATGGTCCCTTGTCTTCCTAAAACCCTGAGGTCCATCCAGCCACAAGGTCACAGTTGTGGTTACGGTCGCGATGAGGCAAAAGCGAAATATCCTACCAAAGTGCTGCTTGCAGCTCCTGAATTCTCCTTTTTTTGTAATTTTTTTTGCCAGCCCTTTGGATGGAGGACCTAAATATCCCTCAGAAATATTTTCATTGTCCTCTGTCTTCCTGAAAGCCCTGAGTTCCATCTTGATGATCATTTCCACCAACAGCCAGAAGGTTGCGGTCACGGTTAAGGTCACGATGAGGCAAAAGCAAAATATTCCACCAAAGTGCTGCTTGCAGCTCCTGAATTCTCCTTTTTTAAAATTTTTCTTGCCAGATGGAAGATATAAATGTCCTTTGGGAATATTTTCATTGTCCCCATCGTCCCCTGTCTTCCCAAAAGCCCCGAGTTCCATCCAGCCACAAGGTCGTGGTTGCAGTTACGGTCGCAATGAGACAAAAGTGAAATATTCCATCAAAGGGCTGCTTGCAGCTACTGAATTGTTGTCTTATTTTTCTTGCCAGTCCTTCAGATGGAAGATATAAATGTCTCTTGGGAATATTTTCACTGGCCCCATGGCCCCCTGTCTTCCTAAAAGCCCCGAGTTCCATCCAGCCAGAAGGTTGCGATTGCAGTTACGGTCGTGATGAGACAAAAGTGAAATATTCCCAAAGTTTATTAACAAAAGTTATTAACAAAGTGCTGCTTGCAGCTCTGAATTCTCCTTTATTTATAATTTTTCTTGCCAGCCCTTCGGATGGAAGATATAAATGTCCCTTGGGAATATTTTCATTGTCCCCTGTCTTCCTAAACCCCCAAGTTCCATCCAGCCAGAAGGTCGCGGTTGCGGTTATGGTCGCGATGAGGCAAAAGCAAAATATTCCACCAAAGTTCTTCTTTCAGCTCCTGAATTCTCCTTTTTTTTTTATTTTTTTCTTGCCAGCCGTTCCACCCCATGGTGAACCTGGAGTGCTCCCGGGATTTCCGGCCGTTCCTGTGCGCGCTGTACGCGCCGGTGTGCATGGAGTACGGGCGGGTGACGCTGCCCTGCCGCCGCCTGTGCCAGCGCGCCCACAGCGAGTGCTCCAAGCTCATGGAGATGTTCGGGGTCTCCTGGCCCGAGGATATGGAGTGCACCAGGTGAGAAAAACACTTATTAAATTTTTTTTATTTCAGGATAAAATCACTCCCATCCAGGAGTTTTATGGCCCATTAAAACCAGGTGTTTTAAACGTTTTCCGTCGCACGCGGCGATGTTTTCCTTCCCGTTTGCCAGCAGCCTTTCCTGAGGTGGGAAGTGAGTTCCTATTTCTGCCCAGGAGATCAGCTGAAAACTGGCTGGGTTTGATGAGGGGGAAATCTCAAAGCTGTTTGCAGAGCGTGTGCCCCTTGCTGAGCTGCAAACAGCTGCGTTCAGCTTTACATTGCACAAATAAATTTATGGAAAAATGATCCAGTGGTGTTCCAAGCTGTTTGAGACAGAACATGCATGAAATTAAAAACAGGATCTTCATGCTTTATTGGTTTTTGTGACTCCAACAGTTAATGAAACTGAGGAGCAGGAAGAGGAAGAAACAGTTTCCAGTTGGATTGGAGAGAATGAAAAACAATTTAAATTATTTTAGTTAAATAAGTCAGAGGATGTTTCTGAGTTACTGGGATTGCTCCAATCTCTCCTTCAAAACTCCAACAGTCCTGAACCTCCAGTCAGAGTTTTATTTACACAAATATCTCCATCATCATTCCGTTTACTAATACTGGTGTCAACTGCACAAATATCTTCATCTCAGAGCTTTATTTACACAAATATCTCCATTATCATTCCATTTATTAATGCTGGTGTCAAATACACAAATATCTCCATCATAATTCCATTTATTAATGCTGGTATCAACTACACAAAAATCTTCATCATAATTCCATTTATTAATGCTGGTGTTAGCTACACAAATATCTTCATCTCAGAGCTTTATTTACACAAATATCTCCATCATCATTCCATTTGTTAATGCTGCTGTCAACTACACAAATATCACCATCACAACTCCATTTATTAATGCTGCTGTCAACTACACAAGTATCTTCATCATAATTCCATTTATGAAAACTGGTGTCAACTACACAAAAATCTTCATAATTCCATTTTTTAATGCTGGTGTCAAATACACAAAAATCTTCATCATAATTCCATCTATTAAAACTGGTGGCAGTGCTAGTTGGAATTTTGGTGTCACCACCTCACTGCCCTGTCTGATGGCAGCAAGTGCAGCTGCTTAGGAAAGGCTTTAAAATGTTTTTAAAATCTTGCTGCCGTGGGCTTGAACTCACAGATTTCCTGGGATGGATTTTGCATCCTTGCCCTCATTCTTAAAGCTCAAATTGGCTCCTCACCTGTTTTATTTTTAAACTTATTTTATAGTTTTAACGTTCCTCTGTGGGATGAGTTTGTGACTAAATAGTGCAGAATTTGATGGATTCCCCATTTCTTGGATTGTCTGGTTTTGCTCCAGTTGGTTTGCCTGAAGTCACACCTAGAAATCCTGATTCTGGTATCAGGAATGGTGTGGCCAGCAGGAGCAGGGGGATCATCCTTGCCCTGTGCACCTTGAGTGCTGTGTCCAGCTCTGGCCCCTCAGTTTGGGAAGGACCTTGAGGACCTGGAGTGTGTCCAGAGGGGACAACGGGGCTGGAGAGGGGCTGGGAACACAAACCCTGTGAGGAACCCCTGAGGGAGCTGGGGGGGGTTCAGCCTGGAGAAAAGGATACTCAGGGGTGACCTGATCACCCTCCACAGCTCCTGAAAGGTGGTCGTGGTCAGCTGGGGCTGGGCTCTTTCTCCAGAAACTGACAGAACCAGAGGAGAGTCTCAAGCTGCACCAAGGGAAATATAGGTTGGATATTGGGAAAAAGTTTTTACTGAAACAATGATGAAGTTCTGGAATGTTCTGCCCAGGGAGGTGGTGGAGTCACCATCCCTGGATGTGTTTAACAAGGCCTGGATGTGGCACTGGCTGCTATGGTTCAGTTGAGGTGTTAGGACATGGGTTGGACCCAATGATCTTTAAGGTCTCTTCCAACCTGTAATTCTGTGAGTTCTGTGTGCAGTGAGGCTCCCAGTCCTTGTAAATTGTGAGTAGACTCCTTGTAAACTCCTCTTTTCAGGTTCCCGGACTGCGACGAGCCCTACCCTCGCCTGGTTGACCTCAACCTGGCGGGCGAGCCCACGGAGGAGGCGCCCATGGCCGTGCAGAGGGATTACGGCTTCTGGTGTCCCCGGGAGCTGAAAATCGACCCCGAGCTGGGCTACTCCTTCCTCAGGGTGCGGGACTGCTCCCCTCCCTGCCCCAACATGTACTTCCGCCGCGAGGAGCTCTCCTTCGCCCGCTACTTCATCGGCGTCATCTCCATCGTCTGCCTCTCGGCCACCCTGTTCACCTTCCTCACCTTCCTCATCGACGTCACGCGCTTCCGCTACCCGGAGCGCCCCATCATCTTCTACGCCGTCTGCTACATGATGGTGTCCCTCATCTTCTTCATCGGCTTCCTGCTGGAGGACCGCGTGGCCTGCAACGCCTCCAGCCCCTCGCAGTACAAGGCCTCCACGGTGACGCAGGGCTCGCACAACAAGGCCTGCACCATGCTCTTCATGGTGCTCTACTTCTTCACCATGGCCGGCAGCGTCTGGTGGGTCATCCTCACCATCACCTGGTTCCTGGCCGCCGTGCCCAAGTGGGGCAGCGAGGCCATCGAGAAGAAGGCGCTGCTGTTCCACGCCAGCGCCTGGGGCATCCCGGGCACCCTCACCATCATCCTGCTGGCCATGAACAAGATCGAGGGCGACAACATCAGCGGCGTGTGCTTCGTGGGCCTCTACGACGTGGACGCGCTGCGCTACTTCGTGCTGGCGCCCCTCTGCCTCTACGTGGTGGTGGGGGTGTCCCTGCTGCTGGCCGGGATCATCTCCCTCAACCGCGTCCGCATCGAGATCCCGCTGGAGAAGGAGAACCAGGACAAGCTGGTCAAGTTCATGATCCGCATCGGCGTCTTCAGCGTGCTCTACCTCGTGCCCCTGCTGGTGGTCATCGGCTGCTACTTCTACGAGCAGGCCTACCGGGGCGTGTGGGAGACCACGTGGATCCAGGAGCGCTGCCGCGAGTACCACATCCCCTGTCCCTTCCAGGTGAGCGGCGCCGCCCAGCTCAGCGGCCATCCTTCCCTTCTGCCATCCTTTTGTGGCTTTCCGTTGTCCTTTTTGGGCTTTCCGACATCTTTTTTGGTTTTCTGTCATCCTTTTTTAGCTTTCCGTCCTTTTTTGCCTTTCTGTTGTCCTTTTTTGGTTTTCTGTCGTTCCTTTTTGGTTTTCCATCGTTCTTTTTTGCATTTTCACACCTGAAATGTGTCCTGAGAACAAAGAGAAGGTACAAGAGTTGGGTTTGCTTGGGGGAAAATGGATTCTTTGTGTGCTCCCCCCTGGAAGGGATGGAGGTGGTGTCCATGATGATGGTGGTGGGCACGATGATGGTGGATCTGGAGCAGTGGAATGTGAGCCATGGGCTGATTCCACAGACCTTTTGGGTCTCTTTGCACTCAAAGCAGATGCTGTGAGACCTGCAAATGTATCCTGAGAACAAAGAAAATGTAGAAGATTTGGGTTTGCTTGAGGGAAAATGGATTCTTGGTGCACTCCCTCTCTGGGAAGGGATGGAGGTGGTGGGCACAATGGTGGTGGTGTCCATGATGATTTCGAGCAGTGGAATCACTTGAGCCATGGGTTGAGACCCTTTGGGTCTCTTTGCACTCAGAGGAGATGCTGTGAGACCTGCAAAGGTATCCTGAGAACAAAGAGAATGTAGAAAATTTGGATTTATTTGGGGAAAAAATGGATTCTTTGTGCACTCCCCCTCTGGAAGGGATGGAGGTGGTGGGCACAGTGATGGTGGTGAGCACGATGCTGGTGGATTTGAAGCAGTGGAATGTGAGCCATGGGCTGAGACCTTTTGGGTCTCTTTCCACTCAAAGGAGATGCTGGTGGACATGGTGTCCATGTCCATGCAAAGGTATCCTGAGAACAAAGAAAATGTAGAAGAGTTGGGTTTGTCTGGGGGAAAATTAATTCTTTGTGCACTCCCTCTCTGGAAGGGATGAAGGTGGTGGGCACGATGATGGTGGATTTGGAGCAGTGGGATCACTTGGAATGTGAGCCATGGGTTGAGACCCTTTGGGTCTCTTTCCACTCAATGGAGATGCTGTGAGACCTGCAAAGTATCCTGAGAACAAAGAGAATGTAGAAAATTTGGGTTTGCTTGAGGGAAAATTAATTCTTTGCGCACTCCCTCTCTGGAAGGGATGGAGGTGGTGTCCATGATGACGGTGGATTTGGAGCAGTGGAATCACTTGGAATGTGAGGCATGGGCTGACTCCAGAGACATTTTGGGGCTCTTGCACTCAAAGGAGATGCTGCAAAGGTGTTCTGAGAACAAAGAAAATGTAGAAAATTTGGATTTATTTGGGGGAAATGGATTCTTTGTGCGTTTCCCTACTGAAAGGGATGGAGGTGGTGGGCACGATGATGATGGTGGATTTGGAGCAGTGGAATGTGAGCCATGGGCTGAGACCTTTTGGCTCTTTTTGCACTCAAAGCAGATGCCTCAAAGGTATTCTGAGAACAAAGAGAATGTAGAAAATTTGGATTTATTTGGGGAAAAAATGGATTTTTTGTGCACTCCTCCCTGGAAGGGATGGAGGTGGTGGGCATGATGATGGTGGTGTCGATGATGGTGGTGTCCATGATGATGGTGGATTTGGAGCAGTGGAATCACTTGAGCCATGGGCTGAGACCTTTTGGGTCTCTTTGCACTCAGAGGAGATGCTGTGAGACCTGCAAAGTATCCTGAGAACAAAGAGAATGTAGAAAATTTGAATTTATTTGGGGAAAAAATGGATTCTTTGTGCACTCCCCCTCTGGAAAGGATTATAGTGGTGGGCACGATGATGATGGATTTGGAGCAGTGGAATCACTGGGAATGTGAGCCATGGGTTGATTCCAGAGCCCTTTTGGGGTTGTTTCCACTCAAAGGAGATGCTGAGGGTGGAGTTTTCCCTCGTTTGCCTGGGGTTTGTCACAGGTCCAAGCGCTGCTCATCCAAAGGTGTTGTGTGAAATCATTGGTGTGGAAGGTGGAGCAGATGGAAGTGGAGAGTTCCTCATTGAGTTCCTCACTCAAAGCTCAGCTGTTCGTAATAAAAATTTAAAAAAAATTGTTGCCATACTGAAATTCTTGGTGTGGAAGGTGGAGCAGGTGGAAGTAGAGAGTTCCTCACTGAGTTCCTCGTTGAGTTCCTCACTCAAAGCTCTGCTGTTCCTATTAAAAATTTAAAAAGTTGTTGCCATATTGAAATTATTGGGATAATTCCTTAGCCTGGGTGTTGCTGGGAAATCAGAATTTCCATCAACTCTTGGTGATTTTCCTGGTGTTTCTGGGCTCTGTGGGCTACAGAAGATGTAAAGATGTTTCTTTAAACCTCAAGACCAGGACTTGATGAATTTGTTTTTGGTCCCTGGAAGTTTTTCTGGTAAATAATTTTGAAGTTTGAACTGCTTTTTGTCATTTTTGTTCGTCTGTAGCAGTTTTGGGGGTTTTTGATGGCCTGGAGGTTTTCCATCTCCTCCATCCATATAAAATCTGATTTAAAGCATCTCGTGAAGAAAACCAGAGCTTGCAGCCCATCAGCTTTGGGGTTTTTTTTTCAAGAAACTGAGATTGATCTGCTGGGTTTAATTGAGTTATCACAGGAACAGAAGCCTCTGAGAGCCCTGACATCAAACTCTCCACTGCTTTATTCAGAAAATAAAATATTTTAGGGATTAATTCCCTGATTTTGGGTCAGATTTGTTCGGAATGACATTCCTTAGATATTTTCTGCCAATTATTTTAAAGGAACTTTATTTCCAGAGGGTTTTACAGCAAATTTCTATTTTACAACTATAGAGGGATATTTAAAAATCACCATTTTGGCTCTGAAGCAGTTAAAACAGCAGCTGAGTCATCACAGCTCACATTTTAATGCAATAAAATATCACTTAGAGGTTTGAGAATAATCCTTTTATTACCTTTTAACCCATTCTGGGGTTTTTTTGGGGTTTTTTTCTGGTAGGTTTTATTAAGGTGGGACTCTTCCATCCAATTTTTATGGCAGGAAATCTGTGGGTGTTTGCAATTTTATTTGTTTGACTGAGTTTTCACTGCTGTGGTTTAAGTCTTAAATGCTTAAAAACAGAGAAAAAAAAGAAAAAAAGGAAAAGGGAAAGGAAACTTCAAGGAAAGGAAATTTCAAGGAAAGGAAAGGAAATTTCAAGGAAATTTCAGGAAAGGAAATTTCAAGGAAATTTCAGGAAAGGAAATTTCAGGAAAGGAAATTTCAGGAAATATCAGGAAATTTCAGGAAAGGAAATTTCAGGAAATTTCAGGAAATTTCAGGAAAGGAAATTTCAGGAAAGGAAAGGAAATTTCAGGAAAGGAAAGGAAATTTCAGGAAAGGAAAG
>JAWWEX010000182.1:111186476-111198171 GCA_035583215.1 Arremon brunneinucha | reverse complement strand
AGGTACACTCCCTGCAGCTACAGGGGCGTGGAGGAGCGGCTGCCTCACGGCAGCATGTCGCGGCTGACCGACCACTCGCGGCACAGCAGCTGCCACCGGCTCAACGAGCAGTCGCGGCACAGCAGCGTCAGGGACCTCAGCACCAACCCAATGACACACATCACGCACGGCACCAGCATGAACCGCGTCATCGAGGAGGACGGCACCAGCGCCTGACCTTCCTCAGCGCGGGGACGGCGCTCGGAGTCATCCTCAGCCTCAGCCGGGCTCGGCCTCCCCGCGCGGGACTTGAACCGCTGGGTGTAAAGCTGGCTGTGTGCTCTGAGCCTCTCTGGAGGTAATTATTTATTTGAGAACTGTTCCTCGTCGGACACGACTGCTGAATTTCTGATTCTCTGTGGAAAACAATCTCCCCCTTCCTCCTCTCTCCCCCTCCCCGTGCCCCTCCTTCCGTGGGCTCGGCCCCCAAATCTCGGTGTCGGTGTCGGGTGGTGCTGGGAGTTGTTCTGATGAGACTTGAGGGAACCTGTGATGGTTGAAGGAATCCCTCCCTCCGTGCCCCTCCCTGCAGGGGACACGCCCAGCGCACCTGAGGGACGTTCCTGCGAGCTGGTGACACTGGAAACGCCACCGGAGTGAAAGGAAGCTCCTCTGAGGATCACCAGCTCTTCCCAGAGCTGCCCAGGCTCGGTTTTCCACAGGGTGGGGGGAAGAGAGAGGCAGGGACGAGCGATTTTTTTATAACTTGTACTGTCCTTGCTTTTTTACAAAAGACTATTTAAATTTTCTACTCGTTTACAATTTCTGTAGGAAGAGATGGGTTTTAAAAGCAGTTATCTAGATAATATTCAGCCATTTATTTTTTAGAGTCATGTACAAAAGCTGAGATTGCCTGTTCCTGATCTATTTAAAAAAAAAGATTATCACAGGAAAGCTGAATTTGTGCCCCAAGCAGGAATGTAGAGCCCGTCCCTGCAGCCAGAGCTGAGCCTGTTTACAAACCCCAGCAGCTGAGGCCACAGGGACCAGGGGAGTTAATTCAAGTATTGCCCACCTTCCTGGTGATGCCAGGGCTGGTTTGGGGAGGATTCTCTGTGCTGAGCAAGAATTCAGAGATGGGTGGGAGAAACTGAGGCAGGAGCTGCCCCCAGATGGGGACAAGGAGGATGTGGCAGCTGGAAGCCCAGGGCATTGCTTGAGGAGGAGTTCAGGGATCTTGGGTGCAGATCTGCCTCTGCTGTGGTTGTTTTAATCCCTTTCTGCAGATTCATGGCAGGGAATTCTCAGTTTGGGCTTTTTTTGTGTGGAAAGGATCCCTTGGGATGCACTGGAGGCAGAAGTCAAGGATGGTGCTGGAGATCTTGTGGAGCATCTTCTGTGGAATGGATCCAGCACAGGGAAACACTGCTGGCTGCACACCTACCTCAGTAATCACTGCTGGGAAACAAATCCTCATTTTTGCTTTGTCCTTCCGAGATTCCCTCCCTGCCCTGCTGGAGGCAATTTGAGAAACCTTTGTGCACCAACCCCGGGGCAGGGGCTGCTCCACAATTAACTCACTTTAATTGCAGCTCATAGCCCGAGTGCTGTGGAATCAAAGGCTCCCAGATTTACCCCAAATTGTCTCTCTTGCTTCCAGCAGTCAGGAGGAGAGGGCAGATGGAGCCCAGCGTGGAATAACAACAAAGCCCTTTGTTGTCAGCCCCCGGGGCAGAGCGGGCTCTGCTTTGCCTGTTTGCTCAGCAAACAGCCCTGGGGCCAGCCCAGGGATAGCCCTGGCCTAAGGACAGCCCTGGCCTAAGGGCAGTCCTGGCCTAAGGATAGTCCTGGCCTAAGGGCAGCCCTGGCCTAAGGATAGCCCTGGCCTAAGGATATCCCCGGCCTAAGGACAGCCCTGGCCTAAGGATAGCCCTGGCCTAAGGATTGCCCTGGCCTAAGGACAGCCCTGGCCTAAGGATAGCCCTGGCCTAAGGATTGCCCTGGCCTAAGGGCAGTCCTGGCCTAAGGACAGCCCTGGCCTAAGGACAGCCCTGGCCTAAGGATTGCCCTGGCCTAAGGACAGCCCTGGCCTAAGGATAGCCCTGGCCTAAGGATAGCCCCGACCCAGGGATAACTGTCCCCATCCCAAGCTGTGGAAAAATCCTTTGGAGTGACTTAACGTGGAGAAGCCGCAGCTCCCTGGCAGCCCCAGGGGGGGAAGCTTTGCTGTTTTCCAGTCCAGCTCCTCCTGACTCACTGCCTCAGAGGGGTGATGTGGGAGGAATCTGGATAAGCTGAGTTTTCCTGAGCACTGAACTCAACTAAATAAGCTCAAGGGTTTACGTTGATCCTCTTGGCTCAACTTGCAGTATTTTTTTTAATAATTTATAGCAATGCTTTGACTTGTTCAGAGACAGGGAGAGGAACACTGTTGGAGCTTGGAGAAGGATCCTGCTGGAAATGTTGTTAATGTGTGAGGCTCAGTCCCAGTCCTGCTTCCAGATGGGAATATCTGAGTCATTCCTGGCTGATCCTAAAGGGACAGGCTCCTGTCACCCCCGAGAGGGGATTAAACTCAAACTGGGGCTCTGCCTGGGATTTCTGCCTCCCTGCTCCCTCCCTTCTGCCTTCAACACCTGAGCCAGCACTGCTGAGCTCTCCTGGCAGAGCATTCCTCCCGGGAAGAGAGGAATTCCTCCTCACCCATGGAACAGTGCCCCAGCTCTGCTGCAATGGAACTGGGAATTCCTCCTGCCCATGGAACAGTGCCCCAGCTCTGCTGCAATGGAACTGGGAATTCTCCTCACCCATGGAACAGTGCCCCAGCTCTGCTGCAGTGGAACTGGGAATTCTCCTCACCCATGGAACAGTGCCCCAGCTCTGCTGCAATGGAACTGGGAATTCCTCCTGCCCATGGAACAGTGCCCCAGCTCTGCTGCAGTTCCCCAGCTGGGGCTCGTGGGGCTGCAGCTCCCAAATCATCGGGAAGAGAGGAATTCCTCCTCACCCATGGAAGGATGCCCCAGCTCTGCTGCAGTTCCCCAGCTGGGGCTGATGGGTCTGCAGCTCCCAAATCATCCCAGGAAGAGAGGAATTCCTCCCTCACCTATGGAAGGATGCCCCAGCTCTGCTGCAGTTCCCCAGCTGGGGCTCACGGGGCTGCAGCTCCCAAATCATCGTGTGCAGGGCTCTGAAATTCATCCCAGTTTGAATGTGGCCCCAGCAGCATCTCAGGCAGGGGCACCAGGAGTCCAGGAGTGTTTTTGGGGCGTTTTCCTGCCTGGTGGGAGCTCCAGCCCGGGTGCCTGGTCTGTGGGATTGGTGCCAAGCCTTCAATTCCCCCCGAGCTGGAAGCCCCGGCCAGGAGGGCGTTCCTGGAATCCCCGAGGTGCTCTGGGCTCCCTGCGTGTCCCTGCCGCTGAGCAGCTCCTCGTGGGGCCCCTGCAGCCACCCAGAGCTGGATCCTCTCTCCAGGGGCAGGCAGGGAGCTGGGCAGTGCCCGGCTGCCCCAGCTCACCCCAAACTCCATCCCTGTCCCTCCCGTGCACACGATGGCTGCAGCCCCAAAACTGCTCTGTGGAATTGCTCTGTCAAAGCTTCCTGTAAATGCACAGCTCCTCATTCCCAGCGTTCCAGGATCTCCTGCTTTACCAGCCCCACTGCACTGACAGCAGATCCCCCTGAGTCTGTGGTGTTCCCTCTTTATTAACCCCTTCAGCTCCTGTGAAATATCCCAGATCGGTGCTGTGGTCCCCTTGCATGGAAGAGGCTGCTGCTCTTTTTTACAGCATAAACAACCCAGCAGCAGCAAACAGCCCCGTGTGGGTGTCTGTGTGTTTGTGTTCTCCTTTTCTTCCAGCTCAGACCCAGATTTGGTGCTGGCAGCTTTAAGCTCTGGGAGGGTCTGGTGAGCACAGGGCGGCACTGGGAGCTGAAATCCAGTCATGGCCAAATCCAGCACTGCTCCCGAGGGGTTCCAGCAAGGAGGGAAGGAAAAACCCCTCAGGAAGGGCACAAGGAGAGGAGTCAGGCCAGCCTAGAGCACTGCCCACAAGGATGGAAGGGAAAATCCCTCAGGAAGAGCCAGGCCAGGCTAGAGCAGTGCTCACAAGGAGGAAAGAGAAAATCCCTCAGGAAGGGCACAAGGAGAGCAGTGCCCACAAGGAGAGGAAACCCCTCAGGAAGAGCCAGGCCAGCCCGGAGCAGTGCCCACAAGGAGAAAAGGAAAGGGAAAATCCCTCAGGAAGGGCCAGGCCAGCCCGGAGCAGTGCCCACAAGGAGGAAAGGAAAGGGAAAATCCCTCAGGAAGGGCCAGGCCAGCCCGGAGCAGTGCCCACAAGGAGGAAAGGAAAGGGAAAATCCCTCAGGAAGGGCCAGGCCAGCCCGGAGCAGCGCCCACCCTCCAGGGCAGCCGATTCCCCATCCCAGCTCCGGGGCACTGAGGATCCCGGAGAGCAGCAGGGAGCTCCCTCCGTGTGGTGACACCAGGGCATCCCCAGGGCCTCCTGGAGCAGCTGAATGTCCAGATGAATGTGAAGCTTTACCCCCATCCCCTCGTGCTTCTTCCCTAACGGGATCAGGATTGATTTCCCCCCCGGCGCGGCGTTTTCCCGCATTTCGCTAACTCGGTGCATGTCCCGCCTGTGGCAGCCCCGCCCTCGGCACTGCGGTGTCGGTGTCCGTGTCGCGACAACGCCCAGCTCCTCGGGAGAGGGCAAGGAGCTCCCGGGAGATTTTCACGTTCTTGGAATGTGTGGGGCAGTCCCCGCCCGTGGCTGACCCCACTTGCACTCGGCTCTCGGTAGAATTGTTTACAGTAGTCCAGTGTCGGTTTTGTAACGTTTAATTTTTAGCACTTTAACTGTGAGTGTACAAATTGGTTCCCTTGTAGTTGGTGTACATTTTCATTTTAGACCTTTGGAAGTTTTTAATAAAACGATGGAAAAAACTCTGGCAACAGATTTTCAATTCTTCTCCCGTGGGTGTAATCCTACCCCCCTTAAAAACCCCAGATCGGCAGCAGTTGAGATATAAAGGTTAAAGAATTAAATATCAGATTTTACTCTGGCCAGCAGCTCCGTGAATTTGAAGAAAGACTTTCTAGACTTAATCTCCCCCCAGCATCTGCCCTGGTGGACGCCGGGCGCCGTTCCCGCAAACACAAAGCCCTCGCAGATCTCTGGGCTGCTCCGCCCTTTTACAGGCACAGACCGCTCCAACCACGGCGTTTCACGGCGGAGAGGAGCGAACAGGTTTGGGAGCAGCAATGCCAGCGATGTTCGGGGGTTTCTGTTGCCAAATCCAAGCTGAGAACAGGATGAGTGATTTATGTGAAGGAGCTGTCTGGCACTTGGGCGGATCCGTGGTTGGTTTGGGTTGGAAGCCGAGTCTCGCATGGCTGCTGATAAAATAACTCCTCTCACTAATTCCTGCAGCTGGCTTAGGTCTCCTTAGAGGGATGAAACTTCAGGAGCTGCTGCTCTGCTCCATCTGCCCTGAAGTTAAACTGCTGTGCGCTGTGAGTGACCAGCTCTGCAGTCAAGCAGCCCAAGATGGGATCGCCTGCAGCCCAGGGGGATTCCCGCTGCTCCTAAACCCGGCAGGGATGAGGAACGGGAGCTCTCAGCGTTTGTCTCCCCTCCGTGCTCATGGCCGGGTCCCGAAGGGGTTAATGCGGGCTCGGGGAGGGCACGGAGTCACCTGGAGCCGGTCTGGCCCTCCCAAGGTGGTTTAAGGAGCTGCAGGTGAGGGAGGCGGGAGCAGCATGGAAAAAGGAGCTGGAGGAAGCCGAGGTCAGTTCAGAGCCCCAGGCTGGGATTAGGGTGGGGGCGTTTTAGTCACGATCACGTTCCTGACACACTTTAACACCCGTTGCAGTTTTGGGGCCAGCTCTGTCTCTCAGCTCTGCCAGCTCCTGCCCCTGTTGTCATTTCTTCTCCAGTTTGAAGGGAGAAGAGCATCTGGCCGTGCACTAATCCTAAAGACAACAAAATCATTGAATCATGGAATGGTTTGGGTGGGAAGGGACCTTAAATTGATCTTGTAATTCTGTTCCCCAGCCATGAGCTGGGACACCTTCCACTGTCCCAGGGTGCTCCCAGCCCTGCCCAGCCTGGCCTTGGACACTGCCAGGGATCCAGGGGCTTCTCTGGGCACCCTGTGCCAGGGCCTCACCACCCAGACAAGGAAGAATTTTTCCTCATATCCAACCTGAACCTACTCCAAGAAATCATTGCTAACAAAAGGCTGAAACAAAACAGGTGGAAATAGAAGGACTATTTTATAAAAAGTCATTTTTGGGGAGTTATTCCAGCTCAGAGCTCCAGCCCGGTGGGACAAAGCCGCCGTCCCTGGAGCGTGACCGGCTGGGATCCAACGCCCTGGGCTGCCGGTCGGACTGGTTTTTGTGATAACACTCCAGACACCTTGGGTTGATACCCAGGCTCCGGTTTCAGTGCCTGCACCTGTGTGCCACCTCTGCCCTGCACCCAGGGCCTGCTGCTGTTACCCCACTGCCTCTCCTGCTCCCCTGCATCCCACGGGGACATCCCAGCTGGGGAAAGCTGCTTTCTCCTCACCCACCTCCCTGAATTTGAGTTTTATGAGATTCCCCCTTCCCCTGTGCTTCCTGCCCCCATTTACTGCCTCCCCTGCAGCATTCCAAAGCCTCTGTATCCCAGGAGCTGGCTTAAAGTATTTCCAGGGTCTCCCAGGAGAGTGCTGCATGACTGCTCAGCAATTTGGAGCTATCCTGATGCCTGAAATGGTGGGAAAGCTGAAGAAGGGTGGATCTGCAGTGCCAAATGGTTGCCAGCCTCTTCCCAAGCTGCTGCAATGCAATATTTTAAATATAAATATGTTAATATTCCTGTTTGGTGCAGACATCTCCTCCGCCGCTTCCTGTTCAGTGCTGGTACAAAGGGTTCCTGCCTTTGGGAGAACGTGCTGAAAAAATCCCTTAAGGCCCTGAATTGCAACATAATCCAGCTCCAAATCCCACCTGGAATCTGCCAGAAGGGACGAGCCCCGACATTGCCCCACGATGCCTTCAAAGCCCTCTGATCTGATAAGGCTCAGCCCCTGCCAAAAGACACAGAACATCTGTTTGGCTGAGAAAGGGGGGTTAGGGAAAAGTTAACCTTGTTCCTCAGCTTGAATTTTTGGGAGGCAAGCAGCTCCCAAGATCTCCTTTGCAGGGTGGGTTTGGGGATTTTGTGGTGGTCCCCAGACCCTGAGGATGAGGTGCCCTTGGGGACGATGGCACCAATGCACAGAGGGAGCGGCAGGGCCATCGATGTGCTGGCTCCTGGAACAGCAATAATATCTGGGGCTAACCAAGAGTTTGGGCTTCTAGTGATGAGAGGAAACGGCCTCAGGCTGTGCCAGGGGAGATTCAGGTTGGACATCAGGAGGAATTTCCTGACAGCAAACACTGGAGGGGCTGCCAGGGAGGTGGTGGAGTCCCCATGGGATCAGTCAGAACTTGGACTCGATGATCTCAGAGGTCTTTTCCTACCTAAACAATTCTGTGAAAACAGAAACCATCTTTACTTTTCATCTCCTTTTCTCCACTCGAAATGTTTCTCCCTAAAAGCAATCCCGAAGAACCTGCTCGTTCCACAACAGCTCCTGGGTGACCCGGCCGTGTCAGCAGCGCTGCTCGGGCAGGTGAAGGGTTAACCCCGTTCTCCGGGAGCTTTAACTGCGAGCAAAGCTCCCGGGTCCTGCCAGAGCTCGTTAGTCCGGCCGCGGGGAGAAGGGCCGGGGCGCTAATTGGAGTGACGGCTCCGGAGCTGTGAGACATCGGCGGCGGCGCAATGCGGAGGTGCCGGCCGTTAACAGGTGCGGGGTCACCCCCGGGCGCCCCAAAAACCCCGAGCCCGTCACTCGCTGCCGGCGACCCCCCCGCCCTGCCCGCGGGGCTCTGCTCCCTCCGCTGCTGGGGAGGGATTTCCATCCCCGAGCGGGGCAGCTGCCGCTGGGAAAGCTGCGAGTGGCAGGAACGAAAATTGTTTGTTTGTCGCTGGAAGCCCGGGCGGGAGGAGCCCCGGCGGTGACAGGGGGTGTCACAGGGACATCTCCGATCCTGCCTGGAGCAGCCGTAAATCTAAAATCGAATTCCCAGTGCTGCCTCCGGGGCTTTGCATCAGTCAGAGAAGTCGGATCGGGAGAGGTGCAGGAGCAGAAAAAGCTGCACCATCCCACGAGATCATGTGCTCAATACTGGCATCAGCAGAGCCCCTTCTCCTCCTCCTTCTCCTCCTTCTCCTCCTTCTCCTCCTCCTCCTCCTCCTCCTCCTCTGCCTCCTCTGCTCCCGCTGTAATCAGAGCTCCTTGGACAACAATTGTTTCCCCTGCATCCCGTTTTCCCAGGGATGAACCATCCTTAAATGCTTTTCCTCCATCCCGGGACAGTGGGGAATTGGGGTCCTGTTGAAAGAGCTCTTGGAGCAGCGTTGGGCGCGGGGAGGATGTTCTGCTGTGCAGGGACGGAGGGATGCTCGTTCAGGGGAGGAATTGGTGCTTGGGATGCTCGCAGAATCCTCCGATGGTTCGAGGTTTGAGAGGATGTTGTGGGAGAAGCCACGACGCTGATCCAGGGCAGTGCCCCACATCTGCCCGTGGGGCAGTTTGCCAGGATCCGCCGCAGCTTTTCCACCCAAACCGCGGGGCAGAACCCCCTGAGCTACCCTGGAAGAGGAAAATCCGCAGCGAAGAGGAAAATCCTCAGGGAAACGCGCGGGCTCAGACCCGCCTGTGTGAGCACGACCCTGGGACACCGAGCACAGCCCGGGGAGCCCACGGGGGTCCCTCCGTGGGGCCAGGACGGCTGCGGAGAGCCAGCCCGGAGAAGCGGCGTTCCCGGAGGAACAGAGCCGGGATTTTTAAGGCAATAGTGCCACCCTGTGCACCGCGCGAGCCCCGGGCTCCCGGGGACACCGGCGGCACGAGCGACACGGAGGGATGGCAGGAGGAAGGTGGGGATGGTGGCACTGGGGATCAGCACCCAGGGGTGGGGACACATCCATGGATACGGCAGGGAAAGGGTGGCGTTTCCATGCCAGCCACTCGATCCCACTGCAGCTGAGATCCTGCAGAGGCCAGAAATGTCCCTACAAATGTGGTTTGTAGGGACACCGTGAGAGCTGGAGAATCATGGAATGTGCAGAAATCACATAAAACTCGGCGCTGCCTGGAGCTGCAAACGGGAGTTTCATGCTGGCTTTTGCTTTTCCCAACTTTTCTGGTGCCCTGCAGTGCCTGGGCCCCAGGGTCCCCTCCTGTGCTCCATGTCCTGCCCTGAGGGAGGTGTGGGGCACGGCCCACA
Organism: Arremon brunneinucha; assembly: GCA_035583215.1. Taxonomy (NCBI): domain Eukaryota; kingdom Metazoa; phylum Chordata; class Aves; order Passeriformes; family Passerellidae; genus Arremon; species Arremon brunneinucha. Next base: position 111,188,864 of record JAWWEX010000182.1, on the reverse strand, counting down.
GTGACCCTGCAGGAGGAGTCCCGTGTCCTTTTCTCTGAGCCCCAGGACGGACCAGGACCACCGGTGAGAAACCCCCTGGGGAATCATCTGGGATAATTCAGTTGTCACAGTTGATAATTTACCTGTGTGCGGCCTCTAGGAGGGCTGGGGTAAGCAATTATTTTGTGCACAATTATTTTGTGTCTCCCCACCACCCCCGAGACCAGAAGGAGCCCCGTGGGTGTCACCCGAGGGAGCCTCCAGGTGCAGTTCCTGTGAAAGGAGCGCCAGCAGGAGGGAGCAGAGCCCTGTCCCTGCTTTCAGCTCCCCAGGATTTCCCAGCACAGCAGATTTCAGTCCCCCATCATGTCCCAGCTCCCTCCATGGACACGTACCCCAGACTGCTTCAGGTGTCAAATGGGGACAAGAAGCTTTTGGGACATTTTAGGGTCAGGTTTTGCTATTTTTTTTTCCCAAGCGTGCACACACCTAAGGGCACAGGTACAAATCCACACACCCTGTATGGCCCCACCAAGGCTGTTGGGAAGGCATCCCCCATCCCATACGGTCCATATGGGATCCTCAGGCTGGAGGAGGGAGTTGTTGGACAAAGGGAAAGGAAAAAGAGAAGGGAAGGGAAATGGGAAAGGAAAATGGAATGGAATGGAAAGGAAAGGAAAGGAAAGGAAAGGAAAGGAAAGGAAAGGAAAGGAAAGAAAGGAAAGGAAAAAGGAAATGGTCCCTGGGTAGTGCAAATAAAGAAAGGAGGAGCAGCAGGGCGTTTTGGGGAGACAGTTTTGCAGGAAATCTCCAGTGAGCTGGAGATGCAGCCACTTCCCTCTCTTGGATTCCAAAGGCTAATCTTTAGGGAATAACAGACATAAACCTCTTAGCTGGTGTGCTGGCAGTGCCCATTGCTGATGAGCTGATTAAAATGGAGTGGAAAAGATTAAATTTGCCCCCCAAAAGGTACCCCAGGAGCTGCAGGCGATGGAGAGGAGATGCTCCTTGCTGGCTTTGCTCCTCCCTGTCCATCTCACCACACCTGGATGTCCCATAGAAATGTTTCCAGTCTTTGTAATCTCCACAAATTCCATCACTGTGCTCCACTGGATTATCTGTGACTCAGCTGCCACCTGGAGCTGTGGAAATGGTGCCAGGAAAATCGGTTAAAGGCAAAATTTCTCACAAAGGAGCCCCTATCCCATCCTTGGTCACTCCCTGGGGACATTCACTATGTTTTGATTTATTTAAGCTGTTCAGAACAGTCACTGCTGCTCTGGGCATGAGACTTGACAAACACCAGGAAAACAAAAGATTTCCTGGGATTTGAGGAATATTTGCAACCCTCCCCAGAATTTGGCCAAATGTTGAACTGGGACAGGGACCCTGATGTCCACAGAGTCACATCCCTGCCCTGGGAACAAACAGGAGCTGTAGAAAGCCATCACGGGAACAGAGGCTGCAGAATGGGGAATTGGGTTGAAAAAGAAGCTTTTTGAGTCAGAACGAGCTACTGGCAGGGTCTGAAATGTCAGTTCACATCTGCAGCAGACACAAGGTGGCATCAGAAAGCCAAGTCCTTCCTGTGAGGCTTCTTTTGCCGTGGAAAAGGAGAGAGACGAGTTCCAGGTGTGCACACACCTGATTGCTGTGCCTGAGTCCCTCAGCAATTCCCCGCTCCTGTCACAGGTGGATCTTTTCCAGGTCTTGTCCATCACCTGCAGTTGCTTCTCCTGTCAGAAAACAATCCCAGGAATTACATTAGTGGATCTTAATACAAACCAGGAATGTGGAACAAGGCTTGTGATGTCTCACTTTCAGAGTGGTATTTGGGCTTTAATCCCATTTTTGGGGTGATCTCACTGTGGCTGGGTGTAGGATCATCATCCCACTGGGATCACCATCCCACTTTCCCCAGGGTTTTGCTGAGTTATTGGTTGCCCTCCAAGCAGGATCCCAGAGCTGGGCTCAACAGAGCACTGCTGACCCAGGGAGGTCAAAACACAAAGTCTCGTTAATATTTCGGTGATTCTGCCACAGAGCTGCATTAATTATCCACCCAAGATGAATTAATTACCCACCTGAGATGCATTAATTACCTTTCCAAGCAGCCTGGGCACAGAGGAGAGGAGATGCCTGTGAGGAAAAGCAGAAAGAGTCAGGAGTGGGGCTGTGACCCAGAGTCCCCAAACCCACCCTGGCCCCACATCCTCCTGCAACACCCTCGGGTACATCCAGTCCCTCAATCCATACATTTCCAACCCATACATTTCCAGTCCATCAATCCATACATTTCCAATCCATCAATCCATACATTTCCAGTCCCTCTATCCATACATTTCCAATCCATCAATCCATACATTTCCAGTCCCTCTATCCATACATTTCCAATCCATCAATCCATAC
>JAWWEX010000182.1:111161753-111185993 GCA_035583215.1 Arremon brunneinucha | reverse complement strand
GAGAAGAGAAGAGAAGAGAAGAGAAGAGAAGAGAAGAGAAGAGAAGAGAAGAGAAGAGAAGAGAAGAGAAGAGAAGGTTCTGGAGAAATCTTAGAGCCTCTTCCAGAGCCTAAAGGAGCTCCGGGAGAGCTGGAGAGGGACTGGGGACAAGGGATGGAGGGACAGGACACAGGGAATGGCTTCCCACTGCCAGAAGGCAGGGATGGATGGGATATTGGGAAGGAATTGTTCCCTGAGGGTGGGCAGGCCCTGGCACAGGGTGCCCAGAGCAGCTGTGGCTGCCCCTGGATCCCTGGAATTGTCCAAGGCCAGGCTGGACAGGGCTTGGAGCACCCTGGGATAGTGGAAGATGTCCCTGCCCATGGCAGGGGGGTAGAATAATGTGATTTTTAAGGTCCCTTCTAAAGCAAAGCATTCTGGGATTCTAAGTTTTTACACAGGCACAAACATAAATAAATAAATAAATAAATAAATAAAACAAATGAACGCATAAAATACATGCATATCATATATCCATAAAATTACATTCATATACATACATATATGAATATTAAAAATTTATATATATATATATAAATATATATATAATATTCTATATATATATGCATGTATATAACACCGCGTATCCACACACAGCCATACAGCGATATGCATTTATACCCTATCAGAACCCCAAATCGCCCTGCGGGTCCCCCCGCGCCCCTTCCCACCCGAGGGGTCCCCACAGGCGGGAGGTGCCACCAGAGGGCACCGCGCCCCCATTTTTGGGCGCCGCTTCCCAGAATGCAGCGAGTGGGGCCGGGGGCTCCGCGGGCTCCGCACGCCGGGCTGCGGCCGCGGGGACAGCGCGGAGCTCCGCGGGGCAGCGCGGCCCCTCCGCCAGGTAAGCGCCGCTCCCCGGCACGCTTCGGGCGGCACGGTGTTATTTCATTTCATTTTATGGTATGTTATTTTATTGGATTTATTTGCTGTTGTTTTTTTTTTTAATTTTAGTTTATTGGTTTCGCTTTTATTTTAAATTTTTTCACATTTATTTGAATATTTTATTTATTGATTTTATTCTACTTTATAATCACTCCCCGCCCCACAGGAGGGGCTCAGGCGGGGAGCAGCAGCAGCCCCTCCCGGGCGGGGTCCCTCTTGGAGGGGACCCATCCTCCTCCTCCTCCTTTCCCCTCCCTATCCCGGGATGGAGATGTCCCGGGGGCTGAGCATGTTCCTGCGGCTGGGGGTGTTTGGGGACTGGGGGTTTTTCCCAACCCAGGCTGAGCCGACAGCTGCCCTCTTGGAGGGGGGAGTGGGCTTTTATCCAGGTCCCCAAAGTTGGGGGAAACTCGTGCTGGTGGCCCTGGGGTGGCAGCGGCCCCGCTCCCGCTGCGCCGGGATGGTGCAACATAAATTCGGTTTAATGTGACGGCTGCGATGAACCAGCGGGCGGGGGCTGCTCTGCCCCCGTGAAAGTTGCGTTCGAGTTTGGCAATTTGGGCCATGGGGAACATCGGAGGCTTTGGAAGGGTTTCTGTGGAACAAGGAGAAATCCCTGCAGGGAGGGAGCTGGGAATGGTCAGAGGGGAGGCGAGCGGTGCCCGGGAGCCGAGGAATGGGTTTGGCTGCCCTTAAAGAGAAATCTCGGCAGCGCCGGGGTCGCGGTGCCTTCATGGTTCAGCTACGGCCGCGTTAACTCCGTGTGTGGGATGAGAACCAGAGCAGAGCAAAAGGACTTGGAGAAGTCAGGATGCTCTGGTCCCTTGGATCTAGGGGTGCTCAGGACTCGCCATCTCTCTGGAGTTGTGTTCTGAGTTGGTTAAAAACCTGGTTTGCACGAAAGCTCCCAGACAGAGCAGCATGAAAGAAATTTTTCCTGAGCCAGCAAGGGAAGTTGGACCCGGGCTAAAGCAAATAAACTTGAATTTCATCATGCTGGGGCTGGGTTTCTTTGTGTTCCGCTCTGCTGTGGGCAGCCCGGGCTTCCCACAGCCCCGTCCAACCTTCACCTTCAAATGTGCCTCAGTGGCCGAGCAAAGAAACTTCTGCTCTTTCGTGCAAACCCCGCTCCCCGCGGAGGCTGCTCTGTCCTCTGCCTCCCTCGGGCTTTTCTCGGTGTGTTTCTCGCCTGGCTTGCTGCAGGAAGGGGCTTTGCAGCTTTCTGCTCCAGGCTGAGATGCCGCAGACGTGGAGAGTGCGAGCATGGCTGACCTGGCAGGGCTGTGCGTCAGCCGGAGCCCTGCGCTCCGCTCCGCCCGGGGATGCGCCGGCTCAGCAAGGGACGGAAAGGTGCTGAAAAGGAGAGGAAATGGGAAATTTTATCCCTGCTAAAAGCAGAAGGTGCTGAGGTGTTTCTCTGCCTGTCCCCATTGCTGCAGACCTGGCCAGGTCTGGGTGCTGGAGCCCAGCTGTGTCCCAGTGATCCTGGGAATGTGGCTGTCCAAAACTGAGGGGATTTCAGGGGTGGAGATGCTGGTACACATCATTGTTAGGAGACTATAAATGGACACTTTTATCCCTGCTAAAAGCAGAAGGTGCTGAGGTGTTTCTCTGCCCGTCCCCATTGCTGCAGATGGGGCCAGGTCTGGTAGCTGGAACTCAGCTGTGTCCCAGTGATTCTGTCCAAAGCAGGAGCTGAGAGGATTTCAGGGGTGGAGATGCTGGTACACATCATGTTAGGAGACTATAAATGGGTAATTTTATCCCTGCTGAAAGCAGAAGGTGCTGAGGTGTTTCTCTGCCCATTCCCATTGCTGCAGACCTGGCCAGGTCTGGGCACAGGAGCCCAGCTGTGTCCCAGTGATCCTGTCCAAAGCAGGAGCTGAGGGGATTTCAGGGATGAAGGTGCTGGTGCACATCATTGTTAGGAGACTATAAATGGTCCCAGAGAAACCTTGGACTAAGAGTTTTCTCCCTACTGGGAGAGGCTGTGCAGTGCCAGCAATGCAGGATGGACACTGTGTGTGCAGGAGTGAGGAGGAGATGCAGTCCAGTGCCATCAGAGATGGGGGAAATGGAGTATTAGCAGGGAAAAAAATAATTTAAAAATCAAAATTAAATGATGTGTTGTGCTCTATGTGCTTTTTTAAAATAAATAAGGGAGGATGCAAGCCTGTTGATCCCATAGCAAAGGCCTGGGAGAACCTGTGGCTTCTCTGCTGCCCTGCCAGTGCAGAATTTACTGGTGAGACATAAAATCACTGTAATTCATTAAATGCATTCCATCCTCTCACAAGAAAACAGATTAAATGTAGGTGCTGATGTCTCAAGTGCCTGTGAAATGCTGTTACATGGGGAGAGAGGGAAGATTTTGACACATTGCACAGGTTCCATCCATTAGTCATAATATTTCCACAGCGTGCCACACGTGCACTCACATTTTTGTGTAAATGGATGCATGGGAAGCAAATTCAGAGGTGACACAAGGGAATGTGGAGAAACTCAGGTGGGTTTTTCCCCGTTGCTGCCCAAGAGGGACCTCCATCTTCAGTCCATTTGTGGCTGCTTTCTTTTTTCTGATCCATTTTTGGCTGCTTCGTACCAGTCTTCCTGCTTTGGAGGGAGGGAGGGAGAATGGAAATGTTGCAATTTCTGTTGAAGAGTTTGACATTTTGTAGCAGATAAAGCCAAATGCAGACAGTTGCTTCGGTTTGGCTCCTTTTTGCTGAGTTTGAGGGAAGGCAGGATGGGATTCAGGCTGGAGGTGGAGAAGGGAGGTGGCACATACATCCCTCATGTCACAGTGGCATCCAGCTCTGGTGTTTTTAGCAGGCATACATCTCTGGGAACAGGCTCTTTCCAACTGGTTTTGTGCCCAGAAACTTGAATCACTCATATCCAGCAAAAATATGAAGGTGAGGGAACATCTGCTCCCATATCACTGACGTCAGTTTTTGTGGCAGCTGTGATTTGGTCACTGGGGATCACAAAAAGGATTTTGTGACTGTTGGGTGAGCTGGAACTGAAGGTTCACAACTGTTTCCTTAATTTCATCTATTTCTCTGTCTCCCTTGGGAATGAGAAAGGGTTTCCAGTCCCATGTGAGCATTGGTTTTTATTGTATCTGTAGTTGGTCTCTGGTGGGTTCTGGAAGCAGCTGCCTGGAAATGGTCAAGCAGAAGTTTTATGGTTCTTGTAGCAGGACCAGGAGAGGTCCTGGTGGTCCTTCAGATGCTCGAGGTTGTCAGATGGATGTTCACACCTGCTGACTGCTCCCAACCAGGGATGGCTCTTTCCAGATGTGCCATTTTTTGCGTTTCTTTCCCAAAAATCCCCTGGATTTTCCACAACTGGGATGTCCAGTTGCAGAAGGAGATGGAGCTGCTCTCTGGGCTGTGTCACATCCCTGCCCTTTTCGTATTCCCTTGGAAAAATCAGAGAGTTTTCTATGGAATGTGGCCCAGGGATGCTTTTTCCTTCATAATAAGTCTGAACTTGCCCAGTTCAGCTGCAAAACCCTCAGCTACTTGCATGGGCCACTCTTTAAAAACAAAGGCACTCAAAAAACTATTATTTTCCCCAAAAAATAGTTTTGGTGGCTGTAACTGCCACTGAATCACATTCCTGGTGTTTAAATGATGGCTTTGTTCCTATTAGTTAATAAGGCAATTATTATGATAGGAAATTAACAGGAAATTGTTAAACTAATTAATTCAATTCATAGGAAATGTTGACGAGCATCTGCCCTTCTCTGGGGCTGCCTGTGGCTGATCTCTGTAGGAGCCTGTGTCCACTGCAGATATCAGAGGGAGCTGGGGGGCCCAGTTTGGCCATGTGGCTCCACAAGGGGACCCTTTGCTGGCCAGCCAAGTGGCTGCCGTGGCAAGGGGAGCATCCAGCTCTCAGCAGGAGCTGGCAGCAAAGCCAGGCTCGCCTTTGACTCATCTGGCTGGGAGGTGGGAGCGTGTCCTGGTGCCAAAGAGGAGAAACTCCTTAGTTCTGAAATAGGGCAGAAGGAGGAATCGCTGCCAGCAATGCACAGGGGCTGGAAGGAGGCAAAAAGGGTGATGAAAATCACTCAGCCCCGATGCATCTCCAGCGTGGCCTTAGGAACAGATCCACCTTCAGATGGTCTCAAAATGGTAAAAAATCTGATGTTCCTGGCTGCTTTGAGTGCCACTGCCCTCATGTGCTGTGATCCTGTCCCAGACTTCCATTGAGTCCTGGCTCTGGCCTTGGTTTGCCAATCTGAGATTTCTTCCAAGAAAAATCAGAAAACTCTGAAAATTTCAAACAAAAGCCCAAGCAATTCTTTCTCTTGTAGCTTTCATTTCACAGTTCACCTCCCTTTCTGGCTGTAATTCCTGCTGGGGCTTCTGGCTTCCTAGAGAAAGGGTAAAAAAAGAAAAAAGAAAGCAGGCATTTAATAATAGATCAAAAATGAGATTATGCAGTAAGTCAGCCCTCCCCTTCCCAAAATGCAACCAAAGAAATTGCAAATCACCTTGAAAAAGGAAAGGAAAACAGTGTAGATCAAACCCGATGTTAAGTATGGATGAGGTGTTTATATTTTATTTAATGGCTGTGTTCTGTCCTAGAGCAGCCACCCTCCCCTGAATTCCTGTTTGTGATTAATTAAACAGTAGAGATGAACTGGGATGGGGCAAATTCACTGGATCTCCAAATGGGAATGCACAGGTTGGCTGCTTGGCACAGCTGGTGGTGGTTGTAGTTGGAGGCAGCTCCCAAAAACCTGGAGGTTTGATGAGAGGCTCCTTGTCCATCCCTGATGACTCTGGACCAGTCCTGACCACGTTTGGTGGGGCAGGGGGGTCGCTGAGGGAAGGGAACCCAAGGGGCTTTGTGCCAAATGAGTGGGTGCCAGCAGAAGTGCCATGATGGAGGGAAGAGGTGATTATTAATCATGGCTAATTAGTCACCAGCCAGGCTGCCCTGGGAAGCTGGGCAAGCCCCAGCCTGGGCCAGTGCTCAGCCAGGGCTTGATGAGACACGACTTCCCTGGAGAGGAGGCTCAGCCCTGGCATTGGGCACTGAGGCTGTCAACCCCAGGCCTGTTCTTGTTTGCTGTGAATCCTCTGGCTCCTTCAGCTTTGGGTTTGGTGGGGCCAAATGTGGGAGGGTGGGAGCTGAGATGGGCCTGTGGGCAATGTCTCCTGCTGGATCATCCCTGAGGTCTCAGAGCCAGTGTGGATGGTGTGTGTGCCAGGAGTGCAGGCTCTGGTGGGCTGGGAGGAGCTGCCAGGGGAAGGCTCTGGCTCTTGCATGGTGGCTCCACCAGGACAGCAGAGAACCTTCAGCCTCACTCTCCTGAGATCCTGTTTGTACCCTTGATGAGTAAAATATCAAGAGGGACACGAGGCACAGAGAGTCCTCTCCCACATCATCCTTGTCCAACATGGATAATCCATCCTGGGTCGTGCCATGAGGATGAGCCTTCACACACGACCATATAGGAGCAACCTGGTCAAGTGTAAGGTGTCTCTGTCCTTGGCAGGGGGTTGGAATGAGATGAACTTTTAGTTCCCTTCCAACACAAGCCACTACATGTTTGTATGATTCTATAAATTTATATAAATTTTCTTTCTTGCTAAATCACCCACTTTGAAGCACAGAAGGTGCCACAGCCCTCTCTGTGAGAAGAAGAGGCTGAGGAGCCACATCCATCACAGCTCTGGTGGTGAAGGCAGGGCAAGGAGAGAACAGGAGCAGCAATCCCGTGCTGGGTCTGGCACATGGGGCTGGGAATGTTCACCAAGGGCTGCCAGAGCACCAGAGGAGGCAGAAGTTGCTGGAAATCACCACTCCCATGTGTGATTAGCATCCTCTAAGGAGTTCATTTATCTTCTTTGTCACCTTCTTGGTCTCATCTTTCTACTTGTAGAGCTGGAGAAGAATCTGTTTCACCACCTGCTGGGCTACTGCTCTTCTTGTTTATTCCCCAGAAGGAAGAAAATTAGATGTGCCATAGATGAAACTTTAAAAGAATAAATAAATCCAGACTTTGGAAACAACCACTTGGAGGTAGAATGAGCCTCAACAAGAAAATATTTATCTTCCACCTTTTTCTGAGACTGGCTGGGACTAAAGTACAGGGAAAAGACGGGGCAAGGTTTACTTTCTTTTAATTTCAAATATATTCCGAAAACAGAACAGTTGGAATTCCCTTTGTTCCTTGAAGTTGCTTTGCCAAGTTTGGGTGGAGAAACCCAGCCGAAAGCCTTGCCTTGGTGGATGTGGGATGGAGGCAGGAACACATTTATTTTCTTTATTTACCTGTTTTTACCAGTGAGGCCCTGAGGCAAACAGCAAAGCCGTGGCATGCAGGCAACAGGAGCACTTTTCCCTCCCAATCCTTTTCCCAGCACCAACAAGATCAGCACTGAAGATACACAATTGAGTCAGCAATGCAGATGCCATCAAATGTCTGCTTTATTCCAGAGCATGAATCAGAGCAGTGTCAGAGCCTCAGATCTTCATCTCCTGATAAGAGTGCAGTTACCTCTGAGGGAACCAAACACGGTGAAATCCCATTATCCTGCCTCTTGCAAGCACCTATAACTCACTGGGACCAGCAGTGCTGACTTTAATGCAACTTCTGCTGCAGCACGTGCAGACTGCTAATTTTTACATTTTTAAAATTTTTTAAATCCCACACCCTGGAGCCAAAAGATGTTGTAGGTTTATTATCTGTTTGTATTAGACGGGGCCAGCATGGCTATATGTACATATGTATGTATGTGAATATATAAATGTGAGTATTTTCTGGAGCACAAGCTGTCTGTGTTAAGCCCTGTTAGACCAGTAAGAGCAGCCTGTGCCACCAGTCCAGGTGCTGGTTGCTCACTCTATGTGTTTTTCCAGTGTATGTTATCCTTGGAGAAAAAATGGATTCACTTCCTTTGACTCTCCAACCATGCTTTTACCTCCAAAACAATCTTAATTTCAAGGTTTAAAATCTTTCCCTTTCAGTTTGCTGTGGGAATCACATGAAGAATGAAACCCTTCACACCCAGAAGTTCTCTGCTTCTCCCCTGCAGGACTTTTCCATGCCCAGCTCTGTGACAGGCCAGCTCAGTGACAGAGTTTCCTGCTATTGTTCCACGGGGCCAGCTGCTGGCTCCCTCCACAGGGTTATGTGTGGTCACTGCCTTTTGCATCATTGCCTCTTTTCTCCTGATCCCAGGGCTCCAGCTGTGTTCTGTTCCTGCTGCAGTCCCCATTCTGCACCTGGCCTGAAAAGCCTCAGTGGGATGGAAGGAGGCCTGCACTAGTGCAGTTTATGTCCCCTAAAAATGCAGTTTATATGCCCTAAAAACAGACACAACAGTGAAGTTTTGCTAAAATCTGTCTGGATTGCCCCCAAGGGACATGTGGAGCTGTTTAAAAGACATTTATGCCACTGTGGCGGTGGTGGAGGCAGAGAAGGATAATTTTCACCTCAGATTCCACTTTGAGGGGCTTGTTTGTTCCTTGGGGTTTTTCTGCCCCAGAGACTACCGAAGTTGAGGGGATAAAAAGCACTTCTGTGGTTTTCCATCTGTAGATTTGAGGGAAAATGAGTTCAAATCCACCACCTTGAGCTACATCATAAATCTCACTGCAGAAATAGACATTAACAATTAGGAGCTTGCAAAATAAAGGACTGGAATATTTCACAAATGACACACCATCTTTGGATCCAGCTGATGCTGTGCAGAGATCTGTGTGAAAGTTCTGTGCAGTCAAGGTGCAGAAGTTTTTGCTCCCATTTTTGCCTCTTGAAGAAGAAGAAAATGGGATGGAAAAATCAGGTTGCACCCCCAAAGTATTCACTAAAGCTCAAGTATGGGAGTTTTAATGTTTCCCTCTATTAGAAAGTGTTTGTATGTGCTGAAAGAAAATTATGCCAATTAATAGTTATCCTTTCCCAGCTTCCCACGTCTTGAAATCACTCCAGTGCAGCCAAGCTGCTTCCTATCAAACTTCACACAAAAAAGAAAGGATCTGCTGGGCTGTGACTGAACATGAGCAGTGTTACTCCCCAGGGGTTTGTGTCCCTGAGGTTTGAGGGCTGCAGGAAAAGGGCTGTGAGATGACAAATGGAACTCCACAGTTGTTCATTCATGCTCCAGGAAAGCTTTGGTTTGGGTTGTAGATATTTCCCAGCCACGAGGCTGAAATCTCAGCAGCTCTTGTGTGAATATTCTTCACTTTTTTTTTGTTAATGCAGTTTGAAGTAATTGGAGGGCAGGTGATGTTTTGAGCAATTTATCCACCTGGGAAATGATGACCTTGGATTTATTCAATCAAATATTATCAAGATTAAGAGTGCAAATAGCTGAGCTTGTCAGTCACAAGGAATTGTGTTGCAGCCTGGGCTCAAATCCATCACCTGAAACCAGGGGACTCTGGCAGGATATTCTTCATTCATCAGCAAGAGGCATCACAGCAAGATCATTTCACTGTAATTCATCAATTTATCAGGCTACTCAATTAAGTGGGGGCTGGAGAGAGGATAAAGGGAATGATTCTGTCTGTTCTAATGAATCTTTGACCACCCGAGGACTTTTTTGCTCCTTGCTCTTTCGTGTTTCATGTTGCCTTGAACGCCTTGTTAAAAGGAAAACATAATCACAATGGTGGTGCAGAGAGGCTTAAAGAATTAAAAGGATTGATGAATTAGAGATTTTGCTGTGCCTGGGTTGTCACTGACCTGAGCCTGACAACCACAATCTGAAGAAACCTTGGAGAATTTTGGGAGGACTTATGGAAGAAAATGACTGAAGTGAGACTTTGTGCAGCCTGGAGTAAAGGGATGAACCTTTAGGTCCATCTGAGCTCTGTTCTTCTGTGTCTGGTGCAACCCCAAGTTTGTTGATGAAACATTTGGGAGTGTGGTGCAACCTCTGAGTGCTGGGAGGGTCCTGGCTGCCATCAGCTGCCCTGGGACATTGGCAGTGTCATTCTGCTGCTGGCTGAAGTCAAAAAGCTGGACTGGGGATTTCTTTATCAGTGTGGTATTTTAGACATTTGACCAAGTTCATCCAAACACTGATTTTTCTGCGTGGTTACACCTAAATCTCTAGGTTGTTTCACTGCTTGAGATCTCTGCTCAGATCCGTGACACAAAAACCATCATCTGTGTTGTTTTGTTACAAAATGAGCCCCAGTCTCACCCAATCACCCCAACAACTTCTGAACCTGCCAGTCTGTTTCAGGCAAGCCTGACGAAGAGGCGCTGGGCTGAAGGGTAATGAAGGTTGTGTAAGTTCATGAAAAACAGGCGTGAGGGATAGCCCAGGTACTCACAGAGCCTCGGGGCGGGGTGGAGCTCCAGCTGGATACCAGACAGTCCCAGGAAGGAGGGAGGGAGGAAAATCTTCCAGCTGTTCACGGGATCCACCAACGGGAGCCAGAGCGGGGCCCTTCACTGCCCCGTTACAGCTCGGGCCCGTGGATGCCCATCTCTATTTGCAATAAAACTGGATTTCAGTTTAAATGCAGTGGCAGTTTGGGCAAAAGTTGCCCGGAGTGAGGTGTAGCTGCTCGTCTGCTTTCTGCAGAAACACAGCAAAAGGCTTGAGCGAGCCCAAGCGCTCCGGATCAGGAAAGCATTTCCTCCTACCTGGGTTCTCACGTGTCCTGTTGTTTTCTTTCAACAAAAGCAGGAGAAAGGGAGAATTCATTTGAATTTAATGCTAAAATATCTCCAAAAAGATGAAGCAAAAGAAACTCTTAGAAAGAGGGATAGGTGGAGATTAAAACCACTTTATTTCTCTCGTTGTCCCTTGCACACTCATTTTACATATACATAGCCTGATCATCTGCTAAACAGGAAAATAAATTGTAAAGGAGACAATACAAATCAGGATGAAAGGAGAAATAAAAAAAGAGCCTGAGTCAGGTCTGCTCTGCTTATCTGAGCCGAAGGGGAGCCTGCCTGGTGCTCCTGACAGATTTTTTCAGGCAAGATAATGCATTGGGTTGATGACAGTTTATGAGATAGACTTCGAGGGGTATGAAAATTGCTGGTAGGTACTTGAATGGCTCTGACTGCACGGAGTGAATTGGAGTCGAGGCGCAACAATTTCCCTAAAGCTGTGCAGATTAACATAAAAATACCAAGGAAGTCCAATCTTTGAATTTTTATCTGCTTCAGCTCGAGAGAGTCAAATAGGGGCATTACAGAAGTGCCATCCATTTGAATCGATTGTCACCGCAGCTTTTGTGGAAAGGCTGCATCTGGGCTGATTGATAACGTTGTTGAGGTGCTTAGAAACACAAGTGTGTTGGGTTTGTTTTCCCTTTAGTAACTTATTCTTGTTTCTGGCATTTTGTTAAGACATTTTTTAGTTCTCCTCTGGAGATCTCCGCTGAGCTGAGCACTGGTAATAGAGATGCTCTGTGCACCTTTTCTCCAAGAGTTTGCCATAAACCTGAATCTGTTTCAAAGCTTTCTTGTAAATTTTAAGGTGATTTTATTTGCTGGAGGAAAAACTGAGATGAAGGAGAGAATCTAAGAATTGTGATTTACTAACCTTTTAGTGAGGAGGCTTAGCTAGGTGTTTTTATTCCTTGTTTAAACCATATAAGCTGAAATGCAAGTTTAGTGGCCAGAACCTCCTGTTGGTCTCCATCCTAGCATCACTTCACCCATTTTAGTTCTTCTGCTGTTCTGCTGTTCCCTGCCTGCACAAAGATACAAAATCAGCCTCACATATTACAGAAGTAACTTCAGATGTGAAGTTTCAGGTTTGGGGACAAGTGTTGTAGGCTGTAGATGTGTCCTGCTGTCGAAGAAACACGAGGCAAATTCCACCTACTGAGGGGGCTGTGTCACCGGGAGCCTCGTGCTCCTCTGGTTTCAAAAATTGCTTTTTAGGAGCTGTGGCCAATGACTTCACCGTTTTGCCTTTGTTCTCGTCTTTATAAACAGTTCCTGCACCTAAGGAGGTGGTTGTGAGAATTAGTCATTGGCTTTAGAGCTCTTTGAAGGCTGCAAGTGCTAGATTACAGCTCAATGTTTATTAATGCCATGGCTTAATGTGATGAGAACGTTTCCCAGCCCAGCTGGTTGCAGTGGGCTTTACCTCACTGATCTCCCCCAGCTGTTCCAGCTGTGCCCCCCATTACCTGGCCCATCTCACCTGATCCATGGGCTGCAGCAGCAGCAGGAGCCTTCCCTCTCCACACTCCCCCAGCAGGTTCTGCTTCCCCTGGCATCCTGCCACAGCACAAGCCAAGTTTAAATCTGGTTCTGTGTTTTTGGCTTCGTTCCTTCAAAATGTTTTCAGTTTTCTTGGCTTTAACTGATCCCAGTGGCATCTTTTTATGATGCACTTTATTCTACTGCTTCAAGTGCAATAACACTCCTGAAGTTCAGTCTATTTTTAATTACCAAAAAAAAGAAAACAGAAAAAAAGGGCAGAGCGTAGCATTGTTCTGTCACTGGTAGTGGGAGAAAGGGAGGATTTTTCTTCATCTTTAAATTTGATTGGATTTAAATCTCTATGTATGTAGTGGTTTTTGCTGTAATTGGAAGGGCAAATGGTTGTTTGCTCTTGCACTCTTGGGAGCCAATAGTGGTATTGATTAAACAAAAACATTGCCACGTGTTGGAGGATCTCACAGTGCTTCAGGCCTGGTGAATGAAGATTTGGACAATGTCACAACTTTCTCTGCCTTCCTCTCTGATGAGGAGGCTGAAGAAACTTTGTAAGGCTGATACTGAGCTAATGCTTGCTGGGACAGCTCCTAACCTGTAGCAGTGATTCCCATGTTTATTCTCCACTTTGCCCCTCTCCCTGAGCTCTGTTTGGCTGCTCTTGCACCCAGAATCTTCCTTGCCTGTGGCTGCTGTGGTGGTGTCAGCCCATGAGTTTCTGCAGTTCCTGTGCAGGCATGGATTTATGGGGAGAGAAAAAAGGATGGGAGGAGAACAGTGGCTGTGTTTGGGTTGTGTGAGTGTCCTCTCCTTGACAGGTAGGTTAAAGAAAGTGTTTAGCCAAGTGGTTTTTGCCACTTTTCATTTTACTTGTGCATCAGCTCTTCCTTTGCATGAGAATAGAAATTAATTTTGTTTCAAGTTCTGGAAACCTGAAGACATGCTGAATAGGTGGAAGTTTGTTCTATTTATAGGTTGCAGAATTTCTTTGTACAACAAACCAGTTTGTTTTAATTTAAACTATGTATTCAGCATATTTAGCGTAATTTTATTTAACTACAAGTTCAACATGTCTTTTTCATTGTTTTTTAAATTTGTGACATAAACCCAAAGTACAATGAAAAAGTCAGACTAGTCATTAAGAAACTTCATTTACCACTTTTAACATCAAATGTGTTGACTTGCATAGTTTATTAATTTTTACAGATGCCCACCTGTAAAAATAGGACAGCTTTGCAGTTCAGGCAAAGGCCTGATTTATGAAGACATATGCCTTTGTTGTTCTCCACAAGCAAAAATCAGCCTTTCATTAAAGAAAAAAAACCAAAAAAATGCAAAGCAAGAGAGTTTAAATCAATCAGAATTGAAGTATTTTGCTCCTGTTTTGCATCAATAAATCCTGTATTAAAGGCAGAAAAGGCAGGATGGTTGAAGAAGGATTGGCAGGCAAGTTAGCAATAGTGTTCCTCACGGACTGGTCCCAAGCCTGGTGTTAATGAAGGTATTGACTAATGATAGAGCAGAAATTAATGGGATTTGGAGGTGTCATAAAAAGAGGAAAACCAGGAGATCCCAGGAGAAGAATGACTGACTTTGGGACCATTTGTCTGTAAGCAAATGTGAGTTCTTGTAGTGCAAACTCTGAGAGAAAGCTGGGGGTTCTGTGTGGGCATTGGGATGTATTAATCAACCATAGGATAATTCTGATGTCCTGATGATAAAAATTTGTCTGGGATCAGATTTGTCACCTGAATTATTCCCACTGGTGACAAAGAAATGCGAATGCCACTGCAAGAGATTTTAGTGAGGCATGGCTTAAAATGCATTCTGCATTCCTTGTCCATAGGAGAAAGATTGATTCCAGCTGGAAAAGGAGCAGCTGAGGGCATCTGCTGGAAATTATCTGGAGAACAGAGAATCTGGCTCCCAAAATGATTAAAGGAACCTGGATGGTGACGTGGTGACAAAAAAAAAGGCAGAGAAAAATTAGATTCCTCCTCTATAAATACACTGGTGTAAATACCAGAGAGGGAGAAGAGTTATTTAAGTTAATGACAATTCTGGCGCAAGAACAAAAGGCTCTGAAAAAGTTTAGGCTGGAAAAGAGCAGAATGGCTTCAAATCCAGGGAGGTGCTTGAAGAGCCTTCTAATGGGAATTGTGTAAAGGGCTAAAAACCTGATTGCTGTGAAGATGGAGCCTGATAAATGTATTAATGGGATTATGCAATGTGCTTGGCTTCAGTAGTAAGGGATCAGACTCTGGATTTCCGGTCCTGCGCTATTGCAAATACACTTAAGAATCCTGCAGGTATGAAAAAAACCATGGAAGGTTTACATTTTAAGAAATAT
Source organism: Arremon brunneinucha (assembly GCA_035583215.1). NCBI lineage: Eukaryota > Metazoa > Chordata > Aves > Passeriformes > Passerellidae > Arremon > Arremon brunneinucha. Next base: position 111,171,555 of record JAWWEX010000182.1, on the reverse strand, counting down.
TTTCATTCTGATTCAGCTTGCAGTGGATTTTGCTGTTTCAAAAGCACTAATAACTGAATTGGGTGAACTGTGGGAAGGAGGAAGTACCTTCTGAGCTGGGAAAAAGCAGCAGCTGCCACCTGCTTCCTTAGTTTAGTGGTCAGCTTTGGCAGCAGGCCTGTGCTACTTAGATATCTATTTTTTAAAATTTAAAGCCTTTTGTATAGTAAAGTTAGGTCTTGAAATAGATTGTGCTCAAAACACCGACAATTATTTATTGTTATTTATCATTGTAAGGTGTTTTTTAAAGAACCTGCAGCACTTAAGGCACACGAGTGTTTATTATTGATCCCGGCGTTCTCGTTATCGATCCCCGTTTTCCCCATTTACAAACAGTCCCCAGATTTCTGGTTGCTTTACTAAAATCCCAATAAATAAAACTTTAGTGCCTTTTTGTCAGGAGGCCATGGTTGTTTTATCGAAGACAGGTGCCAGGCTGTTTTAGCATGGTGTAACTTAGATTTCATGGGCACTTTGTGCTCAGGATTTCCATGCTTTTTATGTTCTGATTCACCTGAGTTCTCCAGCCTTGTCTGACATTGTCTTCCCCATCCTCTGTCCTTAGGGATATTCTGCCTGGAGGTCTCTGTGATTCCAGAGGGACACTAGAAATTTGGGATGTCTGTGGTTATAGGAGAATTTCAGGTGCACTTTTAGACGTGGCTATGGGATGTCAGAGCTCACCATCCCTTCACCCCTGTGCTCTCCTCACTCAGCAGCAGCATCTCTTTTCAGCCTGGGGGCTTGACCCTGACTATCTCCCATCTCCAGCGTGTTCTCCTCACTGCCCACGTGTGCTTCTTATTCACTTTCTCCATTCAGGATGTAAATGGCAGATGGTTTTTCTTTTTTGGTTTCAAGGTCTTCTCATCGGAGCCTTTCAGCCATTCAGCCTCTCAAACTAGTTTGCTTAATTACCTCAACTTTTTGAAACTGAAAACCTCGCAGACCTGCTTTTATTTTGCTTAAACTGAGTCAATTTGTGGAAAACAGGCTTGAATTGAGTGATCACAAGTGGCTTTTGTTCCAGCATCCTCACTGTTTGCCAAAAGCCTCCCTCAGAATCACCTCTGGTTTGCTCAGTGCCTGTTTTGTTCTGAGGTCTGTTGGCTCTTACATCCCAGATTTACAGGGCCCCACTGTTGGTATTTGTTCTTCTTTCTATATCTGCAATTTAAGACTCCCTTATCAGCCAGTTCCTCTGAGTATTTCTTTTTCTCTCTAGCCATTTTTAAAAGCTCTCTGCACACATCCAAACCCAGTGGTGGGGTCTCCAGTGGACCTCTAGCACAATCCCAGCAGACAGCCTTTTACAGCCTTTTCCCAAAGTGACTCTAATCCACAACGATCGTTTTATGCCTGCTATCGCTTTGGATTTTTAGCAAACACAGATGATTCACTCAGCTCACAGAAAGAACCGTGGAACAATGTCCCAAAAGATTATTTAAATGGAGTTTGGGGAGTGGATTTGGGGTGACCATGGGTAGTGTGCAGGCTGGAGGTCTGATTTTGAGGGTGGGTGTTTTCCCCAGCCACCTGCAGAAGTATTTCCCAGCTACCTTTACTGCAGGATGATGATAATTTCTAACAGATTGTTTTCCTGACAAGAAAGAATTATCCCTGGTTTACATTTTGGGAGAAATGGAACAGCTGGCTCAAACACACAGGTCTGTGTGAGCAGAGTCTGTGCTGCCCCAGTTGTTTCAAGGACTCTCAGCAATCTGGCAGCCTGTCAAGGCCCCTCAAATTGGGTGGACTCAAGGGTGAGCTGAAATGCTGGAGCATCACAGCCTCGAGTCTGGTGCAACAAAGCTCATGCTGAAAAAGATGCTTTTGTACTTTACCCAACTGCTTGGTTTGCAGTCACTTTTAATTTAAGTTTAGACAGTGCTGAGTGCTTAATTAAAACAAAAAAGTGCTTTTGGTAGACAAGAGTGTAATGCCCGAGCTCTGCCACAGTTACAATGTGTAGGTGTTTGGGGATTGTTTTATAGACAAGCAAAATGATTGTTTCTTTTTAACTTCTGCTTAAATACAGTTTAAATGATGGAATATTTAGTAGAGCAGAATAAGCTGATGCCTGCCAGCTTTTTCATACCAGTGGTTACCAGATGTGCCTGTATTTAGAACCCCGCCATCTGTTCCAGGGTGGAGGTTGGGGCTAGTCAAGGTATTTGGATGTTCTTCTTCCTTGGGTATCTCTGGAAAACTTCAAAGCATCTGTGCTGAGATGAAGGGGAAGCATGGTTAGCTGTAATACTCCAGGAATTCACGGGAATTTTCCAGAAATGCAGCTGATTCCTGTGTGCAGCAGGGTTTGGAGGGGGAAGGAGCCTTGAGGAGAGAGGCAGTGCTGCTATTTTGTGCCATTGCTCAGCCATAGCCAAGATCCAGTTGGAGTTTTGCTTGGCTGTCACCAGGCTGGGCCGCTGCTTCCTGCTCTGGATTCCGTCTTTCCTAAGAGTCCATGCAATTTCCAGGAGTATTGCAATATGGAAATTTCTTAATGGGATTTTAAGAATTATTTCTGTAGCTAAGTTCTGTTTAGATATGTTTTAGATAATTTATTTTGATGCTGGATTGGTGTAGAATTACTGTGAGCTGTTACAGAGCAAGGGGAGGGAAATCTGCTCTACCTTTACCTTCTCCCACCATGTCCAGCTCCCCCAAAACCAGGAGTGATCCATCACACTGAAATGAATTTTTGGTCATTTTGGGGATGGGGAAAAACATATTTTAATCAACAAACTACTTGTGAAAAATACTCACCTAGTACTGGTAGCAGCCTTTGGTTTACAGTGATCTGGGAAGGAGGGAAAGCTACGCATGTCTGAATCCATCCAGAATCTCATGGTTTATTTGTCACCACTGTCTTCATCCATCAGAACTTAAAGAATTGTTGCTGAAATAGGAAAATGAGCCTTTTAGAAAGCGTCTTTTGAAGAAAAGATCTCAGAGTGGTTATGAATGGTTTTGTAAACAAGGCATTGTGGTAATGGGGTCAGAACAAGATTTTTAAGGTCCCTTCCAGCCCATACCACTATGTGATTCTGTGATAATACAATCATTTAATTAATTTATCTAGAATGTTTGTCCCTAATCAAGCATGTGGCAGTACAATTCAACATACTCAGAGTGTGATCCATAATATTCCACCCAAACAAAAGCTTCTACTCCATTTCTTGCCCAATGATTCTTCTTTTACAAAGCCAAGTGAAATAAATCCAGTTACTGTGCCCTGATTAACAAGGGAACAGGCATTTCTTTTCCTCATCCCATTTAAACACCAGGCAGTGTCTTCCAGCATCTTGCCAAAAGCTTCCACTACTTTTATAAGCTTATTTTCTTTTGCTGTCAGGAGCTGGTTCCTGTGTGCAGGATGCTGACAGTTCATTGTGGTTGCTCTTTGGATCCCAGTTGGGGCTGCGCCGGGCCCAAAGCAGAATTAGGATTTGGGAGGGAAGGGTCTGTGTGTCCATTCCTGTGCTGACTTTTCCTTTCCTGCTCCTGCCAGGAGATCCTGCTCCTGGGTGTTTCATTTCATGTTCCAGCCCTTGCCATGCTTTGTGGCCAGCAGTGGGGTGCATTTCACAATACTCCTCGTGCCCATGGGGTCTTCAAAGGGCTTTATTTAACTGTACTGAGATGCCTTTACCTACCACTGAAATGAAGCTACTTAAGCTGCAAAGCCTGGCAGCTGCTCCAACAGCAGGAGCACGACCAGGCCACTGCTTTTTTGTCATAAAGGAAGGGAAGAAGAAAAAAAATTCCATATCCATTAAAAAACTGCAGGGAAAATGTAAATTGTCAGAATATAATTACCTAAACTGGAGTTTGGCCAGCATTCCAGATTAACATTTCCTCTCGTGAAGCCCTGGGATACCTGATGGCCAAAAGCAGTCGGAGTCTCAGCAGGATTAAAAACTGAGCTTTGCTGTGTAGTTGCTCCGTAGTGGCTGAGAGATGCAGATAATCTATTTAGCACCTACAGCACCCTGGGGCTAAAAAGTGGCTGAATCCTCTGAAATCCGATAGGAGTGTCTGAGGTTAAGAGTGCGGTCTGAAAACATTCCACGGAACTTGTAAATCCCGCAGATGGTCCGACCTTGGTGCCGTCTGCCGTGGAAAAGGAGGAGAAAGAGATTAAAAAAGATGTACCAAAAAGATTGCTGCAGGGAAAAGATGGAAGCTCAGGGTCCTCCCTGCCACCGTTGCTCCATGTTTTTCTCAGGTTTATTTCAGGCCATGGAAGTGTGCCATGGAAATGTGCATTAGCTGGCTCTGAAACTCCTGAATACCTGCCTGCAGTGACTCAATGGAATTTAGAGCAGATTGGAGACACCGGGATTCAAGCCATGCTCAGGAGGAAGTGGGGTGAGGAAGAGGGAGTGTGGTGGGGGAAAGGAAAAGAGGGGAAGTGGGGACCATTTACAAGGAGAGGACACAAAGGTGTGATGGTATTCACTGTGTTCAGCTGCAGCTACCAAATGCAGAGTAACTTGAGAGGCAATAAATATAAGGGAGGTTCCCAGCCTGAAATGATACAGAGGTGTCTAAAGAAGTTCTGTCAGCAGAATCCCACTCTGGTTTGGGTTGGAGGGGACCTTGAAGCTCCTCCAGTGCCACCCTCTGCCATGGGCAAGGACAGCTTCCACCATCCCAGGTTGCTCCAAGCCTCATCTCCAACCTGGCCTTGGACATTTCTAGGGATGGGGCAGCCACAGCTTCTCTGGGAATTCTATTCCAGGGCCTCACCACCCTCACAGGGAAGAATTTCTTCCCAAAGGTTGAACAGAAGGCCAAGATCTAAACTGTGGCTGCTTTTTAGGTGGCTTTGCTTTACATTTGCACGTTTCCCTACAGTAGGATTAGTGTTTTTAGTCCTCCACCCTGTCAGCTTCAACTCAAGGTCACCATGGAGTTTCCAAGTCTCTAACAGGATTGGCAGTGTGAATTGAGTCTGTACCTTTGGGAAAACAGGTTTGGAAGCTGATAGGAGTGAAAGGCTTTTCCTCGCCAGGAAAGTGTCGAGCAACTTTATCAGCAACTTATTTTCTTATTTAAATAATTATTAATCATAGATTATAGACCCTGCCCTTTAGGATCCATTTCTGATGTGGAAATTTTACATCTATATGAGAAATAAAAGCCCAGATGACAGAAAAGGTGGGAAATGAGGATATTTGAATACAGTAATTTTTCTTTTGGGATAAGCAGAAGGCAGAGGAGCAGTGGATTTTTCACTTGGTAGAAGGGAAGCTAAAAACTTCTCTTTAAAACCAATTCCTATAAGAGGAAGAAGGGGAAACACACAGAGAAAGGGGATTAAATCTGAAGGTGTCTCTGTCAGTATAATCTGTAATAGCCTTGATAGTGCTTCCTGAAAGGGAGACTTGCCACACTGACTACTGATCCTGACAGCTTTTCTTTTGGGAGCTGGGAGAAGAATTGTTCTCCTGAGTTATCCCTGAAGTGATTCTCCACTGGTATTTCCTCCTCAGTGAGGACCTGAAGGGAATAAGGGAATGATTGTCCCCCTGTTTCTTTCTGCAGAGCTCCAAGTAGATCAGGGTGGAATCCAAAACCCCCGAGCCGTGGCACGGTGGGAACAGATGTGTGTGGTAGGACAACGTGGGTGTGTTCAGTGATTTGAATGTTAATTTAGCCTTTCTACTGTGCCACAGTCATAGTCTTTTTTAAATTTTTGTCCTGATAAAATATAAAAAGTATTGTTTCTCCTTTGAACCTGCAGTACCTATTCCTGCCCTTCGGTACAGTGTGTTCCCTGTGGCGAGATTGGATTTTTTTATTGTTTATCAAAGGGCAGACCTGTGCCCCCGCCTCACCCCTCGCTGGTTTTTCATCTCAGAATAAAAGTTAGTTTCTCCTTGCATTTTTTACACATGTGTAAATGACTGTTAAAAAGTGCAGAGTGATGGAAAAGTGGTTTTTCGCCGCTTTGAAGTGCTCATGTTTTATTAAAGCTGAGATTCTTGGAGCTTTTTGGCCAGAAACACACCACCCTCTTTACTCCTGGAGATAAACCCCTATTTCTTCCTGTGAAAAGCTCTCTAATTCCCCCAAAGCTGTCATATTGTGTGTTTTGGTGTGGGATTTGATTGCCATAGATACAAATGCCTTTCATGGAACTCCTAATACATAAAATTAGAATGCACAAACAGAGGACTGGACCTGTGCGACGTGGTTTGATTGTGGGAAGATGCTGGCACTGTTACTTGCCTTTCCCCCATTCCTTTATTTCTTCATTGCTTTTTCCCCCTCTTTTGCTTCAGTTACCATCTGTTGCATGCTATGTTTGGTACTCGCTTATTTTTTCATGGCTCCTCTGACTTCACAACGTTTAACCACTGATGCTGTTCACGCCAACCCTCCAGCGTGGATCTGGATGTTATTTTGTAACAAACTCCAAACCATAGTGATATTTTAGTATCTGCTGATCAGTTTCCCACAATACAGTTGTTTTCCTAACGCCTTTTACCAGGAGGCACCTGGACATCTCTCAGCGGTCCAGTGGCAACTGTTGGGTCCACATCACTATAGGGCTGAGGCATGATGGAGCTCCATGGCGGCATCCTCACAGAGTTCTTGGGGGATACAAAGCACTGCACGGACTGTCTGAACTCCAGGAGGACACTCTGACAGGGTTTTAGGGGACACACAGGGCTGCTTGCCCACAGGGCCGAGCTGCGGCTGCCCCTTGGAGGCAGCATCGCCCCCTGCCAACATGGCGGCTCCTCCATGAGGGGAGCGGAGGGTGTGAGGGACGGGGGGCTCGCGCCCGCCTTTTAGGCGGGAAAACGCTCCCGGGCTCAGCGCGCGTGCGCAATGGCGAGAGCGGAGCTGAGGGAAGCTTCGGCTGTTCCCGGCAGGTTCCGGAGACGAGAGTCTCGCTGCTCCCCGCCCTCAACCCTTCGGGTATCTCCGCCCCCGCTTCGCCTATCTCCGCCCCCGCTTCGGCTATCGCCGCCTCTCTTCGTTAAGTTCCGCCGCCACTTCGGCAACTTCCGCCGGTTCGGTCGGAAATGGCCGAAGACGTGCGAGACCCAGCGGTTTAAGGGGAGAAGACCGGCCGGCTTCTCGGAATAAACCAACTGTGTCCGGCCCGTGGGGGGGGGAGCAGGGGAGGGCGGACGGAGCGGGAAGACGAGGCAGCGGCTATGGCTCCCCCCCCAGCCACTCGCGGCTCCGCCGGGAGGGCGAAGTGAGGGCGCCGAGAGGTAGGAGCGGACCGTACCACGCGCGGGGAGAGGGGGAGGAAGGTGGGAGAGCGGTAACACCCCCCCCCCCGGAACCCCCCCGCGGCAGCCCGTGGGGCCGGGTAAGGCGGGAATGGTACAGTCCGGGGGAAGCCCCCTGGAGCGGCGGCGGCGTGGGGGGGGGGGCTCGGCTGGTGCGTCCCTGAGGGGCTGGAGGGGGGCGCGGGGTCCCTGAGGGCCGGGGGAGCTCCGAGCGGGGTCCCTCAAGGCTGGGGGGACTGCGAGAGGGGTCCCTCAAGGCTGACCGAGCCGTGAGCGGGGATCCCTTAGCGGTGGAGGGAGCTGTGAGCGGGGATCCTTCAGGGCTGGGGGGGCTATGAGGGAGGATCCGTCAGGGAGAGGTTCCTGAGAGCTGGGGGTGTGTGAGCGGGGTCCCTCAGGAATAGGGGTTTGTGAGGGGGTAGCTCAGGGCTGGGGGCACGGTGGGTTGAGGTTCCTGAGAGCTGGGGGGGTCTGTGAGGGGGGTCCGTCAGGGATGGGGGTTTGTGAGGGGGGTCCCTCAGGGCTGAGGGTGTGTGAGGGGGTCGCTCAGGAATGGAGGTTTGTGAGGGGGGGTCCCTCGGAAATGGAGGTTTGTGAGGGGGTGCCTCAGGAATGGAGGTTTGTGAGGACGTCACTCAGGAATGGAGGTTTGTGAGGGGGGTCCCTCAGGGCTGGGGGTTTGTGAGGGGAGTCCCTCAGATATGGAGGTTTGCGAGGGGGGTCTCTCAGGGATGAGCGTTTGTGACGGGGTCCCTCAGGGCTGGGGGCACGGTGCGGGAGCTCCGTCGGGGCTGGAGATTCCCTCAGGGCTGGTGAGGCTGTGAGGAGAGTCCCTCACCTCACAGCATGAGAAACACTGTGGGGATGTCACACTGCAAGGGGGGACCCCCACAAGGCTGGCAGAGCCTCTCAGGGCTGGTGGGCTATGAGAGTCCCTCACAGCATGACAGGCACTGTGGGGGTCTCACAGAGTGAGGGACACTGTGGAGGGCTCCCCACAAGCCTGGGGACCCTCATGACAGGAGAGCTGTGGTGCCCAGGTGCTGCTGACAGGCTCCAGCCTTCCTGCCTGTCCTCCCTCCTGCATCCAGCAAGGATGCTCAGACCTTCTTATCCCGCCTGTGGATCCCCAGCGTTTCAGGGACAGTCACATCCACCCTGGCCAGTGCAGCCCCATTTCTCCTGCTCTGAGTTGTGCTCCCTGTGGTTCTTGCTGGGGTTCTGCCTTGTGAGCTGCTGAGGACAGCAAGGATGAAGCTGCCCTCGCTCTGGGCTTCCTAGTGTGGCTGGTATTGCGCTCCTGTGAGTTATTTACTAAAGTTGAGGTCCGTGTTGTTATTTTTTCCCACATGATGTCCCTTCCTGCTCAAAAAACATCGGGGTCTTTACCAAAAATTTTACCTGTGTGGTGATAACAACTTAATGCTGTCAGGCCAATACCCCGTTACGGTGGTCCAAACCCAAACAATTTGGAGCCTGAAGGGGCTGGAAATGGTTCAAATGGTATTAAGGATTCACAGAGATGCTGAGAAGCACTTTAGATAAGCTGTTCTGTTGCTGTGTGTGTGTTAAAATCCAAGCACTGACCACTTTCTGACCTCTTGTTGCTTTTATGTGAGTCTGATAGACCGCGTGCGTTGATACCGTGATATGATAACTTTAAAGTGCCTGGGCTTCTTGTGCTGCCAGCCTCACATGTGTGTGAAGAAGATTAAGTAACTTTGTTTCCTGAGAGGAGTGTCACATGCAGGTGATTATCTGAGATATTTCTGTTCTCATGGAGAAATCTCTGATATCCGAGATAGTAACATCTTGGAACGTGGGTTGGCGGGTTTTATCAAGTACTGAGTAATCTTAAACTCGTTTCTATGCAGAAATAGCAGCAGAAATGAACCACAGTCTGATTATGTGATGATGGGGAGAGAGATTCATCTCCCCCTGACAAATCCCTTAACTTCACATACCATCTGAGAGCCCAGTTGTTATCATGCAGTGTTATCTGTGCCCACTCAGGCCTTTGGGATGCCTCTGCTTTTCCATTTCTCCTTCCAGAAATGGAACTGTGCATGGGTTCAGCTGGGTGTTCAGGGATTCTGGAGCTGGGATAATTGCCTGCCTTCATTGAGCAGATTTTTCCGGCAGCTCAGCTGTGGTACAGACAGTTCTTGAACTTCTTGATGCTGTGTTGCAAAGGGAAGTCCAGAGCAGTTTTCTGGAATCCTCTGATTTTTCAAGTGGGGACTGTTAGCTCTCGTGTTTGTTTACATGTGAGGATGGATTTTGGCAGTTGTCAAGTCAGAGCAAAAGCAGCAAATGCTGGGAACAAGTAAAACATGATTGTTGAATTGCCTTTACTTAGGCTGGGTCTCAACAATTTGGAGGTTTGTTTGTGTGCTGTTCAGATGGCCTGGGAAAGATGATATCATCATCATCATCATCATCATCATCATCATCATCATCTTCCCTTGAATATTTGTGCATCTCTGGGACTGTTTAGCTTTGAT
>JAWWEX010000182.1:111136655-111161653 GCA_035583215.1 Arremon brunneinucha | reverse complement strand
ATCATCATCATCATCATCATCATCATCATCATCTTCCCTTGAATATTTGTGCATCTCTGGGACTGTTTAGCTTTGATGTTGTTGATGCATTCCCGAGTTTTGTTTGCTTTTGGGGAGCCAGAGCCCTTCCTGAGCCTGCTTCCCACGGCTATTGATTCTTGAAATGCCACGACACCTTCAGCTTAAATTTTTAGTGTCTCTCCCCTTCTGGCCATAAATATTTTGTGTGTATTTGTTGTTTTTCCCTTCCGGTCTCTGTTGCCTGATTTTTTCTCCTTGCTCTTTGACTCCTGTCACCTCTCCCAGTTGCCTTGCCTGTTTTCCCAGGGCATTTCTCCTGCTGCCCACAGTAATGTTTTCACCAGGCTGGGAACTGCCGCTCACCACAGCTGTTACCTGTTTGATGCCAAGATCACGGCAGCCCTTTGTGAATTGCTTCCTGCTCCAGAGACAATTTTTCTGCTTTGGAGACCCCACAGGAGCAGTGAACTGGAAGGGACCTCATGGTCATTGGCTCCTGTCTTATCACCAGAGATTTTTCCTGCAATCTGTGCTAAATACCTTTATTTTTTGAGAAGGAGCAGACTGTGAACGTTTTGAAGCAGCTCCTAACTCTGGGTGGAGTATTTGGTGTTGCTCCTAATGAGCAAAACCCCCAACAAGCAAAATATTGAAGTTTTTTGTTGTTTTCATGTGAAAAAAACAAGTGTAACTCATAGGCTTGTTTAGGCATGCTGCTCTATACTGAAAATACAAAAAAATATCTCTGCTGTTGTGTGCTGGGGAAAGCATTCTCATGGGATTTGGGGGATGCAGCTGGGGCCTCCAGTTGTTTCCTACAACCCATGCTGACACAGGCTGTGCTTGCTGGGCTATGAGCTGCAGTTTTGGGGCTGTAATCCTCAAAAGCAGAATTTTCTTCTCAGGGAACACCTGAAAGTGCTGCTCACTGGGGCTCCTCGTGCTTGAGTTTGGCTCTTGCAGCTCAGCACATTCAAATCCTGGTGGTGGATGCTGCCTGAGAAGAGGTGCAAAGCCAGTTTGAGGTTTTGGGGTTTGTTTAGGAAGGATAAAGACAGAACAATGTGCAGCTCATCGATGCCCTGGTGTAGGAAGCCTGGCCCACCAGGTAAATTGATGTTATTGCAGCACTTGCAGGGCCAGGTTTGAAGTGCAAATTGAAATCCCGTTTCTGTGCAGTCACTGCTGTTTGTTAATTGGTGCCTGTTACCAGTTTAGAGGTCTGACTAATCCATGTGGGATGAAAGAGGGCAGGTTTGGGTTGGATTTTAGGGAAGAATTCTTTGCTGGGAGGGTGGTGAGGCCTTGGCACAGAATTCCCAGAGAAGCTGTGGCTGCCCCTGGATCCCTGGAAATGTCCAAGGCCAGGCTTGGATCAACCTGGGATGGTGGAAAGTGGCAGGGGGTGGAATTGGGATGAGCTTTAAGGTCCCTCCCAGCCCAAACCATTTTGGGATTTGATGATCTGTCCCTGCTAATTGTGGTAAATGGATAATGGTTTCTCAGGGCTATGTTGACATAACCAATAACACTACAAAGTGATCGGTTCCTCAAGGGTAAAATTGAGTGAAATACAGAACATTGACACTAATAAATCAATCAGATCAATCCTGTATGGGTTTTTTTGTGTGGGACAGAACCCTAAACCTCCAAACCAGCAGTTCATCTGTGGCCACTAATGGACACAAGGGCTATTTTAAAGCACATATTCTTAATGAGTCTCAGATTTTCTGCTCTTACACTCAGCTTCTTAAATGACTGGAATCTTGTTGCCTGGAGTCTGTGTTTGCTCTGCTCTCCTCTGCCCTCCCCTTTTCCTGTGAATTTTGGTGCATTAAGAAAATGTGGCACTTTTCTAATGCAAATGTCTGCCTGTGAGTGGTATCAGAACATGGGATTAACCCATGGATTCTAAGAAACGCTTTCAAGTTTCTTCTAACAGGAAATGTTAAGAACATTCCCCAGTGCAAAAGTAACATTTTTATTCCCCTGCTTTGCACAGTGCCCAGCTGCTTGGTCCTTTACCTGTCTTGTCTCATAAAATGCTTTCTCTTGTGGTTCAAAATACTTCCAGGTACCTTCTCATGTGACTTTTATCTCAGGGACAGTGACAGTGACAGTGCAGGCAGCCTGAGTACCAGCATTGGTACCAGCATTGCCTGAAATGTGGGCTCCAACATCTGCCTCTGGATGATGTTTGATGATCTCTGTTTTCCTGTTCAGTGTAACAAAGTCACCTCAAATCTGTGCTGGAATATTTGGCATCAATGGATTAATCTGGAAGTGAGTTCTATTTGTTTAAATGCCACAGTGCCAGGGAGCAGGAAGTGCATTGCTCTGCCCATGCATTGCCTTCCTCAGGGAACACTTTTTGACTTTTTTATTCCCCTGCTTTGCACAGTGCCCAGCTGCTTGGTCTTATCCCTGTCTTGTCTCATAAAATGCTTTCTTTTATGTTTCAAAATACTTCCAGGTATCTTCTCATGTGACTTTAATCTCAGGGACAGTGACAGTGACAGTGCAGGCAGCCTGAGGTTTGTTTTCCTTCCTGTTGTGTTTTGGTACCAGTGTTTCCTGAAGTGTGGGCTCCAACATCTGCCTCTGGATGAGCTGTTTTCCTGTTCAGTGTAACAGAGTCACCTCAAATCTGTGCTGGGATATTTGGCATCCATGGATTAATCTTGAAGTGAGTTCTATTTGTTTTGAGGCCACAGTGCCACAGAGCAGGAAGTGCATTGCTCTGCCCATGCATTGCCTTCCTCAGGGAACACTGAGTAACATTTTTATTCCCCTGCTTTGCACAGTGCCCAGCTGCTTGGATTTTTACCTGTCTTGTCTCATAAAATGCTTCCTTTTATGGTTCAAAATACTTCCAGGTATCTTCTCATCTGACTTCAATCTCAGGGACAGTGACAGTGCAGGCAGCCTGAGGTTTGTTTCCCTTCCTGTTGTGTTTTGGTAGCAGCATTGCCTGAAGTGTGGGCTCCAACATCTGCCTCTGGATGAGCTGTTTTCCTGTTCAGTGTAACAAAGCCATCTCAAATCTGTGCTGGAATATTTGGCATCACTCATAGAAGTGAGTTCTATTTGTTTAAAGGCCACAGTGCCACAGAGCAGGAAGTGCATTGCCTTCCTCAGGGAACACTTCTTGACAGGTTGGGTGCTTTGTAAATCCAGACACAGAAATGATGAATTCAAATTTGGACGCTTAATTTGAAAATTGGTTTCTCTGCTTATAAAAACAATACAGTTAAAACCATCCACCATCCTCCATTACTGTCCCATCAGCACATCTCCATTTCCAACCTTTGGGGCCTGGATTTGATGGAGCTGAGCACGTCACTGAACGTGGGAAAAGCTCCTTTACCTTCCCCCCTGATGCAGCGCCTCCGCACCGTGCGTAACGCGGGAGCGCCCGGGCTGCGATTCGTGCGCGTTCTCAGTGCTTCTATTACGGGCACGAGGAAGTCATTATGCTGCAGGTCTGCTCTGTGGAGGCACTCAGTGGGAAGTGATGTGTTCTGGATTGTGTTGGTGTGCTGGGGAGTGGAGGATATGCTGGGGAGTGCTGCTGACACGCAGATGATGCCTGGAAAAGGTTGGCGGGGAAGCGTTGGAGCTTGTGATGAGGAGAAGCTGCCAAACAAGTGGGGAGCCTCAGAGTTGAGAGCAGAGCCTAAATATATAAAGAAATGTTGTGAGCTTCTTTCTGAGGGGTCTGGAAAGTCTAAGCAGAGCAGTCCTGAATTCCCTTTCTGTTTGCAGGGTTGGAAACCTTTGATATAAGCTGGATCAACCTGGGATGGTGGAAAGTGTCCCTGCTCATGGCAGGGGCTGGAATGGGATGAGCTTTAAGGTCCCTCCCAACCTAAACCATCACACATCAAAGCTGGGATGTGTGACCAGAAGGTGGGCAGAAGTCAGAACTGTATGATCTTATCTTCCTCATTAGAGGTAATTTGCTGATCATTTGATACAGGAGCCCATTGACTCCCAGAAATGCATTGTACATCTAATAATACATGTCAGGGAATAGGTTAGCATGGTTGTCAGATAATTAATAAAGATAGCACTTCCATAGCAAATAGGAAGGAAAAAAACCCAACCCGTGCATTGTTTAGCTGAGATATTTCTTTCCTTAGGCATCTCTCCTGGGAAGACCTTGGTGCTTCTAAATGAATGTGCCGCCTACCTTGTGTGCCATCATTTTAATGTGGGCATTGAGGAGGAGCCAGCTATTGGAAAAGCAGCCAGAGATGGATGCCCTGGAAAGGTGCCACTAATTACTGTGGCAGCTGACAATTAGCTGCTAAGCCTTGCCTTGCAAAGTTCTCAAGGGTGCATCCCGAAACAAAACCTGGAGAAAGGGGAGAGCTGTCCTTGTACTGATCTTGTGGGGTGGTTGTTAAAAGCAGGAGGTGAAGCTGATTCTGAGGTGGTTCCTTTCCAGCAGAGCAGGTCAGATTTGCTGGACCCAAAAGCATTTTGGTTTTTTTGCTTCTGGGCTCTGATAGTCCACAAACTTCTTACACTCCTTACCTTTAAAACAGGTTTGAGGCTGCCATTCTTCACAGGGAAAGCTGTAAATTAGTAACATCTTCAAGGTGTCATTGTTGATGTGAATCTGAGCATTTTTAACAAAAATCAAGATGTAATAAAAAATATTCAAAGAAATCCTGCAGTTGGTTTCTTGCATTTGCCTCCAGGGTTTTCTGCCTCTGTTTTCACTTTGTGGCAATGATGAATAGCAGGAAGCCTTTTGCCAGTGTCTCAAGGGTGTAGTTAGTTAGGAGTAACGATTGAGCAGGAGCTGGCAGGTACCTCAAGGATTTTGTACACAACTGATCTCCCTCCATCCCTCAGGGATCAGAGCTGCCCTTTCTCTGGAAATGACTTTTACTTTGTTGGGACAGTGATGATTTTGATTAGAAAGGCCAAGGTACAGAATTATAAACGAGATGTTGGGGAAGATGTTTTGGTGTGCGCTGAGTGTTTCACTGAGCTCGTGTTCCAGGTGCCATTGCTCAGGTGGCAGTGCCAGGAGCATCTCCATGGGTAGCTGACAGCAGCATGAGCCAGGCTCTGCCCTGACTCTGTCTCTGTGTAATTCCTTTGCCTTGGAAGCAGTGACTGGAATGTGCAGACAGATCTGGCTCCTGTTTCTGTGCCCATCTCTGAGCTCGGCTGCGTGCGCCGACACGCGAGCCCTGGCTCCCAGAGCTCTCCCTGGGACACACAGGGGCAGCTGCCTGACAGATGCAATGGAGCAAGTGTTAGAAAAAGAACCAAAGTGAATTTCCTCTCCTCCAAACTGATTCAAGCAGGAGCAGTATTGGGAATGCTTCTTGTGAGCTCGGTGTTCCTGTGCAGGGGAGTCTCACTTGGACACTTTGCAGTCCCTGTACCTGTTCTTAGCCTGTTTACCAAAAGCTGTTGTATGTGCATCAAGAGATCTCCCTGTTCAGGCTGTTTGTGTGTTTATGTGGAGTGTTTTGAGGAGAGAGGGAATTATATCCAAGCTTTTCTGTCACCTCCTCCTCCTCCTGCTCAGGATATACAGGTTAAGGTTTCCATAGTATCTGAGTGTATGGCAGAGTGCCTGTGAGGCAGGGAAGTGCTGCCTGGTACTTGTTGACACTGACCTTCAAATTTGAGATTTGTGACATGGGTGAACTGATTTCACAGGCTGCTGCTTGAAGGGGTGGCCTTGGTCCCTCTCCCTCTCTCAGCTCTGCAGTCCCTGTCTGAAAAATCCCAGTTTGAAAATCCAACAGCAAACTGCTTGAGGGATTTTTGGTAGGAGATGGGGAGTCCCCTTAGTGGTAGGGAGCACAAGGCAAGGGCTGGTGTCCTGGAAGGTTTCATGCTGGAGAGTCCTTGGAGGGGGATCAGAGAATACTTTAGATTGGAAAAGCACTTGGAGATCATGGAGTCCAACCATCCCTCACCACTGCCCCATGTCCCCAAGTGCCACATCCATGGGGCTTTTAAATCCCTGCAGGGATGGAGACTCCACTCCTGCCCTGGGCAGCTGTGCCAGGGCTGGACAGCTCTTTAAGTGAAGAAATTCTGTTATCCAACCTGAGCCTGCCCTGCCATTCCTCTCATCCTGTCCCTGTTCTTCGGAGCAGGGCCTGATCCCACCTGGCTTCCCCATCCCATCAGGGAATTCCAGAGAGGGAGAAGTTCGCCCAGAGCCTCCTCTTCTCCAGGCTGAGCCCCTTTCCCAGCTCCCTCAGGCTCTCGTGGTGCTCCAGCCCCTTCCCCAGCTCCGTTCCTTTCCCTGGACAGTGTCCTTGTTGTCCCAGAAGTGTCCCCAGGATGGACGATGCCCCAGTAGTGCCAGCACAGGGGACAGGCACTGCCCTGGCCCTGCTGCCACCCCAGAGCTGGGCCAGCTCTGATGCCACCAGCCTCTCTGCCTGCCTTGGGCACACCTGGGCTCATGGCCACCTGCCTGTGGGCCACCTCCCCCAGGTCCTTTTCCACCCAGCACCTTTCCAGCCCCTTTCCCTGACAGTCACAGGAATAACTGAGCTTGGCCAGGTGAGAAATGGGCAGTGGGACAGTGCCACAGCCACTGAGCTGTGTCAGGGAGCTGCCCCAGCACCCTTCTGTCCTCCCTGCAGCCCCAGGCTGTGCTCCCTTCATCCCTCCTGCACCTTTTCTGTTCCCTGCAGCCCCAGGCTGTGCTCCCTTCATCCCTCCTGCACCCTTCTGTCCTCCCTGCAGCCCCAGGGTGTGCTCCCTTTGTCCCTCCTGCACCTTTTCTGTTCCCTGCAGCCCCAGACTGTGCTCCCTTTGTCCCTCCTGCCCCTTTTCTCTTCCCTGCAGCCCCAGGCTGTGCTCCCTTTATCCCTCCTGCACCTTTTCTGTTCCCTGCAGCCCCAGGCTGTGCTCCCTTTGTCCCTCCTGCACCTTTTCTGTTCCCTACAGCCCCAGGGTTTACTCCCTTTATCTTTCCTGCACCTTTTCTGTTCCCTGCAGCCCCAGGCTGTGCTCAGGACCCAGGAGGGTGATTTAATGAACTTGTTCTAGGTGAACACGCTGAATGGACAGGAATAGTTGGCTGGTGGATAGGACTCTGAAGGTCACCAGAATCAGATGCTCATTTTTCAGCTCCTGGGTGCAGCAGAGCTTTGTGCTGACACAGGCACTTCCTGTCAATGGGGCTGGAGTGGCACTGAGAGAAGAAAATGCCACTTTTTGAAGGTTCTTGGTAACAAGACAACTGGAGAAATGTGTACTGGGTACAAATTTGGGGCTTCTTTTATTGCCTGACTTTTTATTCTGATGTCTCTTTGTTATGAATTCTGCTTTTCTGTTTTGAGAAGTGAAATTAATAAAGTCCCTCACTTCCTGTCCAATGGAATGTCTCCATCCTGGCCCAAGCTGAGCTGCAGATGAGACTTTTTTGGGAACTGTTATGCAAAAGCAGAGGAAGAAGAAACAAACAGTTCTCAATTCTCTTTGAAATGCAATTTTAATGGTTCCTTAGTAATTAATGCAATTATTTAATCACCTGCATGATCCCTGGGATTATTATTCTTCCCAGGTAATAACTGGAGCAGTAAAGATATCTTGTAAATTGAAAAAAACCAAAAAGAACTGGCATTTGCTGTTTGCAGTACTGGGTTTTAGTAATTGTTTGAAATGACCTTTTGGAATCTCAGAGAGAAAATTTGTTTGCTTGACTTTCTCCCAGATCAGCTCCTGGCAATCTCGATACAGAGCAAAATTGAGTTGTTTTGAGTTTTTTAATTACATTCTGACAGCAAAGCCTGTTTTTCTGTGTGCATTACTGTTTTTGTGCTTTTTTAAAGGTTAAGCTCTGTTTGACAGGAGTTCTATAGAAGAAGTTTTTGAAACTTTTTGGTGTGGTTGTTTGCCTGGATTTTTTAAAGCCAGAATTGCTTATCCTGGGTATTATTACAAAATAAATATTTATTTATTTCTTAATTGAAGGAGAAAATTCTCGCTGTATTTTTGAATGTCTAGAGACGTGATGATGAAAGGCCTGTGGGTTTTTGGCTGGTTTCATTTGTGGGTTTGCTTTGGGTTTGTGTTATTTTGCTTTTTTTTTTTTTTGTCTTTTTCAGCTTTAGAGGTTGTAATGTGATTAGATAATGGAACCTTGCCAGGGTTAGGGAAAGAAAAAAATATTATAATTTTTTTTTTACAAAGTTTTAGCAGAGCTGTTGTGAAATCTGGTTCCTCAATGCCACTGGTTGTGGTCAGAGCCCACTGTGGGTTTGGTTTGTAGGAAAATATCCAATACCTGAGGGCTTTGCTCCACACCAACTCTGTGTGAAACCTGCTCCTTTCATGGATGAGACCAATGGTTCTTCCTCTTTCCCTTTTGAAAATTCTGCCTTTTTTCCACTTTAAAATCTGACAACCCTCAGAGAGCGAAGGTCAGGAAAGCACATTGTGTGAGATCTCTGAGCATTCAGGTTTGCACATGAGAGCCCACTGCTCTCTGTGTTTGCTGGAGCTGCACTTGTTGGGGCTGGGAGAGCCTCAAAAAACACCAAAGGAAACTCTGGGAGAGCCTTGCCAAGGAGCAGGTGCTGCAAAATTCAGCTTCTGCCAACTCTGGAGGAGAAGATTGCACTGATGGAGATCAGCATCTCTCAAGGGAAAATTAAATCTCAGAATGAGTGTCCAAGCTGGAACTAGACAGCAGATGCCAGAATTATGTCCAGTAGCTCAGTTTGGAGTTTCCCTTCCCCTCAGGCTGATCCCTCAAGGCAGCGTGCTGTCCCCAAGGACTGAACCCTGCAGTTGTTTCCACAGGGGACAGAAATGACAGAAAGAATCAAATGGGACCCAGCCACAATGAGCAGCAGCTGAGTGATTTCAGCCTCCTCATCAGGCTGGTTTTGCACATCCTGACTTGAAAAATTAAGTTTTTCATCCTTGGATCTGAACAGACAAACCTGAGGGGCTCCATATTTCCTGCTAAATTCCAGATAAGATCTTTCACTGTTTGAACTTGCAGAGCAGTTTAGGTGTGTGCTTCCCTGCTCCTGCAAAGAGCTTCATCCACCCCTTCGTTTAGTTGAGTTTGTTTGGAATGAGCAATGTTCCTCAAGCTGTGAATACAATCATGGTTTAGCTTTAAAAAAAAAAAATAAATTAAAAAACCCTCCCCTGCAAACAGATGATGTAATGCCCAAGCTCCAAGTTTAAACAGCAGCTGATTTGCCAGGGGATAAAGCAGGGTGAAATCTGTCAGGCTTCCCAATTTCCCACATTCACCAGAGCTTTGTTCTTTCTGCTTTCAGATGCAGAGTTCATTTGTGTGTCCACACTGTGTGGTTTCCTTCAGCTTCTGCAGCCAAAGACTTTGTCCAGGGGCAAGAGAAAACCTATAAACCTTGATATGCATCTTTTTGGTTTTAAGCTTTACTTTGTGACTGAATGAAAAGCCTGAGCCATCCCTTTGATGGGCTGCAGCACGGGGTTATTTATTTATTTATTGGTGTCTCTCTGCAGGCCCGTTCCTCTGGCCAAGCAAGATTCACTCCCTGCAAGGTCCCTGGGGCACTGCTGGCTGGGAGACTCCTCGTTCTGCAGCTGCTTTGGGCTGCCTGTGCAGTGTTTACTTGGTGTTGGGACTCTCCTCTCCCAGCCACTTTTGTGCAAAACAAGGAACATTCAATTTTATTTTGTTTTAAGTGTGAAAATTACATGAGCAGCTTTCTCTGTTGGTGGCAGCTCTGGTCTGTGCAGTGCTTGGTGTCTGCTGACAGGAGGGGACTTTGGGTGGGGAAATGGGAGGTTTGGATCACACTCCCCCTCCTCCTCCTCCGTGGGATGCTCTGTTTATTGGAATTCTTCACTGACCTATTCCTTTAATCCTCAGTTTTGGCACCATTTCCCAGGGCTCGTGGTGTAAGCACAGGGCTTTGCCAGCCAGCAGGATGAACCAGCAGGGTTGGAGACATCCAGGATTTGCAGTGTCTGCCTGTGCTGCTGGAGGGAAGATGTGACACCAGAAATTGCAGTGACACTTAAAGGAATTGCTTCCATCTTTTCTGGCTTTTTCTATCAAAAAGCAAAAAATGCCAACTTCAAACTTGGAGCAGCTTCATTTTAAAAGCTGTCCCAGTATGGGGTGAGCCTGTTTTGGGGTTCATTACCCAGCCTGGCATGTGGGGTGGCTTCAGCAGCTTTTCTTGCTCTGAGGGCTCCTTGTGCTGACGCTGCACTGGGGGAGAGCTCCCATCTGTGAGAGCATCTGACTCACAGCACTGAGATCTGCTGGGCTGTGCTGCTTTCAAACAGCTGGATTTCAGAATCTCACCAAAATTCTGTGAGGGCTGGGAAGCTGAGGGGCTCTCCTGCAGCTGATGGTTTATTTTTTCCTGTGGTTGAAAACTAAGAGTAGTGAACCACTTGCAGTTTATGGTGGAGTCGTGCTTGATCTGTTCTGTTTATTATAATTTTATTCCCCACACTCCTCTTGCTGGTTTGACTCCTTCCTCTTTGGCATTGTTTTCACATAAATCCTTTTCCTCAGAATTTCCCTGCTCCCTGCCAGCTGTGGAGCAGCTGGGAAGACACCAGAAAACACAAACTGCTCTGAAGGGCTGCTCAGAGGGGCACAGCTTGGCCATGGAGCCTGGGTTTGGCTGGAGCTCCTTGGATGGGCTGCCCCAGCAGTGCTGGGATGTGCTGAGGAGCTGTGGGCTGCACACAAGGAGCCTTTTGTTTGCTTGCCTTAGCAACCCTGCCTCTCTGAAAGCTGAGATGTTCTCACTCCCGGGAATGCTGGGTGTTTCTCGGGAAGCAGCCTTGCTTTGGGACTGGTCTTTCTATCCCTAACCCCTGTTTTTTTTTTTTAAATAACAGGAGGTCTCCATCCAAAAGAAATCTGATTATCTGGTGTTTTTCCCCCAAGCAAACTCTCATCTCTGCTGTGTCTGGTTCTGCTGGGCACAATGTGCTGAATTTAAATCAATTGTAGTCTTTGCTAAATATCTGTCAAATATTGACTTAGTCTGTAGGGTGAGCTGACTAAGCTGAAATTAAGGGTGTAATTCCAGCTTGTTTGGCACAGGTGTGGAGCCAGTTTCATTGTAGATGGCAGAGGAAATGAAGAAATGAAGATCTTACCTTGACTGCAGCTCTAGGGGAGGAGAGAGAAGCCTTGGGCTTATATGGCAGTGAGGAAAGACTTGGTGGAGACAGGGAGGGGGAGTGTTTGCAAAGATACTGAGGGTGATAAAAACCCTTCCCAATGAGTGAGGTCATAAGACAAAAATTGAGGTGGTGTTGTTAACTGTGCTATTACAGATGTCATGAAATGATCTTCCACATTCTGGTCCCTTGCCATACCCCTGGGATAATTTTTCTAAATCTACTGAAAATGAGATAAAAAAAAATAAAAAAGAGACAATCTGGCTGGTTGAGGTTTTGGCACAGATCAACAGTGCTGGTTTCTGCTGGCTTTGTGCAGGTGAGCAGCTCCACGTGTTCCTGAGGTGCTGCTGCAGAATGACAAAGCCCTGACACCTCCAAGCAGGCAGAGAAGTGGAGATGCAAGGAGGTGTCTGAGGGGATCTGAGTGATCCAAAAGAGCTGATGGCAGAACTGGAGCTCAACCAGCTTCCCTCATGATTCAGAGCCTGTCCTTCAAACTCCTGGGAAGCTTGGGGGTTTTTGAGGTTGTTTTTGAAAGGTTTGCTGCTGGCAGAAATGAATCTTGGAATTCAAAACAATAAAGATGCAGCTTTGGGGCCAGTCCTGCTTGAGTGACTGCAGGGATCTCAGGGCTGCTACAGTGAATCTGATGGAATTTTATGTAAAAGGAGAGCTCATGAGTTGGCTTGGGGTTTTTTTCAACACCTTTTTTCTCTTTGCTGCAGGTAGTAAGAACTCCATTGTAACTTTCAGTTTTATGGGAGCTTTGTGCCTCCAATCGATTGGTTCCTGGCTGATCTTCAACAGCCCAAAGAGCAAATGGAAGGCAGCAAATTCATTATATGCTAAAATATTTATTGTGTTACTGTAAAGGTCACTGATAGCAGCAGAGGCTCAGTAAGACAGAGTCCTGAATCTTTCCAAAGATGGGATCTGTCACAACTCTCTTTTGAGAGCAATGTCTTAAAAAGTACCTGGGATAACTCAGCCCCTGCTTTTGTGTTTGGACCTTGTGTAGGTTAATAAATGACTTGTGCTGCATCTGTAAGTGAACAGCTGTATTTAATTTTGTCATGTGCACTCCACAGATGTGGAGGGCAGAGCAAGAAAGGAAACTTTGTTTAATCTTGTCCCTTTTGGCTTGATTTAAGTAATTTGCAGAGTTTTATAATAAAATCTCCACATCTGATTTCTGTTCTGGTTGTAGTAGTCTGGAATTGTCAGTAATGCCCAAAGGCATTTTTGCTCCTACCTGAGTGAATTACATGTAGCCCAACATCACCTGGAAAGGTAACAATGAAAAGGCTTCCTGGCAGTGAGGTGGGCTGTGACTTCCTCATAACCATAGAATGAAATATTTAATAAATGGATTTGGGGCTGGGAGGAACCTCCCAAACCCTTTCCACAGGTGCAGGAGTGGTGTGTGAGTGTTCCACCCAGAGCCCTGCATGCTGGGGGATACATTACTGACCTATTTGCTGGCAGTTTTAGCATCTGCCTGGGATTAGTTCACCAGCTGATCCCCAGTTCTGTGCTATATTGGTGTGTCTTTAGCATGGCTTAGATGATTGGATACTGAGGAGCATTTTGGAGGCTGGCCTCACAAGTACAGCTTGTTAATTGAGGCTGTGCTCGCTGGCAAAGCTGCCTTTTAAAGTTCTGCTGTCTCTCCTCTGGTTTCTCATTGACTGCAGCCTGCCTGCTCCTCCCTCTGCTGGCCTGCACATTTGTCACCTGTGGCCACTCCTCTGGCTCTGAGGGGCTCTTTCCTCATCACACCGAGAGTTTTCCTAATTGGGAGTGAGCGCTGAAGGGGCTGAGTTCACTGCTCAGCTCTTTGCCTGAGTGTGCCTTTCAGGTAGCTGCAGTGAGCTTCAACAGCTTCGTCTGTCATGATCAGACACAGCTCCAGATAATCCAGCAAAGCTCTTGATTATGAGGGTGGAAAATAATGTGCTTTGATTTACAGATGTTGCTGCACTAAAAGTGCTTGTGTGAATTCTCTGAATGGCAATATCTGGGTGCTTTTGGCATCCTCAATCTTGAGTGCATCCATTTTCTGAACAAATCCTGAATTCTGCACGCTGGTCTGGACACAGACATGGACAGCTGCTTTACACACAAGCTGACAATTAATTATTTTTCATGAACATTTTAAGCCAAGTTCAGGGATTTAATTGGCCCTGAAGTTTACAGTAAAAAAGACAGAGGATGGTGGAGGCTGTCGCCCTATGGCCAGTTATAGCCAGGCTGAAAACAGCAAGGGGGACAAAGCAGATTTTTCATTAATCCTCAAAACACTTTTTCCTTTCCTCCAGGAAGTTGTGGACAAACCTGAAAGCATTTTCTAATGTCCCTGCCATTCTGAGCAGGATGTCTGAAATCTCTTGATTATGAGGGTATAAAATAATATGCTTTGATTTACAGATGTTGCTGCACAAAAAGTGTTTCTGTGAATTCTCTGAATGGCCAAATCTGGGTGCTTTTGGCATCCTCAGTGTTTGAGCCCATCCATTTTCTGAACAAATCCTGAATTCTGCACACTGGTCTGGACACAGGCATGGACAGCTGTTTTACACACAAGCTGACAATTAATTATTTTTCAGTAGCATTTTAAGCCAAGTTCAGGGACTTCTTTGGCCTTGAAGTTTACAGTAAAAAAGACAGAGGATGGTTTGGTGGAGGCTGTTGCCCTATGGCCAATTACAGCCAGGTTGGAAACAGCAAGGGGGGCAAAGCATATTTGTCATTAATTAATCCTCAAAACACCTTTTTCTTTCCTCCAGGAAGTTGTGGACAAACTTGAAAGCATTTTCTAATGTCCCTAGCATTGTGAGCAGGATGTCTGAAATATCTTGATTATGAGGGTATAAAATAATATGCTTTGATTTACAGATGTTGCTGCACAAAAAGTGCTTCTGTGAATTCTCTGAATGGCAATATCTGGGTGCTTTTGGCATCCTCAGTCTTTGAGCCCATCCATTTTCTGAACAAATCCTGAATTCTGCACACTGGTCTGGACACAGGCATGGACAGCTGTGTTACACACAAGCAGACAATTAATTATTTTTCAGTAGCATTTTAAGCCAAGTTCAGGGATGACATTGGGTCAAGAGGCCTTGAAGTTTACAGTAAAAAAGACAGAGGATGGTGGAGGCTGTTGTCTTATGACTGATAAAACAGCAAGGGGGACAAAGCATATTTCTCATTAATTAATCCTCAAAACACCTTTTCCTTTCTTCCAGGAAGTTGTGGACAAACCTGAAAGCATTTTCTAGTGCCCTGGCATTCTGAGCAGGATGTGTGATGCAGCAGGCACAGAGGTGTGCAGCTGTGGTGGAGCTGCACCGCAGCAGGAGCATTGCAGGTGTTTCTAAAGGGATTTGAGGTATTTTCTCCTTTTGGGCACACCAGCTCTCGTGGTTATGGACTGACTGACAGATCTGCAGAAGATCAGGAAGTGTTTTCACAAGCCCTGGGGGCTGTGGTCTGTCCTGGCTGTGTGCAGAGCAGTTTGGGAAGTGCTCAGATTGAATCTAAGCTCGGTTCTGGTTTAGTTGTAATCTCGGTTTGCTGTGCAGCCACACTGTGCTTTCAGTGGGACAGGGAAGAGGAGAGGTGTTTGGAGGATAGAAATCCACTTGTTTTGGTTGCAAGAGCTCCTGAATTTATGGTGTTAGCTGCTTTTCTGCTGAAGGTGAGGACAGCAGAAAGGAGACATTTAGGTGGAGACTTTTTTCTACAGATCTGTGTGGTGATCAAGTTATTTTTTCTTCCTCCTTTCTTGAGGTCTGCTTTATAACCAGCAGAGAAGAACACCCCTTTCTGTAGCACAGTTCATCTATTCCTAACACCCCTTTCTGTAGCACAGTTCATCTTTTCCTAGCACCCCTTTCTGTAGCACAGTTCATCTATTCCTAACACCCCTTTCTGTAGCACAGTTCATCTTTTCCTAACACCCCTTTCTGTAGCACAGTTCATCTATTCCTAACACCCCTTTCTGTAGCACAGTTCATCTATTCTTAACACCCCTTTCTGTAGCACAGTTCATCTATTCTTAACACCCCTTTCTGTAGCACAGTTCATCTTTTCCCAACACCCCTTTCTGCAGCACAGTTCACCTTTTCCTGAGCAGACACCTTGAAGCAATGTGATTTTCTGTGCTCCAGCAGTGCCTGCTGCTCCTGCTGGCTGCAGAGAGAGCCAGCCCAGCTGGTCCAGGTGTGCTGGGAATTGCTGGTGGCCAGCACTGCTGAGTGAAAATGGCCAAACCTTGGCTGCTGGGTGGGTTTGTGCAAACTCCTCATAGTTGTAACTTCCTCCTGCTTGCAAGAAAGAAGAGCTGATGTGGCCACTGGATCTGATTGTACCCCGTGGTAGCAGGTCTGAGTGTCTGTGACATTTTAGTGAGAGGCATTTTGGAGTGGTTCAGGTACCAATGAGGAAAGCTGAAATGCTTTGTTTCACTCTCCTGACCATGGGAATATCGGCCAGTTTGTCAGCTGGGATCCATCTGCCAAGTGTGAAAACTGCCAGTCACTTGTTTTTAAAATTTTTAAAAGTTTAATAGTAATAAAATGGTTATAAAAATAGGAATATAATTAGAGTAATAATAATTTGGACAATTTGGATTAGGACAATATGAGACAACAGAGACAAAGAGTTATGGATGTCTGGGTACCTTTTCTGGGCAGCACAAGCCCGAAAAAGGACACACATTAACAACGGATTAACCATTAAAAACAACAGCCTGTTGCATATTCATACACCTCATCCATGATGCATAAATTCCATTCAAACACAGGATTCTGTCTGGTCATCCTCAACTTCTTCCTCTGAATCCTGTCAGTGCCTTCCAGGCGGGAAGAAGTTCATTTCTTCTGATAAGAGGCAATAAATTCTTTATCTCTGAAAGATTCAGGTGTCCTGGGGCTGCTATCTCACTGTGAGTCCTTTCTTTAAAAAAAGTATCCTACATAGCCTAGTTTCTATTTCAACATTTTTTTATAACCTAAAACTGTATTTACCACACTACTTAAGAGAATGAATCCAGCATTACTTTCTAACACAACGCATCTAATATTCATTTGAATATTTGCAAAAAGCCAACCATAAAATATTCATTTTTCACACAAGGAAAGGTCCAGCTGCATGGGATGATGTCCAGGAGGGAATGAGACAGGCCATGGCTCCTTTTCCCAGTGATTTTTGTATCTCTGCTCAGATGTGCATTGCTGGAGGAAATCACACTGAAAACGACCACAGAGCTTTCTGTTTTAACTCCCTAACTTGAGCCTGGATCGTACAAAGCAAACCCTCCGAGCCTGTGAAGGGCTTTTTGTGCAGGAATAAAGCTCATTGTCAGCTGCCGTGTTCAGACCCTTGGGAAATTGTGACCATTGTCTGGGCTATTATTGCTTAATAAAAGCTTTGCATATCCTCATTCAGAGCCTTGAAAATCTGGTTCTGTGCTTTTAAAAATAACTCAGCGTGAGCCACAATCGGGAGCATTCACAGAGGAAATTCTTCAGCCATTTAAAACAAAGTGAAGGGAGGGGAAAAAAGCAGCTCTCCTTAAAGTGCTTTTACTTGTCCATGAAGAGTGAGTGGTGAAGAGTGAGTGTCCCAGCCGTGTTTCCACTGTCTGGATGGAGCACAGAGGCTCTGCTCCTGCTCCTGTTTGCTTCCAAAAACCCCCCAGGATTCTGGGTTCGGTGCTATCCCAGCTGGGCACGCTGGATGAATCCTCTTGGGATGTTGGATTTCTTGTGGATCAGCACCTCGGCACAGGTGGGACCTGGTGGGGTTGATGCTCTTTGTGCTTGATGCAGAAAAGGCAAGAAAATGTTTTTCTTTCTTTGGCCACACCAGAAAAGGTCATTTCAGGCAAAATGAGATGTGGTTACATGCTGAAGGATGTGCAGGATTTCAGGCACCCACTCTGCAGGCTCTGTGGGGAAGGGTGCTGTGGGTTCAGCACCCCAAAATTGGCTTCCCTGGAGTTTTTACCCTCCTGATTTGTGCTGGGAAATTATTACCCAGCACAGAAGCCCTGAACTATTTTGCAGATCTGCTTTGGAGGTTTTGTTTCTTTCCCTCTGTGTGTTCTTGGGTTTATTTTCCTTCTGGTGTGGAAGTAATTATGTTGCTTGTTTCTTAAGTTTTGGCTCCGACTAAGAGGAGGAATGTACTCAGGTTTTTTTATGTTGTGGTGGTGTTTTTTCTTTCCCCAGTGCACTTTCTGCTGTTAAAATATTCTGGACAGCAGTAGCTGCCCACGTAGAGCACACAAATGTGTGTTTAGTGGTTTGCAAGCCATGCTTGCTCTGGGTGTGCCTCGTTGTTTTGTTCAGTGCCAGCCTCTGCCCACATGATTGGCCATCGTTTATCATTGCCATCAAGCTGGGGAGATATAATTTACATTAGTAATTAGTGCTTTGTGCAGGCCAGAATTAGCTGCACTGGCTCTTCATTTGGAAATAAGTTTTCTCTTGGAGCTGTGTGTCAGGGTGTGAGGAGGGGATGACACTGGGCTGCAGCAGGGTTGCCAAAGACACTTGGTAGTGAAGAAGCTGATGGCTGGGATATTGTCTGGGGTTTATTTGTGATTGGGAATGAATTACAGCAGAAAATGCCTCTTCCATGCCTCAGTTTCCCCACCTCAGTGTTCATTATCAGGAATTGCTCTGTTCCCTGTTCCCATCTCCTGGAGCAGCTGTGGTGTGCACAGGGATGTGTGGGGACAAGACTCAGCCCTGCAGTAGCTGAATTCTGTCACACCATTGTGTAGAATGGTGTTGCTGGAAATTTGATAGGTCATGTGCACCATTAAAATGATTTCCATGCCAATGTTTGGAGATCTGCTGTGCCCACATGATTGGCCATCGTTTATCATTGCCATCAAGCTGGGGAGATATAATTTACATTAGTAATTAGTGCTTTGTGCAGGCCAGAATTCGCTACACTGGCTCTTCATTTGGAAATAAGTTTTCTCTTGGAGCTGTGTGTTTTGTCAGGAGAGAGACCAGGGTGTGAGGAGGGGAGCAGGGTTGCCAAAGACACTTGGTAGTGAAGAAGCTGATGGCTGGGATATTGTCTGGGTTTTATTTGTGATTGGGAATGAATTCTAGCAGAAAATGCCTCTTCCGTGCCTCAGTTTCCCCAGCAAAAAAGGAATGCTGCATGATTTGCCTGAGTGTGTTCATTAGCAGGAATTGCTCTGCTCCCTGTTCCCATCCCCTGGAGCAGCTGTGATGTGCACAGGGATGTGTGGGGACAAGACTCAGCCCTGCAGTGGCGGAATTCTGTCACACCATTGTGTAGTTTGGTGTTGCTGGAAATTTGATAGGTCATGTGCACCATGAAAATGATTTCCATGCCAGTGTTTGGAGAATCTGCTGTGCCCACTTTCGTTTCTGTCCACATGACTGATCCAGGGCCATATGTTAAGAATACAACTGCTTTTAATTTATTATTTTTTTAAAATCCATTGGTGTCTAAATGCATCTAATAAAAATGCAGACTGGAGCTCTTTAATGAGGCGTAAGTCAATCCTGGCTCTCTTTTTTTATAAGACAAAACCACCTCACACACTGGCTTCTTTTTCTTTTTCTGCTTTGCATTTCTACACATTCATCACAGCATGAAGCCTCTGACAAAAGGAAATAAGAAAAGACTGTTTAAGAGACGTTTTGCTGTGCTTAAACCTGAACCTTTGCAAAGGGAAAACCCTGGGCTTCAGCAAGTGAGGCTGGGTGATGACAGGAAGGAGAAATAAAAATTATCATGCTGAGTAAGTTTAGTGTAGTTGTGAATTGTACAGCAAAGAACAGGAGCTCTCAGAAAGGGAAGTATTTCCAGTTTTGCTTCTTGCCTTTGCAAAATCACAAAATTCAAGAGATGGTTGGAAGTTTTTGCCACCAAAAATTCTTCATTTGCTGGTTAAGGCAGTGGTCAAGGCCATGAGCAGCAGCATTTGGGTTGTCTCTGATTTTGGGGGCTTTGGGAGGAGATGGGGTGTATGGGGAGTGTGTGGCTGTCTCTGACTTTGGGGGCTTTGGGAGGCGATGGCTTTGCTGCAGAAACAGCAGAGAAATAAAAATGATAATGCTGAGTAAGTTTAGTGTAGTTGTGAATTGTACAGCAAAGGAGGAGCTCTCAGGAAGGGAAATATTTCCAGTTTTGCTCCTTGCCTTTGCAAAACTGCAAAATCACAAAATTCAAGTAATGGTTGGAAGTTTTTTGCCACCAAAAGCAGCTTTTGGGTGGAGGCTGGGGGTGTGTGGCTGTCTCTGATTTTGGGGGCTTTGGGAGGCAATGGCTTTGCTGCAGGCACAGCTCAGCTGTGGCTGTGGTTTGACAGAAATCAGACTCTGCTCACACGTGGCTGTGGCTGGCTGTGAAATCCTCAGTGGTTCTGGCACTGACAGCGCCCAGCCTCGCACAGCTGGTCCAGAGTGGGGAAAAAAGGAGATTTGCTGGTTTTGGAACAGCCCCATCCTTTTCTCATGGGTTGGTCCTGCATGGTCAGTGTGGTGACAAGGCCCAAGTTGGGGTCCCAGGCTCCTTTTGCTAGAGAGGACCCAAAACTTGCTTTACCAGATTTATGGAGAAAGGGAAGGAGGAGAATGGAGCCTTAGCAACTCCAGGCTGTGATCCAGGACTGAAAGCCAGAGGTTCCTGTGATCTCTTGCTGCTCAGAGTGACCCTGAGATGAGTTAGAAAGTCTCTTTTCCCAGCCCAGCAGTTGAAGAAGGAGTCAGAACTCTTCAGATCTCGGTCTCAAGGTTGTTTATTGTATCTTATCTATAAAATTCTTTCTCCTGACCTGCTGAGATCTGCTCAGCAAGACAGTCAGAGGCACACTGATGCCCTCAGGGTGGTGTTATCTTTTTATACTAAAAACCACATGTACATTATTTACAATAACTTCCCAATACCTATCACCTATGTTAGACAGTGAGCTTCTACTCTGAACCAATCCAAAAGTGCCACCATCACAGCAGAAGATGGAGGCCAAGAAGAAGAAGGAGAAAGGCTGGACACACCCAGATCCCTCCATCTTGCCCCCTGAACCCCCATTCTAAAAACCCCAAAAATCAAATTTTCACCCTGTGATAAATTCACTATCATTCTGCTTAAACTGTTGTGGCTTGAGGATCCTCATATAAGGTTGGTCATTTGCTCCATGGGTCATAATCAGAACCACAGGTGCCTTGGGCTGTGTGCCAGGGTCTCTGAGCCCCCTGGCAGGGGTCTTGGCAGCCCAGGACAGCCAGAGGGATGTCCTGAGGTTTTGTGTATAGAACAACAGATCTGTAAGACAGAACATGAAGAAGATGTTGATGAGTTTTCTGAAATGCTGGCCCATGAGAAAAGTTTCTGAGAGAAGGCAGTCAGAGAGTCAGAGCTGTAGTTTTTAATTTAAAAAATTTCTTTCTGCAGGCAGTCAGACTTTCAGATTTAGCAAGGCTTTGCATAACTGACAGGCTGCACATTCACTGGTAGTCACAGGAGCACAATGATAAATTATTGAATTACAGACACCCAAAGAAGCGAACCAGGCGCCCTCTGAGCTGTGTTGTCCCTCTGCTCCCCCACTTTGCAGGGTTTCCTGCTGGCTGATTCCCAAAATGCAGCTGTTTGCAGCAGTGGTCTCACAATTATCAATGTTAATTAGCAAGGTTCTGCTCTGTGAGTGTTCCTGCACACACACAGAGTGCTCAGCTCCTCAGCCGTGTAATGCTCAGCCCCGTGGTTAATTAGCAGCATCCCTCCAAGGACCCGTGCTCCTCCTGGGGATGGGAGCTTGGTGTGGAGCTGCTGTGGTGGTCAGAGCCAGTCCCTGCTGAGGCTCACGTGCAGCCTCTGCCACAGTTGGGCTGTCAGCTTGTTGCCCTTTGTTTTAATCTCTGTGCACTCCCCTTGCTGAGCAGCACGGTTGCTAAGGTTGGTTCTTTTCAGGTTTGCCATTAGAACCTTGTTTTAATCAGCGCTGACAAAACCCTGGCTGGATCTGTGCTCCAGGTAGGGGTCAGATTTAAGAGTTCTTCAAAAAGCTTTGATGCTACAGGAACATGGTGCTCCTTGTGCTGACAACAGTTTTGTGTCTCTGCCTCTTAATAACCACCCTGTAGTAACACCTTCTTCCTGGATTTGCAAAACAGCTCCATTCCGAGAAGAAATTTCCTCCTGAAAATGTGGAAGTGCAGTTTGTTCTTGGCCAATCCAACTGGGGCTTTATTATGGCTCTGATTTAATATTCTTGGTGATGGAATGCTCCTGTTGTGGGGGAAGCATCTCTGAGAGGTGATTCTCTCTACAGGACAACATTCCACTCCTATTTTTTTTAACACTGAAAGCAATAGAAAGGGAAGAAGCTGGTAAATAATATGACTATAAATGAGAACCAAATTATACTTTAATTTTTATGGATGTTCATGATAGAAAAGCAACGTGAGATCACGAAGTCTTTCCAGAAGAGGAGGGTTGCTCTTAAATATCTCTGCTTTGTCCCTAGGTTTATGTGTTCAGTATCATCCAGAAAACTCTTGGTTTTGCATTTGATTGTAATTTGCATTTAGATTGGCTGCCTGAAGGGAGTCTCTTGCAGGGGAGATGGGGCTGTGTGGCTCCAGTCTCTCGCAGATCTGGCTGGAAGTAATGGCATTTACATAAAAACCATTAGCTCTGTTATTGATAAACATGAAAGGCATCCATTTCATTTAATTTTTTGATGAAGAGCTTTTAATATAAGCACACAATAGCACTGAGGTAGTAACATTCCTGCCCCCCCATCCCTCTGTACTGACCTCTTGTTTTATGGGCAAGCTTTGATTGGGATTTTGTTGGTGGAGAGATGGAAAGTTATTTCTATTCCAATTTACTGGAGTAGCCAGTTGTTGTGCTACATTGTGGGGAATTATTTAATGCTCATTTGAAGAGGTGTCTCTATTAATTGAACGGGGATTTAATGTCTCCCTGAAGCACAGTTGGTCTGTGTGTGATGTATACCAACACGTACTGCTGGCAATTCTATGGATAATCTTTTCCTTAATCAAAATGGGTTTAAGCAGAACTTCAGTGGCGCCTCATTAAGGGGATAAAGTGTGTTGAAACAACAAATATATTAAAGGGAACTTCTTTGGTGCACTCCAGATCAGAGCCCATGCAACCCTTCAGCACCGTGGCTGCACAAACATTTGTTCCCCTGCGTGTGTAATGGTGCTTTGGGGACCAGGACGTGTCACAGAGAGCTGTGATTCACTGCCTCTGGAGCCACTGGCTTTGGGAAGCTCTTGCTGCTGCTCTCATGTAGAAATACTTTGCTTTTCTCCTGGGCTGCCTCAGGTCTGACCTCAGCAACCTCCAAAGGCAGCTGGTGCTGCAGTTGTTTTCAAGCATCACAGCATTTGCTTGCTGAGAGCTTTGCAGGTGCTTGGAGTTCCTGATCTCAGAGCTGGGGAGGTGAGGGTGTCTGTTTGCATTGATTACCTGGCCTGCTTCTTTGTCAGGACCCAGGACATCCCTCTGGCTGTCCTGAGCAGCCAAGACCCCTGCCAGGGGGCTCAGAGACCCTGGCACAGAGCCCTAAACACCTGTGGGTTTGATAATGACCCGTGGAGCCAATTACCAACCTTATATGAAGATCTGCAGGCCACAACAAATTAAATAGAATGACAGTGAATTTATCACAAGGTGAAAAAGGAGATTTTGAGGTTTTTAGAATGGGAGTTCAGGGGGCAAGATGGAGGGATCTGGGTATGTCCAGCCTTTCTCCTTCTTCTTCTTGGCCTCCATCTTCTGCTGTGATGGTGGCACTTTTGGATTGGTTCAGAGTAGAAGCTCACTGTCTAACATAGGTGATAGGTATTGGAAAGTTATTGTAAAAATTGTGCACGTGGTTTTTAGTATAAAAAGATAACACTGCCCTGGGGGCAGGCAGAGTGCCTCTGTCTGTGCTGCTGGATGGACCTCAGCTGGACAGGAGAAAGAATTTTATAGACAAGACACAATAAACAACCTTGATACTGAGAAATGAAAAGTTCTGACTCCTTCTTCAAGCACCAGGCTGGGAAAAGAGACTTTCTAACTCTTCTCGGGGTCACTCTGACAAGCTAAAGATCTGTCACTTCTTGATGTAAAAAATTTGTTAAAATTTTTGGTCACTTTATATTTACAGCTCTTTTTCCTCTCTAACAGGCTCCAGACAGATGAGTAGAGAGCTGGCTGCAGAAGAGGGACAGATTCCAGCTTGCCAGCTGCTCACCGTGTACAGTGAGTACCTTCATGTTTCAGGAATAAAACTTTCTGTGGTGCCTGATGTCAGCCTCAAATTGCCTCCATTGGGGCACAGCATTAAGTCTGCATGCTTGGACAGTGTTTTCCTAAAAGTACAAGCTTCCTTGGCTTAACTCTTGTTTTGGGAGAAGCTGTGCTCGTTTTATCTAAAGTGGTAAATTGTGTCCTCATCCCACTTGCAGTAGTGGCTGAGCAGAGAACTGCTGCAGTTCTGCTCTGGACTGGGCTGTGGGGAATCAGCTCCAAAGGTGTCACCTGAGGCTTCCTGTGTGGATCAGGAGTGGAAATGCTCCCCAGAGCTCTTCCAGCCTTGCTGGAGGTGTTGGAGCTGAGTGAGGAGGGTGGATGAGGTTCCTGCCATGGCACATGCTGGGGTTGCTCATAAATGAGTGCTATGAAATCAGCCAAATGAGGCTTGGCTGGACTGGTGGGTGGAAAACAGCAGGAATAAACCACTGGAAAGCATTGGCCAGTTCATGGTAAGGATGGCAGGTTTGCCCTGAAAGTGGAGGAGAAAATCTTTATTTCATGGGGAATTTTTGCACATTAAAATGTCTTGCATGCGTGTTAATGGGCTGTAATAACGAGCCTGTGCTTTATGAGGTGTCCGCAAACATCTTAGAACTCGCAACTGTGAGGGAGTAAATACTCCAGCTAGTAAATTCTGAGTAATTGGAATGTCTTGGCCCATGTGGTGTGGCCAGACTGAAATAGGGAATTGCCTCTGAAAGGCAGGAGGATGCTCTAGCACAGGCTGTAAAATTCAGGTGAGTGTGGGAGCTGCAGCAATTGAGTTTATTGTGACACTCCTGGCAGGTGATTCCCTAAGGATCATGTGAGATGATGAATCTTGGAACTGAAAGTGTTTGTTAACAAAAGTCAGGGATGAAATAATGCATTGAGAGACTGGGTTGTGTCATCAGGTTGGTGTGGATGTATCCAGGGAGCAGGGCAGAGAATTCCTGTGCTTTATTTGTGGCTTCCTCCTTTCTCCCATACCCAACCAGTACATGCAGGGGGTCCTGGGCTCAGGTGTAATTCCTGTGTAATACAGCATTTCTGTACTTCTGGATCCAGGAAATGTTTGTGCTCTGCCAAACACAGCAGGGACTCCCCTCAGCTGGAACACAGCTCCTGTGAAAAATTCCACAGTGAATAACAGAACTGGGAGCAGCACTGCGGGCACGTGAAGGACAAACCAGGCTGGTATTGACCAACACTGTGCCAAGGCTCTCATCGACAGCTCTGATCCCAGGCTGTGCTCTGAGCCAGAGCTGCTGACTTGAGGAGCTGCAGTCAGTCAATACCATTGAATTCCCCTTCTCTTTTGCATATCTTTAGGAGGAGGGAGTTTCAGGCTGACAGCTGTGCAGTGTGCACAAGGCCAGGGCTGCACAGCTTTCCCCCAGTGTTGGGATTTCTAGCTTTCAGAGTGACCCTGAGAAGAGTTCCAAAGTCTCTTTTCCCAGCCTGGCGCTTGAAGAAGGAGTCAGAGCTCTTCATTTCTCATTCTCAAGGTTGTTTATTGT
>JAWWEX010000182.1:111090972-111102545 GCA_035583215.1 Arremon brunneinucha | reverse complement strand
ACCTCATCCATGATGCATAAATTCCATTCAAACACAGGATTCTGTCTGGTCATCCTCAACTTCTTCCTCTGAATCCTTCAAGGTGGGAAGAAATTAATTTCTTCTGATAAGAGGGCAATAAATTCTTTATCTCTGAAAGATTCAGGTGTCCTGTGGCTGCTATTTTGCTGCAAGTCCTTTCTTTACAAAAAAAGTA
Source organism: Arremon brunneinucha (assembly GCA_035583215.1). Taxonomy (NCBI): domain Eukaryota; kingdom Metazoa; phylum Chordata; class Aves; order Passeriformes; family Passerellidae; genus Arremon; species Arremon brunneinucha. Next base: position 111,102,349 of record JAWWEX010000182.1, on the reverse strand, counting down.
TCCTACATGGCAGAGTTTCTATCTGAACATTTTGTTATAACCTAAAACTATATTTACCACACTACTTAAGAGAATGAATCAAGCATTACTTTCTAACACAATACAGATAATATTCATTTAAATATTTGCAAAAAGCCAATCATAAAATACATGCATTTTTCACACTCAGTGTGTAGGGCACAGGAGTTATTCCTTCTGCATTGTGGAAAAGCAGCTGTTTATAATGATTCCCCTCCTTTTCCTTCGTGTCCTGTAGCATCCAGGTTGGAAGTTACCAAAGGAGTTGATTTTTCCATTCCTGGGGTCCTGTAATCAAATTCCTCCTACGTTTGTCCAGACCAAATGACAAATACCTGAGGGTATTTGTATTATAAAACCTGTAAATCAAGCCAGGTGCTGATTGCACTTTTATCCCCATCTACAACCCCAAACATCCTGGTTTCTTCTGCTCTCTGCTTTTCCAAGTTTGCTTGGCAAAACCAGAGGGATCTGCATCACCTCTCCAGCTCTGGAATCACTGCTGATGCTCATTAAAAGCTGAGTTGCAGCTTTGGAGGTGCTGTGAGTTGGGAAGAGTGTTAGAGCCATGTTACAGCTGTATGGGATACTTAAAAAGAATGGAAAATATTCATTTGCACAAGGAGAGCTGCTTGGAGGCTGTGGATGAGAACATGGTGGGCAAGGGAATCCTTTTTTTTCTCTCCAGCTGCCTCATGGATGCCTGGAGCTTTGTAAAGAAATTTGCCACAGTCTGATGCACTCATTGTGGAATTAAGGACAAATTTTGATGCTACTGTTTTAAGACTGTTTCCTTATTATTTGAATCTTTGCTCAGAAAAAAGTCTCAAGGTTTTTTTTCACTGTGTCTCTGAGTCCTCTCTGAGCAGCACAAGACACTGTTGACCTTTCAGTGGACTCAGATTTCCTAAAGTTTCACCTCTTTTTATTTAATTTCTAATTTTCAAAAATAAAATATTCCTCAGATTGAAGCTGGAATGATACAAATTCCATCTGGGAACTATTTTAGATGTAATTTGAAAAAACAGACTGTAAAACACACACTCATAAAAACAGTTTGTCCTTTCCAATGTACTAGAAAATGATTCTCAGCAGCCTCTTAATGCCCTCTGCTCGCCTGTATTTAAGCTCCATGACATGCTCAGAGACACAGTTACACTGGATTTTAATACTGACTCACACATAAATTCCCAGTATGGATCATTTGGGGCAGATTAATATGGAGAATATGTTAATAGTGAAGAATTTGAAGTCATTGCAGATTTTGCAGCACTGAGTGTGCACGAGGAGCTCGGTGACTGTAAAGTTGCTGTCCGGTTTGGCTTGAAAATGAGATCACTCAGAAAATGTGCCTTGAACTTTGGAAGTTGTGTGGATGTGCACAAATACTCATGCCTTAGAAACATGGAATCCCAGAATGGTTTGGGTTGGAAGGGACTTTAGAGGTCATCTCATCCCATCCCTTGGGCAGGGACACATCCCCCTGTCCCAGGCTGCTCCAGGCCCTGTCCAGACTGGCCTTGGACACTGCCAGGGATCCAGGGGCAGCCACAGCTTCTCTGGGCACCCTCACAGGGAACAATTCCCTCCCAATATCCCATCTAACCCTGCCTTGTGTCCTGTCCTTGTCCCATTCCCTGTGCCAGGGCCCTCCCCACCCTCACAGCCAAAAATTCCTGCCCAGTATCCCATCCAACCCTGCCTTGTGTCTGTGGGAAGCCATTCCCTGTGCCAAGGGCCTCACCACCCCCACATCCAAAAATTCCTGCCCAATATCCCATCCAACCCTGTCCTGTGTCCTGTCTTTGTCCCATTCCCTGTGCCAGGGCCTCCCCACTCTCCCAGCCAAGAATTGCCTCCCAACATCCCATCTAACCCTGTCCTGTGTCTGTAGGAAGCCATTCCCTGTGCCAAGGGCCTCCTCACCCTCCCAGGGAACAATTCCCTCCCAATATCCCATCCATCCCTGCCCTGTGTCTGTAGGAAGCCATTCCCTGTGTCAGGGGCCTCCCCACCCTCCCAGCTAAAAATTCCTTCCCAATATCCAATCTAACCCTGCCTGGTGTCTGTGGGAAGCCATTCCCTGTGCCAGGGCCCTCACCACCCTCCCAGCTAAAAATTCCTTCCCAATATCCCATCCATCCCTGCCCTGTGTCCTGTCCTTTTCCCATTCCCTGTGCCAGGGCCTCCCCACCCTCCCAGCCAAGAATTCCTGCCCAATATCCCACCCTAACCCTGTCTTGTGTCCTGTCCTTGTCCCATTCCCTTGTTCCAGGGGTCTCACCGTCCTCCCAGCCAAGAATTCCCTCCCAATATCCCACCTAACCCTGCCCTGTGTCTGTGGGAAGCCATTCCCTGTACCAGGGCCTCCTCATCCTGCCAGCCAGGAATTCCCTCCCAATATCCCATTTAATCCTCCCCTGTGTCTGTGGGAAGCCATTCCCTGTTCCAGGGCATCCTCACCTTCACAGCCAAAAATTCCTTCCAATATCCCATCTAACCCTGTCCTGTGTCTGTGGGAAGCCATTCTCTGTGCCAAGGGCCTCCCCACCCTCCCAGCCAAAAATTCCTTCCAATATCCCATTGTCACAGACATTTTTTCATAAAAATCCTCTCTTTGGGATTTTTCCTCTTCTGGGAAGCTGGGGCCCCAGAAGACAAATGTAAACAATTATTATCTGTGGAATGCAATAGGTGCACCTGTGATTGGCTCATGTTTCATGTTTACAATTAAGGGCCAATCACAGGACCAAGCTTGGGGACAGATTCAGGGAGAGCTCTCTTGTTTTGAGATTTCTATTCTATTCTTAGCTTAGCAGCTTCTGCAACTTTTCTCTCTATTCCTTTTTATATAGTCATAATGTATTATATATCATATATTAATAAATCCAGCCTCCTGATCATGAAGCAAGATTCTCGTCTATCTCTCTCACCCTGAGGAACCCTCACAAGTCACTGCAATATCCCATCCATCCCTGCCCTGTGTCCTGCCCTTGTCCCATTTCCTGTGTCCTGTCCCTCATGGCACTATCCAAAGGTGTGGATCATTTTTTTGCAGGTTTCTGGACCCCATCTCCCAACTTTTGGCTTTTTAGCATTCCTTGTGCCTCCATCTCTAGTCAGGGCAATTTTTTGGTACGAGGCAGGAATGAGTCACCACTTACCAGCTTAAGGATTTACCAGCTGATCCCATCAGCTTTCCATAGGGTGCCGCTGATTTCCCAGGCTTTGATTTGCTGCTGTTTTTCATGAGCATCTCCCTGAGCCCCAGGGAGGTCCCTTGATTAAGTCATTAGTGCTCTGTGGGACCTCATGGGGAGCCCAGGCTGCCTCAAATAATGAGCTGACACAAGAGTGGCAGCATCAGATGAATCCTGTCCCATCCCTTCCCCTTCTGATTCCTTATTTTTCATGGTGGGCTTGGTTACGGTGCCATCTGATTTTTGTGAGAGGGAATTTTTTGTGGAGAAATAAAATTTGGGCAAGGATCATGTAAAAATAATGTCTGGCCTTCCTCTTCTTCATCCCCAGCTTCAGGGTTTGCTGGAGACTTAAAAAAAAAACAAACCAAACAAACCAAACACCAAATTGCTTTTGAGTAACGTGAAATCCTGATTATGGAAATGTGAATAATGTATCACAGCACACATTCATGTTCTGCCTGCTCAGAAATCCTGCTGGTGGCCTGTGCATGGGCATCTAAAGGGAATTTTTAAAAACTTGTTGGGATGCCTGTGTGAAACCAATGGTTTTGGGTGCAAAGCAGCACTGATGTGTATTTTATGGACAAATAAACTATTGAAGTCTTTTCCAAAGGAGCAGGCAGCCTAAATTGGGTATTGCAGCAGAGAAGGGTGGGTGAGGAGCCCTGAGAGGGGATTGAGGATGTTCTTAGTTTGGGAGAGGGGATTGGTGCCATTCCTAAGCTTTTTCTGTGTTTGAAAATCCTGTTTTCAATTGTTCTTATCATGCCAAACTTCAGGTAGAACAGAACATTCCAGCTAATTGCTTGCTGGTGCTTTTTGGGAAGACTGTAATGCAAACTGTTCAGCTGTTTTGGAGGATGAGACTGAGAAAATACATTTCCTCACAATTAAAAATAAATACAAATAAAGGCAGGGTGACCATTTCAAGTCACGGTGCCTCTGCACTTGGGAGCAATGATTGGATATTTGGCAGATACCTCATTTGCAGTTCCCATAAAAATCCACCAAAGCTGGGCCAGTTTGAAAACATGAGGGAATAAGGGCAGGGAATTAAGAGGGAGAGGAGGGAGAAAAATTTTATTTCTTAATCATCACTGAATTCCACCCTTGGGTTGGATCCTGTCCTCACTGTTCCCATGGACTGTGTCATTTTGGGGAAGCTGCTGGAAACAATCTCTGCAGAAATATTCTTCCCAGAGCACTGGTTTGAACAGCCTGGATTCGGTTTTTGCAGGGATGACGGAATTCAGTGGGACTGCCCTCTCTGTATGTGAAAATATGTATTTATATAGAGGTGTGTGGTGGTGAGGATGATAAAATATCCCTGTATATAAAAGTGCTTAAGGATGGGGTTTGGGGCAATCTGGGGTAGTGGAAAGTGTCTCTGCTCATGCCAGGGGGTTGAACTGGGTGAGCTTTTGGGTCTCTTTCAACCCAAACCATTCTGTGATATCTTAAAATCTGAGGCATCCCCTCATGAGCAGAAGCTGCTGGTCCCTGCCCATCCTCTGAGGCTTCTGTCCTTACAATGTTGGTGCTTTAAGAGCTTCATCCTGGGCCAAATTTGGGTTGAAACAGCTTCAGAAGATTTTAGAATAAAACACAGTTGTACACATTGTATTTCTGTAGGAATCCAGCTGGAGGTGGGATGGTGAATTGGGCTCTTGGCTTGGAGCCTCATGGAGGAGAGTGGGGATAAAAATCTTTATTTTTCTTTTGGTGGAGGTGGTGGTGACCTGCAAGAAAATAAACATGGTGAGGCATTACAGAATATTTTGGATCTGTCTTCCTGATACAGGAAATTTTTGTGGCACAACATCTGAGATGACCACACAGGTCCCCCATGCTCAGTTAACCCAGCAGGAATCAGTGCAGGAGATGCTCCTGTGTAACAAACCAAACCAACAAAAACCTGCTGGACTTTGAGATGGAGCCTGTGGCAAAATGAGCAGAGCTCTGGATTCACAGCCTCTAATAAAGGTTTTGCAGGTGTTGAAGTTACAGAATTAAACATCACTGCTGGTGGCACCACCCATCGCTCCTGTGGTGACAAAAGCCTGCAGGAATTCCAGGTGTCAGGAGGGAAATGTGAGGGTCACTGAAGGATGATTTGTCTTATCTGCTGGGCAAACACTGAAATTTGCCAGTTTTTCAGGTTATTTTTGTTTGATAGAGAGCAGATAAGCAGATTCATTTTTTAAGGACCTCTTCTTGTGCTTAATCAATTTTCTCTTGTCTGTACTGAAAAGAATTTGAGTGTCAAATTTGTGCTTGTAGGGAGGAGTGGGTTCTCTGTGAGCTGCTCTGAACAAATCCATCTTTGTGTGACCAGGCAGCATCAGAGCTGTCATGCAGGTCCTGTGAGCCCCTGTCTCTGCTCTTTTTTTATCAGGACAGGAAATAAAAGTCATGGAAAAGCTTTGATAAAGCTGTAAATGTGATCATGGGAGCTCTTAGGAGTAGCTGCATCCTGGCCCTTGTAATTTTCATCAAGTACAGAGAACAAGAAAATCTGTGGAGCTCACAACACCAGTGGAGTAATAAATTGCTCCAAGAATATGAAAAGTGACTTGGAGCAATCCAGATTGTTTTTAAACTGGAGTGAGCAGGGTGGGCTGTGCCTGGGGCAGAGGGCTCAGCCCTCCAGGAACTGTGCAAAGGTTCTTGTGGTTGCACTGAGCAGCCAAATCTGCTTCAGTTCCCCAAAAAACAAGTGTTTGATGCCATCTATGGACATGTGAGCTGGGAAATAGGAACAAAGGATTTTTTTACTCCAAAAACTGAATTTCTGAAAATACTGTTCAGGTATTGGCTCCGATATCTGTGTGTTAAAATAGTTGTGGGAAAAGCTGGAGATCCTGCAGAAGGAGCAGCAGGGCAGCTTTTGGATCAGGGTGAAAATATCTGGAGTTGAACTTTTAAACTCTCCCACTTTGCTTATGGGTCAGGAGAGAGAGCAGAACTTGAATCCCTTCTCTGGGAGAAGCTGCTTGGAAGGTGACATTGAAAGGTAGACATGGGCTGGGATGAAATTCCCTGGAAGGGATGGATTTGCTGCCTCTGAATTTATCTTTGGGGGTTGAACTTGCTTTTTCCTTACCTGTGGGGATGCTGAGATATCCAGAGAGGGTGACACCAGCTTGGTGGCAGTGAGCAAATGAGGTTTCCATTGCCTTTCCTGAAGACAAAATCTCAAAGCACATTTTCTGCTGTGAAAGCAAAATGCTGTCATGGAACAGAGGGTGGCTTTGCACCATAAAATCCTGGAAGTTCTTGCTTGGATCAGTTCCTTTCAAATGGATTTTGGCAGTGGGCTGGGAGCTTAGGAGAATTTTCTGGAAGGGGATTGTTGCCACTTCTGTGTGTTCTTCCTGCTGGAGAAGGAAGAGCTGTGCCAAGACAGATTCTGATGTGCCTCCAGTTATTCTTTGCAGCAGTTCATTTACCCCTGCTGAGCATCCCTGACTTCATGGTAATTCTCTGTGCCACTCAGCTGTTTTAAGGTGAAAAGGATTTGTAAAATCCCCAGCTGTTGGCTCAGGAGAAAAGGAACACCAAGAACCTTAATTTGAAGGTCCAGTTTTTATCCCTGAAAGTCTTGAGCCTCTGGAGTGTGCAAAGTGATTTTTTTAAATAAAATTTTTCTGAGTAAGATAAGGGGAAAAAAATTCCTTCTTTCCTCTCAAAATTAAGTCCCAATCATGGAATCATTCAGGTTGGAAGACTTCTCTAAGATTATTGAGTCCAGCTCTGCCAAAGCCACCACTGATCCGTGTCCCAAAGTGTCACATCCACACAGAATCTAAATCCCTCCAGGGATGGGGAATCCTCCACTGCCCTGGGCAGCTGTGCCAGGGCTGGACAACTCTTTTGGGGAAAAAATTATTCCTAACACCCAACTAAAATTATTCCTAATACCCAATTAAAATAATGTCTTTTGTCTTGTTGCTCCTTGTTGATAAATGCAGGGAGTAACATGAATGTCTTGAGCCTCTGGTGTGTGTGCAAAGTGATTTCTTTAATAAAGTTTTTCTGAGTTAGATAAGGGGAAAAAAATCCTTCTTTCCTCTCAAAATTAAGTCCTAATCATGGAATCATTTGGGTTGGAAGACTTCTCTAAGATTACTGAGTCCAGCTCTGCCAAAGCCACCGCTGATCCATGTCCCAAAGTGTCACATCCACACAGCATCTGAATCCCTCCAGGGATGGGGAGTCCTCCACTGCCCTGGGCAGCTGTGCCAGGGCTGGACAACTCTTTTGGGGCAGAAATTATTCCTAACACCCAACTGAAATATTGTCTTTTGTCTTGTTGCTCCTTGTTGATAAATGTAACAGTTCCATGGTAAATGTCCTGTTTTCCTCATCCTACCTTATTTCCACCTTGGAAATCTCTGTGCATTCCTTCTTTTCCTCTCTGTGGTTTTCAGACTTGAGCTTGCTGAGGGAATTCAGGGATTTTTAAAGGGAATCTTTGTCCCTTTGAGTCCAAACTCTCAAGTTGTGTCTCTCCTGCAAGAGGGCATGAAAGGGCAATTTTGGAATTTTGGCATCTGGGGTGGGAGATTGGGAGCACACAGAGCTCTCAGTGAGCATTTCCAGCCTGAGTTACACCCTGCCTTGTGTGCTGGCAGCCTCCTGCTCAGCTGAAGGTGAATTATCGCCTTAAATCCCTTTCCCTTCTGGTGACTCAGCAGCTTTTAGGGCATCTCCAGGCTGCCTAAATTTGGATCTGAGTCTGAACCCAGCCCTGCAAAGTCTGTAAAGGTGCAGGGTAAGGACAAGGCAGGAGAAACTTGGCAGGTTTGGACTTGACTCTTGGGGCCAGGGAGGATAATTTCCCAATTTGTTTCTGGGAAATCACTTGGTTTTGTTCAGGTTTATGGAAGAAACTAACAGTTTATCCTTCACCAGCCTGTTAAAATTCCTTTCTCACAGCAGGATCATAAAATCTTCGACTTTCTCTCTCTGCTTGCAACAACAGGTTTTGATTTCCCTGTTTGTGGGAAATTGGGGCTCTCTGGAGTTTTTTTATGGGGATTTCTCCCCCCCACAGACCCCTCCTGTGTTATCCCACTCATAATATCAGGATTTCCAAGCACTCTTTAATTTCCAGCTCTGCTTTACATGTTCTTTTCTGTAGGATTAACGTGCTGGGTACCCTCTGTGCATAAACAATTCAGGAGCAAATGCTGGAGAGCAAATGCAGTTAATGGACCCTGATGTTTCTTTGGCCATTTTTATGGGACATGATGCCTGAATTAGCCTGGGAAATTTTTCTGCTCTTAAATATCAGAGCTCAGTTTAATGTTTTGTGTTGTCCAAACATCTGCTGGACTTTGGCATCTCCTTAATGGCACTTGGAGTGCGAGTGCCAGGAATGGTTTCCAGAGCTGTGGATCTGGGCTTGTGTTGCTCTGTCCCCATCAGGTTGGAGAATCCCAGGATTTATTTCCTGGGCATATTTCTCTATTAGGTTGTAATATTTGTCTGCATTAATGCAGGAGAATGAGCTTAAATAATTGTACTGAAACCAAATTTTAGATTGGCAGTGGCACCTCTGACAGTGGGAGAAATAATGGTGGTGCAGGAAAGAAAAATCCAGCCTGGATAAGAGCCTTGAAAGAAGAGAAAATAGAGAAGCAAGTGGAGATAATTGTCAGGGAAGAGTGAGATGGAAGCAGATTGCGATGTTTTTGTGACCAGGAGTAAAGGAAAAAGCTTTTTGGTGAACTCTGTGAGGATGAGCAGAGGAAAATGGACAAATTTCTCTGGCTGGTGACAAGATGAGGTGAGAAAATAAAACTGAGAGCTTTAAATATCCCAAGATGCCATTTAGTGCTGTGTGTTCCCTCCCCCATGAACAGGGATTGCTCCAGGCCACCTGAGGCTGCAAATTCTCCATCCCCGTTTCCTGTGGGGCAGGAGGAGATCTGTGTGCATGTCTGAGAGGCTGGCTTTAATTTCCAGGAGGATGTAGGTCTTGTTTGTGTTGGAGCAGCAGGCAGGAGAGGCCAGGAAGGGACCATGTGTGTAAGAGCAGGGCTGGATTCCCTGTGGAGCAGAGGAGCCTTCCTGGGCATCTCTGCACAGCTGCTCTCTGCATCAGCCATGAAAAAAAAAAGCAAAAAAAAAAAGCAATTAAAATGTTCTTTAGAAAAGATAACAACAGCAAAGTTCTGTTTCAAAGGATGGAAGGCTCCTTACCCACTAAATTCATCCCATCACACAGATTCCTGTGATCTCCAGAGACCTTTAGGAGCTGCAGCTCACCACATCAAAGGAGTGTCCGTGGGGCTTGGAGCACAACCATGGAATATTCAGGTGCCGTGGGGGGTTCACAGGGCTCTGAGTCCGTGCCCAGGGAACAGATATTCCCTTGCTAAGGCACCATCTGACAGCCTCCCCCTTCCAGACAGCTCTGCATCAAAGGTGACCTGGAAAACTTTTTTTAATGCATTAAAACATGTCCCAGACTTTAAAATGCCAAAGTCCAGGTTTAAGAACTTTGCCTCTGTTTAAAAGATGTTTCTTTGCAAAGTAAGTTTTGCTTGTCCTCACAGATTTTAAGCTCTGTGAACCATGGGGCTCTCTCCTGGCACAATGTCTGCATGTGCTGAAGGGGGACATGGAGGGACACACAGCAGGGGACAGCTGAGAATGATCCATGCCCCACAACTTGGGTGGCATCATCTGATATCCCAGAGGGCAGGGCTGGATGGGATTTTGGGAAGGAATTCCTGGCTGGAAGGGTGGGCAGGCCCTGGCACAGGGTGCCCAGAGAAGCTGTGGCTGCCCCTGCATCCCTGGCAGTGCCCAAGGCCAGGGTGGATGGGGTGGGGATGAGGATTTCTCTCCTCTGCCCATGGCACAGAGTGACCAGGGTCCTGCAGTGTCCCCTCTGTGCAGAGTCAGGATCAGTGCAGGTCCCTGTGAGCCTTTCCAGGATTGTCACCCTTGGCTCTCCCTCTCTGCAAGCACCCCAAGAGCCGGTTTGGGGTGACCCACGTGTGTTCCATGGCTTGCTGTGTGTGGGTAGGAGATGGGGACCTCAGGAAAGCTCAGCGCCCTGGGGGACAATGGGGACACCAGGCTCAGTCCCACCATTGGCTGCTGCCCAAAACTCTGCAGAGCTTTGACCGGGAATGGCCCTGGAATGGCCCTTGTTCCTTTGGCCTGGAATGGCCCTTGTTCCTTTGACCTGGAATGGCCCAGGAATGGCCCTGGAATGGCCCTGGAATGGCCCTGGAATGGCCCTGGAATGGCCCTGGAATGGCCCTTGTTCCTTTGACCTGGAATGGCCCAGGAATGGCCCTGGAATGGCCCTGGAATGGCCCTTGTTCCTTTGGCCTGGAATGGCCCAGGAATGGCCCTTGTTCCTTTGGCCTGGAATGGCCTTGTTCCTGTGACCTGGAATGGCCCTGGAATGGCCCAGGAATGGCCCTTGTTCCTTTGGTCTGGAATGGCCTTGTTCCTGTGACCTGGAATGGCCCTGGAATGGCCCTGGAATGGCCCTTGTTCCTTTGGCCTGGAATGGCCCTGGAATGGCCCTGGAATGGCCCTTGTTCCTTTGGCCTGGAATGGCCCAGGAATGGCCCTTGTTCCTGTGACCTGGAATGGCCCTGGATTGGCCCTTGTTCCTTTGGCCTGGAATGGCCCTGGAATAGCCCTCGTTCCTTCCACCCTCCCACAAAGGAGCTGTTCCAGACTGCAAGGCAAGATGGATTCTATCCCCATCTCTATGGCAGCTGTCTTTTGTCAAGTGGGCAGTTTGCCTTATCTCTCTCTCTGAGTGACCACAATCACTCCTCCCTCTGGAGGAACATCTGCTGATAACAGCTATTGGATGTCACTGCATGGCTGATAAGAACTACAGCATCCCATTGGGAGATGTGAGCCCAGAGGGAGGAGCCAAGCATTCCTGCCCGGATATAATCTGGAGATCCTGGAACACCAACACAGATCCTCCAATGGATTTCCCAGAGGAACAGCAGCTGCCTCTCCTGGATCCTTGGAGGAAAAATACCTGTGACCGTGTTCACAGGGGTCTTAGGTTGAGGGAAGAGATGAGGATCTGAATCCATGTTTCAGAAGGCTGATTTATTATTTTATGATATATATTACATTAAAACTATACTAAAAGAATGGAAGAAAGG
>JAWWEX010000182.1:111076851-111090872 GCA_035583215.1 Arremon brunneinucha | reverse complement strand
ATCAATGTTTACATTTTGTTCCTGAGGCCTCCCAGCTTCTCAGGAGAAAAAATCCTAAGGAAAGGATTTTTCATAAATCATGTCTGTTGCAACTGCCCCCTTCTCTACAGGATCCCTGCTCCAGCAGAACCACCCCTGACACTGCAGGAGGGCTGCAACCACAATTCCAATTGTGCTACCAACACCCTGACCCACAGTGTCAGGTTGTGTTTGACTCTGTCAGTGTTTTAATTTACTGCATTGTTTATTTTTTCCTTTTATTTTTCTTCCCTATTAAAGAACTGTTATTTCCTGCTCCCATATTTTTGCCCGAGATCCCCTTAATTTAAAATTTACAGCAATTCAGAGGGGTGGGGAGGGTTTATATTCTCCATTTCAGGGGAGCTCCTGCCTTCCTTAGCAGACTCCTGTCTTTGCAAACCAGGACAGTGACATTTCCCTGTTTTCCTGGGATAGTTTCCCTGATGGGATGTGGGATGGAGTGCCAGGCAAGCAGCCAGCAGACATCTCAGCATCTCTGTGTTCCTCCCCTCCAGCCCTGCAGTGTCCAGGGCAGCTCCCTGAGGCCACCACTGAATAGTGAGTGAACAGAGCAGCCCCTCATGTCCCAAACCTGAGCTGTGCTCCCATCTGGGAGCAAAACCTGGATTAAAAAATCCACTTTTACACCACTCCATGGCATTCAGTAACAAATAAATCCCACCAACCTGGGGAGGGTTTTTACTCCAGGAGATGTTGAAGTGCCAGGGAACTTCCCTGCCTGCCTTTTGTGGGGACAACACAAACCAGCAGAGCAGAAAGACATCCAAAATAATCACTTTTCAAAGCAGCAACAGATCTTTCTGTCAAAGGAGACATTTCACAAGGATGGGCATGGCTGGATTCATGGCAAAACAATCAATGGGGATGAAAACCAACATTTCCCACCAGCCTGGGGTGGTCAGGCTGGTCCCTGAGTTCAAGGAATTAATTTGCTTTTTGATCATCCATAGGGAAGAGCCCAGCAGAACCCTGGGGTGCTGCTGGGACAGGAATTTTCAAAACATTTCTCCTCTGGCCAGCACTCCTGGAGGCTTTCCTGGGTTGGGTCTGTGCCAGCCTCCTTGTGCTCCAGTTTGTCACCTGCCTTGCTGTGTCCCAGCAGATGTGACAGAGCACTGCTGGCTCCTGATGGTGGGGAGAGTTTCTGTGTGTTCCTGTGGTTTGGCAGAGCTGCAGAAATCAGCATTTCCCCCTGTTTTATTGTTTTATGGATCCCCCTCCCCTTCTGCCAAGTGGGAATAACATTGCAGAAAGTGCCTGGAGTTGCTGAGTCTTCAACAGCTTCTGCTGGTCCAGCCAGTGCTTTGAAAGTTGGAATTTTTGGGGACTTTTTATCTTTTTTTTGCTCAAATAGCAGCTTGAGATGGGCCAGAAAGTGTTGTGACAGTGCCTCTAAAATCCTTAAGCTGCTTGAATCACTCCGAGAAGCCAGGCAATAAAAGAGCTGGAATAAAATGTATCCCTCAATGTCCTTCACTTCTGCTGACAGCTGCAGTTTAAATTACTGGTGCAACCCTTCAGCATAGCTGGCTTGTAAAAACTAATAAAATATAAAAAGAAGTTAGAACAGAGACTGGCCACCTTTTCTCTGGTGGAGGATAGGGAGAAATCACACTTTTTTTTTGGGGTGAGCCTCTGTTAGGGTGCTGTTATTGCTTTAATGACAGTGACCAGAATAAAATATTAATATATGCTGAAATGTTTACATCATATCAATTATATAGTGTTTATTAGACAAGGGCCTTCACTTTAATCATAAAGTGGCATTTATTCTATGAAGAATCTGATGTTTTCTAGAGCTTACATTAAAATTAGGCTTTTAAAAAAAAAAAACTCTTAAGCTCTCTTCTAGTGGAAGGTGTCCCTGCCCATGGCAGGGGGTTGAATGAGATGATATTTGAGGTTCCTTTTAACCCAGACAATTCTCTGACTCTCAGGAGAGTGGTTTGTTTAGGATTTGGGCATCCCATTGCCACATGGTCTGATTCCTTGGCTCCTCTGCCCCAAGTGACCAGAGTTTCAGGGACAATAATGGCTGGCTTTGAATTTAAAAAAAACCAGATTTTTATTTTTTAAGCTGTCAGCATTCCAAGCTTGCCATGAAACATCTCCAGAGCTGGGAGAGGCAGCGAGGGCCGTGCAGATGCTGCAGCGTGGGTGAGGTTTGGAGTGGATATTTCACAGGTCACGTTGAGATGAAACCTCAGCTGTGGCTGTTGAGAAACATCTTCACTCTCCTGGAGATCTCTGGGAGGACCTTTGCAATCAGGGGAGGAAGGAGGGTTCTCTAGAAGGGTCCTGGCTGCTCTTGTTTCTGCAAACATTTTGTAGCTGATGGAGCCGTGCCAGGACCTGCAGCCTGCCAGGAGGGACCGGCTCCCATCACCAAGTGTTTCCTTCTTTGTATCCCAAAGATGTGGGCACTCAGCAGGTGTTTTGCCAGCTGAAGTGAAAGGGATGGAAGGGGATGGGAGCAGCCTTTATAAAGCAGCAGCAGCATCCAAGGACCAGCCCTGAGTCCCTGCTGGGAGCTGGGGCTGGGGAGAGGCTGTGAGCATGGAACACATTAGTGAGAGTCAGGGTGGGGACAGGCAGGCTGGGATGCTCTGCTGTCCCAGAGGCTGTGTGGGAGCATGAAGGCAGGATGTGGATGATCCTTTTTGTTTTAAAACAAAGGGAAATGCCACTGACTTCACCCGAGAAGGATAATCCTGGAGCCTTGGGCTTTTCTTAACAAAAGGTATTTTATTTTTCTTTTAGTTTTTTTTTGTCTGTTTGTCTGCTGAGATCAGAGGGGTTGTTTGCAGCAGAGGTGTGGCTGAGAGAGGATTTGAGCTAGGGGAGAAACTGGATGGAGAATTGGTGGGAATTGCTGGGCTTGAGGCTGGACTTGGTGGGTGGAACTCGTGGTGTGTCACGGAACAGGTCGGGCTGGGTGGCTTGCAATGATCCTCTTGGACCTTGGCACTTATGGAACAATGGAGACGATGATTTTATTTAATATTTTTGTGGGAAATGATCCCATGGATGTAATGTGAGAGCTGTCAATTATCAGGTGTTGTACAGGAAGAATTTTGGGTGAAGTGAGGAAGATGAGAATGCCTGGAAGGGGCTCAGAGCTGATGGAGCAGGGAGCTGCTGATTACCCACATCTGATCCCTTTTAGATTTGCAATTTCCCTTCTCCAGGTGGTCTCATTTGTGCCTGACTCCCCCTTCAGCCTCCCTTACTCCCCAGCAGCCCAAATTGTCAAACCTGTGGGAGCTTCCAGGCTTAGGACCACATCATAAATCACAGAATCCCAGAATGGTTTGGGAGGGATGGGACCTTAAAGTTCCTCTCATTCCACACTCTGCCATGGGCAGGGCCACCTTCCACTCCCCCAGGGTGCTCAGTCCCTGTTTGGAGAGGTCCAGAAGGAATGTTTGTGTCAGAGTCCCTCTCTTGCAGATGCCTCGAGGCCATGCAGAATTTATTTCATGACTCCATGTGGTTTTGTCTGTGTTTTTCTGTTCAACAGGAGGGAAACCCTTGAGATCAGCTCTGGGAGGAAGAAGAGAGGTGGAGAAGGAGTCCATGTGGGATGTGGGACAGGTCTGAGCCAAGGAGCTGAGGGACAACAGGTAAAGCACGAAGGAGCTCTGCAGTGTCAGGCTGCCCCATGCCTGGGGTTAAGCTGCTTCTTCCCTTGCTGGATTTTAACATAATTCACCAAAACATCTCACACTCTCCTAACAAAACTCTCCTCCTTCCCATAGTCCAGTTGGAATAATGTTGAGATGAGAAAAAGCTTGTAAAAATAGGGCAGAACCAGCACAGTGTCACCCCCAGAGCTTTAATCAAGCTCCTTACATATTTTTTGGCCATCAGCTCTTTCATTTAATCATCCATTAATTGCTGGAAGTTTTAGCCAAATTCATTTGGCAGAAGTTGCAGGCGAAGAAGCAGCATTTCACAATATTCTGGTTTCAGCACTTTTCAATTTTGATTTTAAAAGCAATGTTAATGTCACTAATGGTCTGAGCTCAGTGTCTGGGTGCCTCAGGATCCAAATCCCTGCACACAGCTCAGGGGGAAGTTGGGCTCTGAACATTTTTCTTCTTTAGCATCATTCTCTGGGCAGGTTCTTGTCCCCAAACTCTTTGTAATCAAGGTGTGAGGATTAGTCCTTGGGTGCTGATCACAGCTCTGGGGTGGGGGTGTGTGGTTCTCTGGGAGCTTTCCAATCTCACTGCAGAGGCTGGAATTGCTGCCAGCAGCACATTGCTCCTTCCCCAGTTTCCTTCTCACTCCTGTGAGGCAGCCAGGGGATGAGATGAGATTCTGTGCCCTGTGCTGAGCTCCTTCAGGCAAACTCAAGCTCTGGAGTATTGTCAAAATTGCTGATGAGTTTGGGCTCCAGCAAAGGTGTCAGGAGTGAAGCAAAGGAGTCAGGGAGTGGCATTTGCTGGCACAGGGACACAAGGACAGCACGGGGCAGTGACATCCTGCACAAAGCTGCTCTGTCAGCCCAACTTCTAGAGTGGAAGCAGCACGTGGATTGTGACTGGGTTAGTCCAGTCAGAATCTGGCTGCTAAATCTGATTCCTGCTCTGAGGAAAGCTTGGATGAGCTGTGATGGGCTGTGGTTCAGCACAAAGCACAGGAGGTGCTCTCGGGGTCCCTTGTGGCCCTGAACTCTGCTCCTCTGTGAAGAGATCACAGCTGCAGCCCTGGTGACACATGGCCAGTCCCAGCCCCTGTTGTGGCTCCCTGTCAGAGGGTTTCTCCAGGAGCACTGTGTCCTTGGGAGCCGTGCTTGGAGCATCTGCTCTGGATATTCTTGAGGCTGAACTGCTTCCAGCAGGCTTAGCAAGTGTGCCTGTGATTTCCTGCAGGAAATCCAACCGTGCAGGGTGGTGTTCAGCTGATGGGACTGTGACTATCAAACCATCATGGCATTCTTAAGTTGCCTTTTTTCATTACTTTTTAAAAAACCTGGTAGCTGTCTCCCCACCCCCAACCCCATATCTGTGCATCTGTGGAGTTTTTTTCCCCCTGCCTTGTTCAAGTGAAAGAGTAAATCCTTTTTGATTTATTCCAGAGCAGCCCTCGAGCTCAGCTCCTGTGAGAGCCTGCTGACTTGGAGTTCAAAAGATCTCACAGCTTTGAGGCCAGGCTCTGGTCTTCCATCTTGCCTCAGAGTTAAACTGAAAGAGAAAATTCCTTTTCTTCTTGAAAAGAAAAATCACCATGCTGTGTAAGGGAATCAGACTTACCTGGAGCAGCAGAGAATGCCAACATGCAGAATTCCAGGTTAAAATCCTGGTTGTTTAGCAAGGCTTTATTTTCAAGCACTGAGCACGTTGTTTAGGAAGTGTTTTGTGGAGATAAATACTCCTGTAAAAGCAGAGCTGCTGCCTGGCTGGGAGCCAGCCTGTGATCCTACATTAAAGCATTTTTTGGGTGTTTAAACCATTGCATTGCCACGGTGGCTAGAAATGGAAGTTCTTATCCCTGGCTTCCTGCAGATCTGCAGGGTTAGATGACATTTTAGGAAGAAATTCTTTACTCTAAGAGTGGTGGTGAGGTGAATAGAATTCCCAGAGAAGCTGTGGCTGCCTCTGGATTTCTGGAAGTGTCCAAGGCCAGGTTGGACAGGGTTTGGAGCAGCCTGGGACAGTGGAAGGTATCCCTGCCCATGGCAGGGGGAATGGGATGAGTTTAAAGTCCTTTCCAGCCCAAATCATTCCATGATTCAATGAGGTGCAGACATATCTGGCATATATATATATATATGTGTTTATATGATTTATATACATATATAGAACAAAACAAACCTATAAGAACTATTTATATCCTATTCCACTTCCACAGGGCCCTGCTTAGTCCAGATTTATGCAGTTGTGGCTGCAGCTGTGAGCTTGGAAGGGCAGAGATAATGGATGGAAGACTTTTAATAACTGTAGGGACCCTCCTTTTAAAATCCAGCTGCTCTGAGCAAGGTGACCTTGGCTCTGACTTGGGAATCCAGCCCTGCAGGGGAAGGAGATGCTGATCCACAGAGCAAAATCTTTGCCATACAGAAGGGAAAGCACAGATTGGGCTGGTGGAGTTTTCAGCACTCTTGAAGTTGTCGGGCTTGCAGTTAAAACTATGGGTGCTCTCCCAAATTTGAATTTACACCTGGCAGTGGTGTACCTCAAATTTGAATTTACACCTGGCAGTGGTGTATCTCAAATTTGAATTTACACCTGGCAGTGGTGTACCTCAAATTTGAATTTACACCTGGCAGTGGTGTATCTCAAGTTTGAATTTACACCTGGCAGTGGTGTATCTCTGTTTTTTAAAAAGCTCCAGTTCTGGAGTGGAGAGAGAAGCAGCTTTTTTACAGCGGCACAAGGGACAGCTCAGGTAGCCCTCAGAGGTGTGAGGGAAATCTCACATTGTGTTTTCTCAGCAGAACTCTTCCAGAAATCCTTTCTTTCAAAGTTTTTGGGCCTTTGGAGAGTGTGCATGGGAACATCTTGGTGTTTTACCCTCCTTTTCAGGAAAAAATGTTGAAAGTTGAAAAAAAAATGTTGAAAGAAAGCTGAAACTGCAGTGATTCTCTGGGATGTGTGGGTACAGTAAAGGCACAGAGCTCAGGTGACAGTAAAGGACAGGGAACAGAGTGGCTCTTCTGTGTTCTGTGCCCACTCTTCCTGCTCTTTCTTCAGCAGAGAAAAACCCCAAATCCTGACCTTCTCCCATGTTCTGAGCCAGCAATAAATATCATTAAATTGTCAGCCTTGCAGTTCAAACTATGGGTGCTCTCCCAAATTTGAATTTACACCTGGCAGTGTTGTATCTCTGTTTTTTAAAAAGCTTCAGTCCTGCTATGGAAACAACCAGCTTTTTTTACAGCAGCACATAAAGGAACAGCTCAGGTAGCCCTCAGAGGTGTGAGGAAAATCTCACATTGTGTTTTCTCAGCAGAACCCTTCCAGGAATCCTTTCTTTCAAAGTTTTTGGGCCTGTGGAGGGAGTGCATGGAAACACCTTGATGTTTTACCCCCTTTTCAGGAAAAAATGTGTAGAAAGCTGAAACTGCAGTGATTCTGTGTCATGTGTGGGTACAGTAAAGGCACGGAGCTCAGGTGACAGTAAAGGACGGGGAACAGAGTGGCTCTTCTGCTGTTCTGTGCCCACTCTTCCTGCTCTTCCTTCAGCAGGGAAACCCCAAAATCCTGACCTTCTGCCATGTTCTGAGCCAGCAATAAAGTAGGAATATGTTTTTTTTTTTCCCCAAATCTAATTTGAAACATGATGACTGGACCGTTCTTAAACAGCTTCCAACTTAACAATAAAGAAACTTCACAGAGTGCTTGGCAGGAGCCTCTGTACATAATTTAGATCATAATCAGATGCATTAACACATTTTATATGGATCTCATGGGGGCCAGGAGGACGAGGTGTGCTGGGTAATTTCTTCCCAGATTTCTTTACCTGATTGTTTATTACTCTTGGGGACTTCATTTGTGGTCCAAATGTCACCAGCAGAATCCTGCTGCTTCATGTGCCTGCATTCAAATTCCTTAATTGCTGTGTTCTCCTCAGTCTTTCCATCCAAAGGGAGGATGGGGAGGGAGAGAGGGAAGGGGAACAAAAGCAGGGACCCAAAATCTGCAAACTGCTCTGCCTGGAGCTCCATGGGAGGGAAGGTGCTGAGAGTGCTCCTTGTTTCCCACTGAGCACAATCAGAATCTGCTGCTGGGGAGCTGCATGGGGGAAACACTTCCTCTCCCTCCCTTTCCCTTTGAGATGTTCAACAGCAGCAGCTTTAATTTTATAAATCTCCTGAAAGCTTTTCCACGCTCGGAAAAGAGAAATGGTCGCGCGTCTCTCGCTTTGCTTGATTGTTTTGCCATGAATCCACCTTGTGAAATGTCTCCTTTGACAGAAAGATCTGTTGCTGCTTTGAAAAGTGATATTTTGGATGTCTTTCTGCTCTGCTGGTTTGTGTTGTCCCCACAAAAGGCAGGCAGGGAAGTTCTCTATCACTTCAGCATCTCTTTTATACATGCTGGAGTAAAAACCCTCCCCAGGTTGGTGGGATTTATTTGTTACTGAATGCCATGGAGTGGTGTAAAAGTGGGATTTTTTAAATGCAGGTTTTGCTCCCAGATGGGAGCACACCTCAGGCTGGGGACATGAGGGGCTGCTCTGTTCACTCACTGTTCAGAGGTGGCCTCAGGCAGCTGCCATTGATCCACAAGTTGGCACAACCAGGAATGAAACCTCCAAGGCAGGTCAGACCTGGCCTGGGTGTTTGGGCAGGTGAGAAAGCTCAAGAACATGAAAATGTCTGACTTACACCCTGGATTTGGGCCAGAGATCAGACCCAAAACAGAACCACAGCAGCCCATACCAAAAACACAGAGCTCCTTCTTCCCCTTTTATCTGTGCCTGATAATGGTACTGAAAACCACCCCAGACCAGAGGAGAAGCATGGATTTGTTTGCCTCTTTTTTATCTTTTCTCTTCAATAATTGTTTATCAACATCAGGTGATGATGCAACAGCATCCCAGATTAGCTGAGCTCATAAAGTGACTTTTACCCCAGAGCACAGTGATGATGAAGTGAATATCCTTAAAAATCAGAGTTGATGGGGCTGCTGAATTTCCATTTTGTGTTCTGAGTGAATCCCTGTGTCTCACCCTGTGCCTCCAGTGCCTTGTGCTGTTGAAATGTCCACAGGGAGAGGGTGAGGAGCTGAGAGTTTGGGGCCTCTCCCACAAACTCCTGCCTTTCCCTGGGTTTTCCAGCTAAGTGCTGAGGAATGGTGTTACTTGCAGGATATTCTCCCTCAAGATATAAAAGTTAAGGTTGTTTTGCTCTCCTGAACAAACCCTTTAACCTTCTTCTCATGATTCAAAATTGGCAGGAGAGCCTCAGAGCAGCTTGATGCAGGCTCTGAAGGGTTTGTGTGAGCAGGGCAGGCAGGAGTACACGAGAGGGAGAAAATATCCCCAGTTCCTTTGCTCTTTTTAGCCATGTCACAAGCATTTCCGTGCTCCCAGTTGGGATTGATGAATTCTCCTTAGGTCAGTGGCACACACAGTTTGGACAAGCTCGATGGCTTCTGGGTCCAGCCAGCAGAACTGCTGCTGAGCAGGAGCAATGAGGAATTCAGGTTGTCTTTAACATGGGAATTCACTCTGCTACTTTAAAAGAAGCTGTGGCTGTTTCTGGATCCCTGTCCAAGGCCAGGCTGAATGGGGCTTGGATCAGCCTGGGATAGTGGAAGGTGTCCCTGCCCATGGCAGGATGATAAAAATCATCACTGGATGATTTTTAAGGTCCCTTCTAACCCAAACCTTTCTGTAATTCTGTGATTCTGTATGGTACTTTAAACTGGCAGAGGGCAGAATTAGGTTGGATTTTAGGAAGAAATTCCTTACTCAGAAGGTGGTGAGGCCCTGGCACAGGGTGCTCAGAGAAGCTGTGGCTGCTCCTGGATCCCTGTCCAAGGCCAGGCTGAATGGGGCTTGGAGCAACCTGGCATAGTGGAAAGTGTCCCTGCCCATGGCAGGATGATAAAAATCATCACTGGATGATTTTTAAGTCTCTTCCAACCCAAACCTTTCTGTAATTCTGTGATCCTGTATGGGGAAAACTCTTTAAATATCACAAGGAAGGGAACAGACATAAATAAGGCACAATGGGAAAGATGAAACAACTCTTCTGGTGGCTGGGAATGGGGATAAAGTGCATTTTTGTGTATCAGGCAGGAGGATGCTGCCTGTTGTCAGCGTGTGTGGTTGCCCTCCTCTGGCTGGAATCAGAACAACCTCGCGAGACTGGAGACTTTTTTGGGGGCAGGACTGTTGTGTTTCTTCAGAGTGGCTTTGAAAAGGGTCAGGATCATTGTAGATGCTGGGAATTGGTCAGTGCAAGGTCTCATCCTTCATCTGCAAAGCCACCCTGGGCAAGGGGCGACTTCTGAGCTGCTGGGTGGGCACAAATTGTGCAGAGCCAAGGGATGCACCAAAGAACGTGTCACTAAACATGGACAGACTCTGCATGGGTGGGTGCAGGGCTTGGAGAGGCTGCAGAACACAGATTGCTGCAAGACGTGGCTCTGAGGATTCTGTCCCCAGGGCCTGGTGACCCCACAGCCCTGCCACACCTCAGAGCAGGCACTGACCCCTGCCTGTCTCCCTGCTCGGCGCAGCTGGCTCGAGTAATGCATCAGGCTGAGAATTATGTGACAGATTTCATTAGCAAATCATTTGCTGACCTTCAGTTTTATGAAAATAGTCTGAAAGTGAGTTTATCAGCAGTTAGCTGTTCCAGCAGAGAGCAGAGGCTTAGAGGATTTAAGGGAGCTGCATCCAGCACTGGTGATTTCCACTCGGGTGTGTTAGACCGTGTCCTTGAAGGCTGCTGATGCTAAGCCAGGTAATCCTGGTCAGCAAAAATACTGACTTGTGCTTTTTGGGATTTTTTTATATCTGGATCAGGACCAGCAAAGTCAGGGAGAGAGCTGTGTGCGTTGCTAGAGTGTCTTAAGAGTGAAACCTTTGCTCTGCATTTGGAGCCATTCCAAAATGTGAATCCTAGGAAGTATAGATTTTGTCTTCTATGGATTTTGGCAAGACAGTTGTTGGAGCAGCTGAAAGGGAAATGAACCTGAGAGGAGCTTTTGACTTTGGTGAAACTCAGTAGTTACTTTCCAGTAACAGGGAGGCAAAAAAAGGCCAAACCTGATGACATCTGCAATTCAGGCAGCATCTAATCTTTGCTTTTTTTTCTCCCACTACAGCAACCAGGCAGGATCCAGGGTGGCATGTGCACACCTTTCCCTGCATGTTGGATACACAGAAGGGTCTGGGGAAATGATTGTGCAGTGGTTGAGCAGAGAGCTGATCCTTAAAGGCCGTCCCTTAAATGTCTTTTAATGCCAGCCCAACCCATTTAATCTCACAGCGTTGCTCTCATGAATGTTTTATCACCTCCTACCAGTATTAAGTCCTACAATGCCACTAAAACACGTTGAATTTTAGTGTAAAGGGGTGAAAATGTCTTAACTGAAGAGATGTGTTCCTGTGTCCAGAGGTAAATGTTGAGGAGAGGGAAGCACAGTGTGCAGGGAGGCTCCTCTGCCACCAGCTCATACCTCCAATGAAAAACTTACTAAGAGTTATTTTTATTACCCATTACAGCTTTATCTAGTTCAGATATCTCCAGGAAAGGCTTCCACCTTCTCTCTGGCATTTCTGTGGATTGTAGAACAAACAAGTTTGGAAGGGGTCTTTGGAAGTCTCTAATTCAACGTCCTGCTTGTGGCAAAGGGAGGTGAGATTGCTCAAGGCTTTGTGGCTTTGTCCAGGTGAGGTTTGACTGTGCTGGGCTGGAGCTCTCCAGGCTCCTCTTCCAGTCACTGGTTTTCCTACGGAATATCCACACAGGAGGATACTCAGTAACCTGAATATCCACACAGGAGGATATTCAGAAACCCGAATATTCACACAGGAGGATATTCAGAAAGCTGAATATCCACACAGGAGGATACTCAGTAACCTGAATATCCACACAGGAGGATATTCTGAAGCCTTGCTGCTGTCAAGGTAACCAGCATCTGCCAAGGATGGTTTCAGAAGACAAATCAATGAGGTTCAGTTTGCCCACAGCACATCTTCTTGCCCTTCATGGGAATGGATTCCAGGAGGATTTGCTCCATCCATCCCTGCCCACAGCCTTCAGCTGGCAGCAAGGTGTTGCTGTCCTCTTTATCCCAGGTACAAACCCTCTGCAGGGTGAGTTTGTGCTGTCAAAGTTAATTCTCAGAAAATGAGTGCAGGTAACCTTGGCTTCCTCTTGACTTGGCTGCTCATGAGCTTTCATTGCCTTCTCTAATAAAACCTTCACAATTGCTTAGAGACACTTAAAAGTTGTTAATGTTTAAATAAAGGGATTAATTTCAGGCCTCCTGCTGCTAAACTTGTACATTGGAATTTTGAGGAAGTGCCTTTACCCGTGAGGTGGGAACAAAGCCTTTGATCAGCTAAATGGGCTGGAGCTCGTGGTGAGGAGCCACTGAACTCCTCAGCATCCATCTGCACTTGCCAGGCAATGGTGACAATTAAAATGGCTCCAGAAAGAGTAAATACACAAGGATTTTAGGGCATGGATATAGGCAGGTGCCTCAGAAACTCCTGCCCTTTAAACCTCTTCCTGCTGTTGATTTTATTGATGATTGAATTGGTATTTGAACATTTCCATGCCTTTGCTTCCCCACCTAGAAATGACTCGTGCCTTCCTTTTGGGTTATTGAGCTTGGCTGACACATATAAAAATTGTCAAGGTAGGGTGCCAAGCGCACACAAACTATTTTATTTTTAGTGTCTTTTGAAATCTTGGACTTTTTGTTCTCCCTTTTATCTGTCTCTTTCTTTTTAATCACACCAAATGGAAATAAATTCAATCACAGCTGGTGCTGGAGAAGAATCATTAAGCCCATCCAGCTGGCTGTCTCAGGGCCAGAGTGGGATTGTTCCCTGTGCTGCATTTCCAAAGTATTTCATCTCCTTTAGCCCTGTGTTTGTGGAGTGATGAGCTCCTTTCACTTGTGTCTGCTCCCGTCATCGATCCGAGCGGGAAGGGCTATTTTTGGGTGGCTGTAAGCAAATGGACAGCAGGCACCATGGAAAGGGGACTGGGTTATTTTGGGAAACCCGTCAGCACCCGTTCTGGCAGGTCCTGCTGTGGGATTTGTCTTCTTCAGCCGGGCTGTCTCAGGTTGTGGTATCAGTTCCCAAGGTTGTGAACCTCATTCCTTGGATGTGATCTGCGCTCTGAATGTGGAATTAGCAGCTGCTGGAGATGGTGTTGATGGCATCAGTTCCTGGGATTTAGTTCCCCCCAGGCCAGGTTGGATGGGGCCCTGAGCAACCTGATCCAGTGAGTGGCATCCTTGCTGGAATGATGAGCCTTAAGGGCTTTTCCAACCCAAACCACTCTGGGATTCTGGGATTCCAAACCAGCCTGGATGGGAGGGATGCAGGGTGGTGGAGCTGCAGATTTTGGGGCAGAAAATGAGGTTGGCTTAGGGGCAATGTGGGAAATGCACTGGAGTGGAGCCAAGCCATGGAGATGATCTCACAGTCGAAGCCCTCGATGGATGTGCAGACTTGACATCTGCTGGTGGGCACAGGGCAGGTTTTGGGGTGCTCTTGTGAGTCTGGGATTGTTCTGCTTCTGTTCTGCAGAAGGGTGATGTTTCCTTGGTTTTGCTAAGTCCTTTTCTTAATTTTGTCATGTTTAGGACGTGGTTCAGGGTGGGCTTGGCAGCCCTGGGTTGTGAGTTGGGCTCAGTGATCTCAGAGGGCTTTTCCAACCTTGATGATTCCATGATTCCATCAGCAGTTTGGGACAGCAGAAGATGAGGTTGGCTTGGGGGCAACATGGGAAATGCACCTGGAGTGGAGCCAAGCCATGGAGATGATCTCACAGTCAAAGCCCTCGATGGATGTTCAGACTTGGCATCTGCTGGTGGGCACAGGGCAGGTTTTGGGGTGCTCTTGGGAGTTTGGGATTGTTCTGCTTGAGTGGATTGTGTGATGTTCATCAGAACATCATGAGAAGGGTGATGTTTCCTTGGTTTTGCTTAGTCCTTTTCTTAATTTTGTCATGTGGGGGCATGGTTTAGTGTGGGCTTGGCAGCACCGGGTTGTGAGTTGGACTCAGTGATCTCAGAGGGCTTTTCCAACTTTGATGATTCTGTGATTCCATGATTCCATCAGCATTTTGGGACAGCAGAAGATGAGGTTGGCTTAGGGGCAATGTAGGAAATGCACCTGGAGTGGAGCCTAGCCATGGAGATGATCTCATAGTCAGAGCCCTTGATAAATGTTCTGACTTGGCATCTTGGTCACCACAGGGCAGGTTTTGGGGTGCTCTTGGGAGTTTGGGATTGTTCTGCTTCAGTGGATTGCAGAAGGGTGATGTTTCCTTG
>JAWWEX010000182.1:111057661-111069095 GCA_035583215.1 Arremon brunneinucha | reverse complement strand
CAGATGTGGCAGCCAGGGCTCCCGGGTTTCTCTTGGCTTTCCCTGGATGTGAACTTCCCGCTGTCCCTGGGTTGTGAGGCCTCAGTGCTGCCTCCTTGCTCCCTGAGGTGCACAAGAAACCATCTGTGTGTTTTCTTGTTGGTTGGAGCCTCTCAGTGGAAGTGCTGAGTCTCCAGAACTTTATTCCCTGTGTGCAGGAAAGGGGCAAACTTTCATCAACCCCACACCGATGGATTATTTCCCATAGAGACCCACCCTGCTGAGAGAGGTGCCGTTAAACTCTCTGTGTGTTTCTGTGCTTTTCAAGCAGTATTTCCTTTTCCTTACAACTTCCCCAGGACAATGAAACTTTTAAATTTGTGCTTAATGATGACCTGGAGCTTCTGTCAGAGAGCAGGAGCCTGAACCTGCCACGTGGTTGTTTCCTCCTGTGGGAGCAGCCACGAGGGCGTTTTAGGGGAGGTGAGAGAGTTTTGTGGTTTTGCCTTGGGGAAAATAACGTGCCTGAGCAATCTAGGGCTGGAAACCACAAAGAATGCCAAGGATTTGAGCTGTCTCATGGAGTCAGTGTTTGGGAAACCAGCCCTCCTTGAGCTGACCTCCTCATGCTTCTTTCATGTGACGGGGAGCGCCCGGCTCTTGGCTGTGGTTTAACCTCAAGAGAGTTCTTGTTCATTAATTACTGCAAGGTAAAAGCAAAGAGAGGCTTTGCTTCCTCCCACACCTAATTTATCCCTTTGAGAAGCGAGTAAAAGCTTGTGCCACTGCATCCTGGAGCATCCTTGGTTTGCTTCCCACGTCCCAAAATATCTTGAGCACTTTGTAAGTGGGAATGTGGTGAGCACTGCAACATCAGCACGGTGGTTTTAGGGATTTTCCAGCTTTCTTGGAAAACTCTGCCCTCTTCTCCCTTGCTCTGAGCTTTGGAGAGGAGGGGGGTGAACTTTGCATTCAGGATTTTCTGCCACTCCATCCCACAGGACACAGAAGGATTTGCTCCTATGCTGGATGTTCCTTTGAGCGGAGGAGTGCTTGTGTACAGCCTGGAAGAATAAATAAAACACTGTGACTGCTTTATTACCAGAAAACAACACTAAATAATAAATTTAAGAGCTAAAAGCTCTATATGTAAAGTAGATTTCACAATGCATTATGCAAAAAGCAGAAAGGCAGTGGAGAAGGAATCCACTGAAGAAGGCAGGCTGGGAAGATGGATGATCTTGCAGACAGGACGAGGAGATGTGGAGTGAATCCCAAGCTGGCTCAGCTTCTCAAGTGACCTTGGCCAAGTTGTTTCTCCACACCTCCATTACCTGCTCTCTAAAACCAGGATGTGGTTTTCCTGTCTCCAGGATTTCATCAGAATAAATGATTGTTTGTGAAGCACTGGGCTGAGCTGGGCCAAGGAGCAGGGACAGCCTTTGGCAGAGGGCAGAGCTCAGGCACCTGTGAGCACCTGGGGAGAGATTTCTGTGTTTTCTCAACATTGGGGGAGAAGTTTCTGTGTTTTCTCAACACTCAGCATCTCCTGGAGCACAACCTTGTCCCAGTGCCCAGATGAGGACACAGAGCTGAGAGCCAGACTCAGTTCTTCACTCGTCTGCCTTGAAGAGTTTGAGGTCACCTTTGCTTGGTGGAGACAGAGGTGGAGGCCTGGGGGTGCCTGATTTCCCCTGGGGGCTGGAGAGAGGCAGTGTCAGAGCTGGGGGAAGGCTCAGGACACCTTAACTCCAGGTTTCTCCTCACATTTCTGGATTGCTTCCCCTTGGGAGCCTGGACGCAGAGCCATATAATGATTCAGGTGGGAAGGGACCTTGGGATGTCTCTGAGGCATTGTTCAGCGAGTTTTGCTATCTGTTGGTCTCAAATCCTCCTTCAAATCCTCTTTCCCTGAGCCTTCCTAACTCCTGCAGGATGATCCTTTTCTCCCTTTGAAGCAGTTGAACCCTGTCTGTTGCCACCAGACCTGGTGTGGTGTAAACCAATCCATGATCCAAAGCCCCAGAATTCCTACTCAGAGCCAGGTGCTGACCTCTTGGCTTTTCCTGCTTTTTCCCCCATCATTCCCTGCAGCTGGGAGGAGAGAGGAGAACATCACTTGTGTGCTGTGGTGACAGGAATGCCCTTTTCCTCAAGAACTTGGGGTGGAAAACTCAAAGTTCCTCAAATGCCACTTCTAAAACCACTTCAGCACTTGTGGTTTCCGACTTTTTCCAGGATGAGCACATGGAGGGGCTCTTGGAGCATTTTTCCAGGATCCCTTTACCCCACACGTGCCCGTGTGGATGAGCAGCAGGGCCGGGAGCAGGTTTGGCTTTGCATGGAGCTGCAAACGTGCAGAATGTTCCTTGCTTTGGATAAAACTCCCTGAAGGCAGGGATGCACTTTATCCCTGGAATTTCCAGATTACAGAACCTTTTACCTGTGCATATAACAGCATTGATCTCAGCCTGGGGGGATTGCTCTGTGCCTGTGAGCTCTGGAGATGCTA
The DNA here is from genome assembly GCA_035583215.1 of Arremon brunneinucha. NCBI lineage: Eukaryota > Metazoa > Chordata > Aves > Passeriformes > Passerellidae > Arremon > Arremon brunneinucha. The sequence goes on along the minus strand of JAWWEX010000182.1, from coordinate 111,066,604 downwards.
CAAATCCCTCAGGATGATCCCTAAGACTGCTGCATGCAATTTCAGAGTGAATTTTCCATCTGCTCCTTTGATGGATCCGCTCCCAACCAACCGTACCTTAAAGCACACACCTGATAGATTTATTCTCCTTGTTCAACTGCTCCTGTTCCCAAAGTGATTGGGAGATTTGGGATGTAATCCTTCCCTTTGAGAGCATTAGGAGATAGAAAGTTATCATTGCTGAAGGGTTGTTTGGAGTTTGTTTTCTTCCACTGCAGCCTGTTCTGAAGGGGAGAATGTGCTGTATTTTTATTTTGTCTCTTTGATTTCATTCCTAATGCTGATGAAAGAGAGACTTGGCAACAGAAGGTGTCTCTCCAAGATCAGATAAAGCATGGGAGCCACTCCCACACTCCCTGAGGTCCTGTTCTGTTTGCCAGGAGGGAGCTGGCGTGGCAGAGGTGGGTGGGTTTGTTCTCCATGGAGAGCAGCAGAACTTCATGGATGATAACACTGCAGACCCCTCATTTCTTAAGGAAAGGGACTCAGGATGAGTATGGATGCTCACAGAGAGTTTGGGAACTGATTTAACAGGTGCAGGAGGATCCCTGTGGATTTTCCTCCCCGCAGTGCAGTCCTGCTCTGCCTCATGGCTGTGCATTGTTCTGCTGAGCTCTGAAGGACCACAAGTTTAAATTTTCCAGGCTCTGTTCACAAATGTGCTGAGAAAGGAGCAGCATTTCCCTAATTTTATAGCAAGATGGATAACAGAGGTGTAAGCAGAGAGGAGTAGGGGTGCTCAAGTCTTTGAACACTTGCAGAGTAATGGCTCCACGAACACTCACAGATCAGACCAGCAGGGTTATTTCTAGAAATGCAAAAAGAGGGAGAACCTCAGGTAATTCCCATAACTCCACTGGCACAGGGAGTGCCTGCTGTGGAGCTGAGGAAGGCTGGGATGCCTGGGAATGCCTGGGAATGCAGCCCAGGCTTTGACAATGTGCTCTGAGCAGTTGAATTTTGTGGGAGAAGGAGCTGCAGTGTGCAAACCTGAGAATTCAGTCAGGTTGGCATTTGGGAAGAGGCGTTGGTAATTATTGATCTTCTGATCCCCTAAGAGATCATCCTGCCTCTTTCTGTGTGTGTGTAATCAGCTCCATCAGGCAGCAACACTGTGCTATAACATCAACAAGAGTTTTCAGCGTGGAAATTGGTGAGTTTAAAGAACTAAATAGTACTTGGGAGTGAGAGGGATGAGTTGGCTGGGAAGCCCAGCAGCTATCCCGCTTCTCCTCCTCCCAAATTTCTTTTTGGGAACGATGGGAAATCAGCAGCCTTTTCCCCCAAGGCTGATAAACACAGCCCTGAAGTTTCTCTTGATAAAACCACAGATTGGGTTTTTACTTTGTCTTTTTTTTATAAGTCCTAATGGCAGCGTGTGACAACCTCAGGCTCGATTGTGTTGATGAGGAATAAAGTCTTAATAGTGAAGAAGAGTCCAGGAGTGTGTCTAAAGTGCTCATTTTATCACCAGCACATATTTCATACTGACAGTCCATACTTTTAGCTAATCCCAAGCCACGTGTGATGCATTTTAAATCCCTCCTCAGCCTGCCCTGGTCTTTCCCTTGTGGTGTTTTCCAGGAGAGCAATGGAGTCACATTGGCAACTTTGGACTTCTGAGCACACGCATATTTTTAATTCACAACCCATATTTTGAGGTGAGGAGGATGAATTTTGTTCTGTGTCAAGGAAGAGAAGGAGCAGAGGAGCCACTCTGTCAGAACAGCTGCTGAGGATCAGGTGTGAGGTGATGGATTTGGCTTTTCCAGGACCCCAGCTGCCATTTTAGGGAGTCCAGTTTGCCATTTCATTACCAATTATGACTCATAAATAGACAAATTAACCACAAAGGAATAAGATTTTGATACAGTCTTACCTTGGTGGCTGCAATGCCCACATTTATTATCCTCATTTCTGTGTTGCCTCAACACCCTGCAGCATTTGACCCCACTTACCCTGTGGCCCCCCAAACAAAAAACCCAAGCCAAGCTTGTTTTCCCCTTGAAGTTAAGCTGATTTTTAGATTCTGGTGATGTTCAAGTGAGTGTGTGCTTTGGCATTTCTCTCAGGAAAAGCATTATTAGGGCAGCTCATCTCCTGGCCAGCTGTTTGCGGAAAACTGGTGGCAACTGGGGGATCTTTACAGCCCCTGTGAGACCTGAAATAGCAGGGACTGGCACACACACACCCAGCAGGAGCTGCAATTCCTGCAGAGGGCCTGAAAAGGGGGGGAAAGAAAGAAAGAAAAATAAAATATTCTTTTAAATTAATTTTCTTTTTTTGCCTTTGATTGTATGTTGGTGCCTGCTAAAATCCTGGTGCTGCGCAGAGCAGTCCCAGAGGCTGGAGCCTCCTGTCTGCCCACAGCCGTGTGCTGCCAAGATCCAAGAAAGCTGATTTAGCCTTTTGCTGACTTTTCAGCCCCTTTATCCTCCTGGCTTTCTGAGATTTACGCCGCTGCTGTTTGCCAATGTCATGAATTTAAAATCTGCCTTAGTTTTGAGCGTTCATTCTGCTTTGCAACTGGGTCGTGGGTCACTTTGGTGGGAGGGGATGGAAATCCCATTTAATCATGGGGTGTTAAGTAAGTGACAACAAATGGCTGTGTAACAATAGCCCTGGGGATTGTGCTTTACTACCCCACATATTTCCCCTCTTCATGATGATTTTTCGTTGTTAAAATCAAATTTCGCCTTTATTTTCTCTGAGTACAACATTGTGCTTGAGTACAACACTGAAAATTCCTCCTGACTTCTCTCTGCTGCTTTAAGGTGAACTTTTTTTGCTTTGGCCCATTTCCAGATCTCTCTTTCAGCTGAGATTTGCTTCCTCACCTTCTTTCTGGGAATTCTTGATGAGTAGATGAGAAGGGCATTAAATAGATTTAGTGAAAAATGACCGTCACCAGCGTGGATGACTTTCTTCTAATTAAAAATTGAAACGGAAATGAATGAGCTTCTCTTGAGGCCGTGCAGGAGCTGGTGCTAAGCCCAGCTCTATATTCATCAGTGCTGTGGGAAGTCCAGTGTATAAAAGAATATCCCAGAAACTTCAGTACCTTGGGGAATGCCAATAAAAGGGGAGATTTTCTAGTGACAGCATATTGATGTGGCCTAGATTTAAATCTCTTGGCCTAGAGCTGAGTCTGAGCTGAATTTCATAGAATCACAGAATGGATTGGGTGGGAAGGGACCTTAAAACTCAGCCAGTTCCAACTGCCATGGGCAGGAACACCTTCCACTATCCCAGGTTGCTCCAAGCCCTGTCCAGCCTGGCCTGGGACATTTCCAGGGATCCAGGGACAGTCACAGCTTCTGTGGGCACCCTGTGCCACCCTCACAGGGAACAATTTCTCCCAAGAGGTTCCCAACAGATCCTAACTTCAGCATCTTTGCTTTGATGTACGGTGTAAACTTTTCTAATGTTGACCAGAAATTCCCTCATACTCAGCCAGCCAGTTAAATCGTAATCAACACGAGTACGTTCCCTTTAAACTTCCTCATGCAATGAATCAAAATTTTCCAGCAGGAAATGAAAGCAAAACACTCCATCTAAAAATTCCTCATCAGCTCTAGTCACCAGAGCAGAACAATGGCGATTACACTCAGTTATGCAGTGCAAATTCCCAGCACTGCTGCGTCCCGGGATCACAGCGGGGCAGGCAGGGAGAGCAGGTGTACGTCAGCACCTCTGGTTTGGAAGTGAGGAGAGGTGGGAAAAACAGGGATCCAGATCCAGGGCTGAGGAGGTTGTGTGGTCTGGAGCAACCCTACACAACCCTAATGAGGAGCAGAGTGTGTGTGCACATCTCATGGATCCCACCGCCTTCTCAGGTGACAGCCCAGAGGTTGTTCTTTTGAGAGAAGACAATTGCTTTTCAATCTAACCATGTCTTAGGTCACCAGCGGGTCGTTTTGGTGGTGTTGCCTGACTGTGTGATTGTTCTCTTGTAGGAATGGCAGAGCTTCACCCTCCCAGCAGCGATGAGAGAGACTGACAGTGCTACGAGTCCCTTCTGGCTCCGTCTGCCCGACGGCTGCTGCCTCTGCATATTCATCGGATGGTAATGCACGATGTCGGCAGCAGCGGTAGAGTTTGGCTCGGTCCCACTGCGTTTTTCTCCTGCCAGTTGTGACTCTGAATCGCCATGACAACGCTGTGACACTTCCAGCAAAGGTTGCCCACGGACCAAGGGTGGGCTGGGGGTGGGCGAGAAGGTCAATGATCGAGCCTAACGGGGTCAGGAGTTGCACCTGCAGCAAAACGACCGTGGAAGAGCCGCCAGCACGGCAAGAAGATGAAATTCCCCTTCCATTGGCTTCTTGTTGAGCAGGCACAATAACATTTCCCTTCGAGAGACTCGCTGTAAAAACTCTTTTGGTTATGGCTACTGATCCGACGTGATTGCGGGCGCGGCGACTTTGGAACTCATGACTGGCTATACGATGTTGCGCAATGGGGGAGTGGGGAACGGAGGCCAGCCGTGGGTGTTGAGGTGGTCCAGTCGGATCCGGCTCACCTGGCTTAGCTTCACCCTCTTCGTCATCCTCGTTTTCTTCCCCCTCATCGCCCACTACTACCTGACCACCATCGACGACGCGGACGATGCCGGCAAGCGCATCTTCGGCCCGCGCACCGGCAACGAGCTGTGCGAGGTGAAGCACGTGCAGGACCTGTGCCGCATCCGCGAGTCGGTCAGTGAGGAGCTGCTCCAGCTCGAGGCCAAGCGGCAGGAGCTCAACAGCGAGATCGCCAAGCTCAACCTGAAGATCGAGGCCTGCAAGAAGAGCATTGAAAATGCCAAGCAGGACCTGCTGCAGCTGAAGAACGTCATCAGTCAGACTGAGCATTCCTACAAAGAGCTGATGGCTCAGAACCAGCCCAAGCTCTCCTTGCCCATCCGGCTGCTGCCAGACAAGGACGACGCCACCTTCCCCCTGCCGAAATCCAACAGGAACTGCAGGCTGCACAACTGCTTTGACTACTCGCGCTGCCCGCTGACGTCTGGCTTTCCAGTCTATGTCTACAACAGTGACGATTACCCTTTTGGTAGTTCCTTAGACCCTTTAATTAAACAGGCCTTTGAGGCGACTGTCAGAACTAATGTTTATGTTACTGAAAATGCAAATATTGCTTGTGTGTATATAATTTTAGTGGGGGAAATGCAAGAGCCCGTAATGCCAAAACCTACTGAACTAGAGCAACAGTTGCACTCTTTGCCATATTGGAGGACTGATGGACACAACCATCTCATCATCAATCTGTCGAGGAAGTCGGAGACTCAGAACTTCATTTACAACATCAGCACGGGGCGCGCCATGATCGCCCAGTCCACCTTTTACGACGCCCAGTATCGACCGGGCTTTGACATCGTGGTGTCACCTCTGGTCCACGCCATGTCCGAGCCCAACTTCCTGGAGATCCCGCCCCAGGTGCCGGTCAAGCGTAAGTACCTGTTCAGTTTCCAGGGGGAGAAGATCGAGTCCCTCCGCTCCAGCTTGCAGGAGGTTCGCTCTTTCGAGGAGGAGATCGAAGGCAACGCCCCGGCCGACTACGACGACCGGATCATCACCACCTTGAAGGCCGTTCAGGACAGCAAGCTGGACTTTGTTCTGGTGGAGTTCACGTGTAAGAACCAGCCTAAGGCGAGTCTGCCCACTGAGTGGGCTCTGTGTGGAGAAAGGGAAGACAGACTAGAGCTACTGAAGCTTTCTACTTTTGCACTGATCATCACCCCCGGGGACACCCGTTTAGTGATCTCCGCCGGGTGTACCATGAGACTGTTTGAGGCTCTGGAAGTCGGGGCCATCCCGGTGGTTCTCGGAGAGCAGGTTCAGCTACCCTACAACGATGTGATCCGGTGGAACGAGGCAGCCTTAATCATACCAAAGCCACGTATCACAGAAGTGCACTTTCTTCTGAGAAGCATTTCTGACAACGACCTCCTTGCCATGAGGAGGCAGGGCCGCTTCTTGTGGGAGACCTACTTCTCCACCTCCGACAACGTCTTCAGCACAGTCTTAGCCATCATAAGGACTCGAATCCAAATCCCAGCTGCTCCTATCCGGGAAGAGCCCGCCGTGGAGATCCCCCACCGGTCTGGCAAAGCTGCTGGTACAGACCCCAATATGGCAGACAATGGTGACCTGGACCTGGGGCCTGTGGAAACAGAGCCGCCCTACGCCTCTCCCAAATATCTCCGCAATTTCACCCTCACCGCGATGGATATCTACAGGAATTGGAATTCTGCCCCGGGGCCTTTCCACCTCTTCCCCTACACTCCCTTTGACCCCGTTTTACCATCAGAGGCAAAATTTCTGGGGTCTGGGACTGGATTTCGACCAATTGGTGGAGGAGCAGGTGGCTCTGGGAAGGAGTTCCAGGCTGCTTTGGGTGGCAACGTCCCGCGGGAGCAGTTCACGGTGGTGATGTTGACTTACGAGCGGGAGGAGGTGTTGATGAACTCCCTAGAAAGGCTCAATGGTCTCCCCTACTTAAACAAAGTTGTGGTGGTGTGGAACTCTCCCAAGCTTCCCTCCGAGGATCTCTTGTGGCCGGACATTGGCGTCCCAATCATGGTAAGACTTGTTCGTGGTGGGGTTTGCATGTTGGAGTCGTCTGTGTCAGCTCACCTTCAGTCCTGGGGGATGGCTGAAGGTGCCTGTAACTCTTTTGGGTACTTTTATCAGTGGAGAAAAACAAGAGGTGCCAGGTATTTAGCGCTCAGAGAATGCAAATTGCTTTTGAGGAGCCTAACGTGAATTTTGATGCTGAAAGCTAAAGATTGCTGCTCGTTGGAAATCTTTGCTTAGGCTCTTTAAGTGCCTCCCTGTGAGGACAGTTGACACCTTATAAATTCCTAAGCAGTAACTGTTTCTGCACTTTGCCAGATGAATTTTTTATTAAAACAAAAGAGGGACCCGCTGAATTAGTGTCGACTGCAAAGAGCTCAAAACTCAATTCTCACTTCATATTACAAGGGATGGCAGAGAAGGAATTACAAGCCAAGGCTGACGTGACTGTGAGAGCTTCCATGCTCCCAAGGTTGTAGCTGACTTTTGCATATATTTGAGTTGATTATTTTTTTTCCTCAGCCAAGCTGAAGAAGTGACACCTTCAAAAGCCAACATTCGTTTTCAGACCCATGAAAAATGTACTCACTTGGACAATGACTTGTAAGGAGTGAATTCTACTCCAAATTTTTATTTATTTCAGGTCTCCCTTGTCATCCCAGCATAACCTCCTTCACTGGCCGTTGTTAAAAATCAAAATTAAATATAAATCTCCCCTCATAAAGAGAGCAAGGGCAGAGAGCTACTAGCAAGAACTGAGTGCTCTGAATCTGGTTGTGTTTAGAGGACAAATGGAAGGATAATGCCTTACAAATTAGGGAAGGGAAAAATAAAAGAGGGAGATGGTGCTTAAATACACAAACTGCGTGTGGTTTATGTGACAGGATGCTACTGAGCTTAATAGCAATGCGAGCTTTATGCTGCATGCAAAGAGATTCATTGATTTAATATTTCCTTTTATTATTATTGTGATGAATAAATCCTTCTGCTCACATTTAAAAACCCTTATGGTCCGGGAACAATGAGGAGAGAAAATTGCTCGGTTAATTGCGAAATAATCTTTCACATTAGTGCTTTTGAACCTGTGAATTCTACAAAATCTTTGCATTGTGTCTGCCGAAAAAACCTCGTCCTCCTTCGGAGCGGGGATTGTTCTCCTTGGAGCTGCTAATGGGTGTTATTTGTGAAAGAAAAATGCATTTCTGGTGATGGAAGATAATGGCTTTTTGTACCTGGCTCTCATCTGAACATCTGTTGTGTTGGAGCCCTGCTGGTTTTTTGGGGACTTGACACACACGAGTTGCTTTGTGTCACCTTCGAGCCACGCGCTGGGGGAATGTTGGGAGCCAACATCTGGGAACATGTGTGGTTCCAGAGGTGGGAATTGTCGTGGGCCTGATTTGGGGAGGTGGATAGTGACACTGTGGGGTGGCTGGGTCACAGGGAGATTCTGCCAGATCCTTTCTGAAGGGGTGTGTTGGTCTGATAATAGCTCTGATTCTTCCCGTCTTTCTATTTTAAAATCCCAATTTTTAAAAGAGCCCGAATCTGGGATTTCTCACAGGAGGGTTCACCCTGAGCAGCCTCCAGGCATCCATCCCCCTGTTGCTAAGCCCATCTCCAGACTGGGTGTTTAATCCTGTTGGGAGCTTGTGCCAGTCATCTACAAGGATGGTTTGGTGTGGCAATGATGGAGAACTTCCCTGTTGGGACTGTAAGGATGGTTTGGTGTGACAGTGATGGAAAACTTCCCTGTTGGGAGTCTGTACCATTCCTCTCCAAGGATGGTTTGGTGTGATAATGTTGAAAAACTTGCCTGTTGGGAGTTTGTACCATTCCTCTACAAGGATAATTTGGTGTGTCAATGTTGAAAAACTTCCCTGTTGGGACTATAAAGATGGTTTGGTGTGGCAGTGATGGCAAACTTCCCTGTTAGGAGTTTGTACCATTCCTTTACAAGGTGTGGCAGTGATGGAAAACTTCCCTGTTGGGAGTTTGTACCATTCCTCTCCAAGGATGGCTTGATGTGGCAATGATGGAAAACTTCCCTGAAGTGAGTTTGCACCATTCCTCTACAAGGATGGTTTGGTGTGGCAGTGATGAAAACTTCCCTGTTGGGAGTTTGTGCCATTCCTCTACAAGGATGGCTTGGTGTAGCAATGATGGAAAACTTCCCTGTTGGGACTATAAAGATGGTTTGATGTGGCAGTGATGGAAGACTTCCCTGTTGGGAGTTTGTACCATTCCTCTGTAAGGATGGCTTGATGTGGCAATGATGGAAAACTTCCCTGAAGTGAGTTTGCACCATTCCTCTACAAGGATGGTTTGG
>JAWWEX010000182.1:111041178-111056322 GCA_035583215.1 Arremon brunneinucha | reverse complement strand
AGCTGTGGCTGCCCCTGGATCCCTGGAAGTGTCCAAGGCCAGGCTGGACAGGGCTTGGAGCATCCTGGGACAGTGGAAGGTGTCCCTGCCCATGGCAGGGGGTGGCATGGGATGATCTTTCAGGTCCCTTCCAACCCAAACCATTTAATCATTTAATGTAAATTACAAGCTAATGAGACAAAGCAATGTGTGTAGCACATTAAAGAGCCTTTGGAAGCAAAACAGAGTCCTGAACCCCAGCAGGGCCTGCTGGTGGCAAGAGATGTGTGGCTCTGGGCTAGCAGAATTTCCCAAAGGAGAGTTAGACTCCTCCTTCCTCCCTGTGCTGACCTTATTTATTGATGTGCTCCTTGAAACAGCATTTGCAAACTGCTCTGCTTGGCTGTGATTTGGGGTTGTCCTCCCAAGCAGAATTCTTTTCCCTGGTGAGCTGGGAATTAATCAAGAGCCAAGCTCAAAGCTGCATTGGAACTTTGAATCTTTCATGGATAACGAGATAAACAGGGCTACAGAATATATTTGATTTTTTAAAAAAAATACTTTGACTTAAATATAGATGGCATAATTTACTAAAACATCAGTAAAATTCCTAAGCTGCACAGGAGTCTGATCAAATATTCTGTCCCTGTCCCCAGCCTGAAGTGAGTAGGTGGAAATCCAGTGTAATGTGAAGTAGTTTGTAGTCACTCAGGGCTGCCCCTGGAACAGATGCTGGCACTTTACCCTCACATTTAAAGCTGTAAAAACTCTTCCCATCTCACATTAATCGGGATTGCAGCAAAACCCAAAGGCTGAGAGTGAGAAATTTGTTTGTGCAAGCTCAAAAACTGACTTTTCCCCAAGTGTTTGTATCTCTAGCACTGCCTTAGGAGATCTCCCCAGGACAGGAGTGTGACAGTGCCAGCTCCAGCAGCCACACCACAGCCACTGCTGAAATTCTTTGCTGCCCAGAGGAGCTGTGGCTGCCCCTGGACCCCTGGAAACATTCCAGGCCAGGCTGGAGGGGGCTTGGAGCAGCCTGGGATGGTGGAAAGTGTCCCTGACCATGGCAGGGGGTGGAATGCAATGAACTTTAAGGTCCTTTCCCTCCCAAACCATTCTGGGATTCTGTGATTTGGGGCTAAACCTTATTTTGCCCAAAGCAATATTTTCACAACCTCTGCTCACATTCTAAGATGTGGCAGCCAGAACTTCCCCCTGCTGGGTTTGTGAGGGCCCTCAGAGGCTGGAAAAGCCCTGCAGCAGTTTGGTTTCTCCTCCTGCTGGAGGCATCTCTGAGCACTTAGGCTGGGTTCAGTGCCAGCTCCTGAGGCTGCCAGCGGTGACTAATCCCTTCCTCCAGCTTTGTTCCAGAATAAACCTCTGCCTTTGATCCCTGCAGCCACTTCCAGTGGTGTAACATCCTTGCTGCTGGCCTGGTGGCTGGCTGGGAGGGCTCATTCCGTTCACCTGCTTGTTTAGAAAGGAATCAGCTGTGGAAAATGGCTCATCCTGAGGCTGCTGGGCCTGCAGACCTGTTTGGCTGCACATGGCATTCATTAATCAGGAGCAGCTTGGCCAGGGAATGCTGTCCTGACTTTCCCTTCTCTTTGGGCTCTGTGAATGTGCTGGCTCTGAGGCTTGCACGTCCTTTCCAGCAGAAGGAACTCAAAGGGTTTTTATATCTCCATTTTAAGGAGCAGAGCAGGATCTGTAGGTGATGCTGCTGAGGAGGAGGAGGAGGACAGAACCGGGACAGGCTGGTGGCCAAGGTGGCTGTGAAAAACGCCAATCACTTTCTTTTTAAATTTTAAAAGTTTAATAATAATAAAATTGTTATAAAAATAGTTATACAATTAGAGTAATAATAATTTGGACAATTTGAATTAGGACAATATGAGACAATAAAAACAAAGAGTTATGGATGTCCGGGTACCTTTTCTGGGCAAAATAAGCCCGAAAAAGGACACACATTAACAAAGGATTAACCCTTAAAAACAACAGCCTGTTGCATATTCATGCACCTCATCCATGATGCATAAATTCCATTCAAACACAGGATTCTGTTTGGTCATCCTCAGCTTCTTCCTCTGAGTCCTAACAGCACCTTCAGGTGGGAAGAAGTTCATTTCTCCTGATAAGAGAGCAATAAATTCTTTATCTCTGAAAGATTCAGGTGTCCTGTGGCTGCTATTTTGCTGCAAGTCCTTTCTTTAAAAAAAGTATCCTACATCGCATAGTTTCTATTTTAACATTTTTGTAACCTAAAACTCTATTTACCACACTACTTAAGAGAATGAATCCAGCATTACTTTCTAACACAACACACATAATATTCATTTGAAGCCAATCTTAAAATCCGTGCATTTTTCACAGTGGCACACTGAGCTTCTCTGCTTGTCCTTCAGCAAGCAGCTGGATCCTCAAGCTTGGTTTCTGATAAGAGCAGCACCAAGCTAACCAGCAGCTGGAGATAAGCTGCAGTGGTGTGTGTGATCCAGAGTGAGATCATCACACTGACCAGGAGTTTAAAAAGAGAATAAAACCTCCATGCTGATCAACACCACCATTTCAGTCAACCCTTTTCCTTCCTGGGAACTTTGCCTAAATTCCAGCTCAGGGCCTGGTTCAGCTTGGTAATTCAGCATTTACCAAACTCTTCCTTGCTGGTGTGACTTGTGCTTTTCTGGGCCAGCTCACCTGCAGAAACTCTTTGGTGAGTCCCAGCTTTTCCCTGCTTTACTTTGACTCACAGCTCTTGTGTTCCAAATCAGGAAAAACCCAACTTTGCTTTGAGCTCCTGGATTGCATGTGGGAATGGGGAGCTCCAGGTTTACTTCCAGAAGGAGCAATTCACACAAAAGCAGCTGAGAAAATCCCGGTTTCTTAGCCCTGAGTCACTTCCCACAGGAGATTTGCCCCATCCCTGGGTTGAACAGCCTGTGTTCAGTGCACCAGCATTACCAGCAGTGTATCCCAGGTTTGTGGGCTCAGTTTCTCCTCGGGAGCAGTTTCAGAGGGCAGGGAGATGTTCCACAGCAGTGCTGGGTGCTGCTGTCAGGTTTGCAGCACCACCTGCTGCCCGCAGAGCTGCCGGGGAGGGAGCCGAGTTCTGAAATCCCTGCGAGTTTCACCATCTCCGTATGGGTTTTTTCTGTTGTGTAGCAGCAGAGGAAGGAACAAATTTGCTGCTTAGTTTACCTGGGAATCCTAAAATCCTGATGCTTGTCACTGCAGAGCCCGAGCAGAGGTGCAGCGATGCGAGACTGCGGGATGGTAATGAACAAGCAGCGCCGACTCCTCAGAGTTTGCACTTGGAATATTAACTCCAGCACCCTCACAGCCCTCTCTGCTCCTGCCTAGAGCCATCCCTTCATTCTCCCCCGTGCCATGTGCTGGTTTGTGGTGGCTTTTCCACAGATAAAACCCAGCTCTCCAACTGCCCTTGGCTCAGGATGCAGCTGATGGGGTGGGTGGCCAGAAGGAAGCGTGGTTGGGGTGTTGGAATGGAGAATCAAGGGAGGGAAGTGTCCTTGCATGCTGCTGGGGACATCATTGGGTGGGTTTTGTCACATGTGGGGCCAGTTCCTGTGCTGAAGCCATTAAACATCACCACAAAAGCTGTCTGTGCATCTCACTCTGTTTGGAGCAGCTCTGTCACAACTGCTGGGGACAAAAGCAGCAGATCTGTGTTAGTCCTGTAAAAAAAAGTGAGGATTTTTTTTGGCACCAGGGGCAGGGCAGCAGCAAAACCCTCACTGATTTTCCAGGGCTGCCTTTTTGCTACTTTTAGGGTTTGAATTGTGACCTGTTGAAATACCAAATGTCCCCAAATTATTCCATGCACTGGGACAAGCGTGGTGGGGAATGGAGTGTGTGGGTGCATTTTCTCTCTTTTTTTTTCCTTTTGCTCTCACCTACTTTTCATCCTCTGTGACTTTGTTATGATGGAACTGAGTGTTGACATCCCTTTCCCATAAAGTCCCAGAGCCTGGGTATCTGCATTTCCTTTCTTGCCAGGCTTTTATCTGTCCTGGTGGAGCAGTTGTGCTGTGCAAAGCCATTTGATTGTGCATTCTGCACAGGCTGCCTTATTTGTGAAGACAGCCTGGTCTCCCAGAGTGGCCATAAGCTGATGTTGTGCCACAGGACACGGATGGATCCCCTGGCACAGGAGCAGGACTCGCTGAGGTCAGGAATTTGGGTAATAAATAGAGAAGAGGAAAGAAAATCTGTGTTTGCTGGAACAGGAGGGACCTCGTGGGGCATTGGGACATCAAAGAGGCAGCTGTGAGGGACATGAGGAGGTTACAGAGAGGAAGGTGCCTCTTGGATGTGAGGTTAGGGAAGCAGGAGACAGGTTTTAATCACTGCTTGTTGCTGAGGGTCTGATGGAGCTCCCAGCTCCTCCCCAGGCTCTGTGGATCGATCAGCAGAGACATTGCAGCTCTCAAGGAGAAGGGATGATTTGCTCACAAGGTTTGGGACACTCTCCTTCCCCTTTTCCCCACAGCTCCTTCCCCTTCCCTCACCTGTGTCTGGTGAGGAGGCAGATGCAGCTCTCTTATCAAACCCATGGATGCTGTTTTTCCCATTTTCATGAAATCAAACTGTGCTTGGTGATAAAACCTGATTGGTGCATATGGGGCGCTCCCCTCCCCAAAAACAGCACCTGGATTTTCCTGGGCTTCTGGGAAAATTTCATCTCCTGTGAAAAGCCATTGAGAGCAGGTGATGGAGCAGCTGGATTCAGAGCCAAGGGCTGCAGTTTGTTTTCCCCTTGTCTCCAGAATCCCTGGAATTGTTTCACTGCAAGCACCCAGGAAGGATGGAGCTTTGTCTCCTGATGGCAGTGAGGGGATGTCATCTTAGAGCCTGTGAGAAAATCAGACACTTCCATTTATTTTAAGCTTTTAATGAAAGTCAATCAAACCCATGGATGCTTTTGTCCCCATTTTCATGAAATCAAACTGTGGTTGGTGATAAAACCTGTTTGGTCTCTCCCTGCCCTGCTGGGCATATGGAGCACTCTTCTTTCCAAAAAGCAGCACCTGGATTTTCCTGGACTTCTGGAAAAGGTTCATCTCCTGTGAAAAACCATTACACTGAAATATCCACTTGTATGTCTCCTTATAAATTCACAGAAATGCTGTTTTCACCTATTCCCAGATTTTCTAACAGCAGAAAGATGGGAAATCTGAAGCTTTTATCTTCCCAGATCACAATTTAACATCCAAACAGTTCAGCAAAGTTTTCAGCTTCCTGAATGCTCATTTGAACTGAACTCTGAGGGGTTTGAGCTCCGTGGAGGGAACAGAAATGGGTTTTGTTCTCCACACTGAAAGCATTTGGGGCAGGGAAGTTCCATTTCCAGCCTGATCATGGCTTTGATCTCTGAGCTGCCCTGGCCTGTGGGAGCCTGGCTTATCTCTGTGATAAGGGACAGCCCCATCTTGGCCTGTGACAGGAGAGAGCTGAGAGGGAATAAGAAAAGCCTCAGGCCAGCCATAAACTGGATAATTCTTTTCAATAGGGCTCATTTTCCTCTTGCTCTCAATGCAGGTGACAACACAAACTGCTTTCAAACCACTGGTATTAATTAGGTTGATTTTATCAGAAATTTATAAAAGGAATTGTTTTGAATTGTGACTCATTTATGTGATCTGTGTAATTTCTAACACATGCTGGTCCTTAATTCCCAACCCATACTGGCTTGTGGGAGTCTGGATTCATCCCAACCATGTGTTTGGCACCAATTATTGATGGAAGCCTTTTTTTCCTCCTGGATTTTGTTGGAGCAAGTATTAAAAGCTTTGGGATAAATCAAGGTTTGAAGGACATGACATTGCCCATGGCTTGAGTTCTCTGCTCTTCTGGGTAGAAGAATGATGGTGTGAGAGGTTGACCAGGTAAAGCAGGATTTCACCAAGGATTGCAGGAATTAGGATCCAGAAATTGAAGTTTATGAGCAAAGGGAAATTCATAGAAACCTGTCTAGACCTGGTGTCCAGATTGGCTCTGGCACCTGGAGGGAAAATTGTGTAAAATTTGGGGCAGATGCCTCTCCCTTTATTTGGCCACATGCAGGGGGACATCCCAACCCTGTCCTCTGCTGCTGGAGCTGCTGGAAATTGCAGTTCTCAATGAGTTGTGCTCCTGGAACAACAGCAACAACGAGGGACAAAAATCCAATTTGGGAATTGTGGTGTGGGCACTGGGACAGTTCTGACATTCCATAAAGGAGCTCTCATCCCTCCATGGTGGATTTGAGGGCAGGCATGCTGGCAGCAAAGCTTCATTTCACCCAGAGCTTCCCCTGTGAGATCTCAGCCTTCTCATCTCAGAAATGCCTGGCAGGCTCCTGGTCTGGAATCCACCTGGCAGCCAGAAGTGAGTTTATGTGCCTGAGTGCTTTATGGTTGCTGCTCCCAGGCACATAAACATTAATAAATCCACTGTCCTCTTCCCATCAAAACAATAACCCGCCTGCAAACTTGATGGCTCTGCTTCTGTATCAGAGTCTATATTCCAGGTTTTTAGTAGCTGCTCAGTGAGTTATAGCCTGACTCCAATTCCCTCCTCCCTTTGTGGGGCCGTGATGTTCATTTGGATGCCCTCAGATACAAATGTTGGCACTGAAGCTCTTTGTGGAATGGGTCAGAGCAGCTTTGAAATGTTGGAAACATCTCAGAGCGTCCTTGGGTGTGATGTATTCCAAAGAATGAGATGCACCAATGGGAACAAATTTACAAATAATGGCACCTGCTCTGTCAGGTGTTTTGTTTTCCTGCTGTGGTGGAAATCCTGTCTGACAGATCTCCAGGAGGAACCTGCTGAAGGAGTAATTGCACAACAATGCAGAGGATTTGCACTGACGAAAGCCGCTGGTAATTAAAGCAGCCGGGCTGTGAGCCAAAGAGCAAAGTGTGGAAAGATAAGCTCTGCCTCACTTAGTGAGCAGAAAGGAGGCATTTCCAATAATCCCCTGGGATCACAGCCCTTGGATTTCCAGCGCTCTGCTCTTCCCTGCCTCCCTGCTGTGCGTTTCTGTGGCTCCAGGATGGAAGTTGCTGGATTCCCTCCCATGCCATGACCTGGCTCTGATGTCCTGGCAAGGGCAGGAGACCTCAGGGGTGCTCCTGATCCCCCTCCTGACTTCTCCATCTCCTGTCTCACAGATGAGATGTGACAGCCCCTCTCACATCCACCCAAGCTCCCAGCCTGTTTGCTGCCAGGCTGCTCAGCAGGGATCAGGGCACTGCCAATGTGCCTTTTCCAGGGAAATCACAAGTGCAGGAATTAGCTGAGGGAGATCTGGGCTTTCAAACTTTACAAGTTTTGGGGTTTTGATTGTTTATTGAAATCTGGCTGGGGAGTTGCAGCCTGTGAGTGGTTCTTGGGCTCTTGTGTGGCTGTTCCAGGCTTTCCTTTGGCTCTTCAAGGATAACAAGGAGCTCCTACCTGGCCTGACACAGCTCTGAGTGCTCCACTGGGACAGTGAGGCAGGCAGGGAAATGGAGATTTTGGCCAAAATAAAGCCAGGCTTTCCCTTGTGCAGCTCTGCCCTGCCTGGTGCAGTGGCAGCTTCCCTGCAATTCCCAAAACAGACCCAGGAGTTGGGAGCCAGTTCAGAGCAGGGGTCACTCCAAACTCATGTGTTCCTCAGGCTCTCTCTGCTCCAGGGATCTGCAGCTGGCTCAGCCAAACTCCTGCTCAATCCCAGGGCTCTGAGTTATGTCAGATAGGAGGGTGGGACCTGTCCCCAGGCTCACTGGCTGCACACATCATTCCTGAAATATTGGTATTTACCAGGCCGGGAGGTTTTTGTTACCCACAAATCCCTCATCCCTGAGCTCCAGGCAGTGTCACTGCACCTTTTGGATGGAGTTAGGAGCTGCTGCCTGCCCTCTTTTTGTGTCTTTGTGTGTCTTTGTGTGTTCTCTGTCTCAGCAGTGGTCCCAAATGGCATCTCTGTGTTTCACCTGATATTAGCAGAGTGGGTTTGGTACAGGCAGTGTGAGGGAGGTGTCCCCATTCCATCAGAACAATCTTTTTGCTGTTAAAATTGCCACTAAAGCAGCCAAGGGGTATTTGTGGAGGAAGAAGAGGCACAGAGGATGAAGTTCAGAGTTGACAGAGTGATCTGTCCCCAGGCTCACTGGCTGCACACATCATTCCCAAGCTGTTGGTATTTACCAGGCTGGGAGGTTTTTGCTACCCACAAATGGTTTGAATCCCTCATTCCTGAGCTCCAGGAAGGAACACTCCACCTTTTGGATGGAGTTAGGAGCTGCTGCCTGCCCTCTTTTTGTGTGTTCTCTTTCTCAGCAGTGGTCCCAAATGGCATCTCTGTGTTTTACCTGATATTAGCAGAGTGGGTTTGGTACAGGCAGTGTGAGGGAGGTGTCCCCATTTCATCAGAACAATCTTTTTGCTGTTAAAATTGCCACTAAAATATCCAGGGGGTATTTGTGGAGGTAGAAGAGGCACAGAGGATGAAGTTGAGAGTTGACAAATAAAAGTGTGCAGATGTCCTGGTGGTGCTGAATCCGTGCTGGGGACACTCCTGCTGCCATCCATTGTCACCCTGGGGTGTTTCAGCCCTGGCATCTGGGACTGGGCAGAATTCCATTGGAATTTTCAGGCCTTGAATCCCAGGACAGGATTTGGCAGGTGAAAACAGCCAGGTTCATCCAGCTGCAGCTTGAGAGAGAGTTGGGAAAGAGGAGTGACATCTGTCAGGACATCACACGTGGCACCTGCTGGGGCACCTCCAATGCCAGGTTCAGTTTGGGGCCCTTTGAGGCAAGAGAGACCCTGAGGGGCTGGAGGGTGTCCAGGGAAGGGAACAGAGCTGGGGAAGGGGCTGGAGCACCAGGAGGGGCTGAGGGAGCTGGGAAGGGGCTCAGCCTGGAGAAAAGGAGGCTCAGGGGGGACCTTGTGGCTCTGCACAACTCCCTGACAGGAGGGGACAGCCAGGGGGGGTCAGGCTCTGCTCCCAGGGAACAGGGACAGGATGAGAGGGAACGGCCTCAGGTTGCATCAGGGGATGTTCGGGTTGGACATCAGGAGGAATTTGTCCATGGAAGGGGTGGTCAGACATTGGAAATGCCCAGGGCAGGGCTGGAGTCCCCATCCCTGAGGTGGTTTTAGAACATGTGGATGTGCTGGGTGTGGATCATGGATTAATGCTTTGATCCCCTTTGATCTCTCCATCTTGATGATTCTGTGATTCCATGATGACACCTTTGGGAATTGCCCATCCCGCTGCAAAAACCCTAAAAATTTGGGTTATCACTATCAAAACTCCCCAAAGAGTGAGCTCTTTCTTCTTGAAATGAATTTTTTTTGGCTTCCCAGCAAACAGCAGCTCATAAATCTGGCTCGTGGTCCCAGACCTGCCAGTGGAAGTTGGATCACGAGCTTTGCGCTCTGCAGTTTTTCCCTGTGAGCTTTCATGAAAAGCACACACAGGAATTTTGGGAAGTGGAGAAGGGAATGAGCTGCAGCAGTGGAAGTATTGGAACATGACAGCCTGTTATCCCAGGGACCTTCTTTGAGCCAAATAATTACAATTAATTGTAAAATAAATCCAATTGGACAAGCAGCTCCATGTGCATCTCTAATTGCACAGCCACTAACAGCAACACACAGAGAATAAAAATCAGTATCTGCTGCATCCCTTTCATGTTAAAAGGAGCATCCTTCTCCTCTCCTTTCTCTGGGAAGATGCACAGCTGCTCCTGGATGAAAATGAATAAATAATCAGTTTTATTTGGATCTCAAGCTGTTTGCTCCTCTCGGAGACGAGCGAGCCACTGATCTCAGCTGAGGAGTTTAGAGGGAGACCAAGTGTTTGCACATTTTCTGTGCATGGACACAGCATCATAAAAAAAGCCTTTCCATGGTCTCTTCCTTTGTGGTTTTGTTCTCAGCAGGGGATAATTTATGCTGGGTTTTATGTTGCATTATTTAATTACACGTATTTTTAAAATGCCTCTGTTTTGCCAATTTACATTCAGCCTGCGCTGCCTTTGCATGGCTTTGGAGCTAAATACCCTTCTGATACCTCTGGAGATGAGTCTTAAAATAGTCTATAAATCCTTTTAATTCAGAGCTTGAAAATGCTTGAAGTCAGAGGTAGCAAAGCTGGAGGTTCAGGGCATAAAGGAAGGGCTGTGGCTGTTTCAAGGTGAAGAGGAAGGAGCAGGGAATAATTAATACATGAGAAAGAGATAACAGGAGCTTCCCAATCCATCTTTACAAGGCAGGATTAAAGGGAAAACACGAAGGTGAAGAATTGCCAGGGGAAACCACTGTAAAAAGCAGGCACAGCTCCTCAGGCAATGCATGACTGAGGAAACATCCTGCTAACAGTGTCAGCATTGGGCTGGATGCTCAGATAAATGGAATTTTTTGAAAATCCAGAGGATTTCTATGGGATGGGTGAGGACTGATGTCCCCCTTGGACACCACAGGTCCATCCAAGCACATCCTGAGACTCATCCAGCCCTGGAACAAAGCTGGGAATGCTGAGGGTGGTTGGTGGGGACAGACCAGTCATGAGAGGAGCACATCCCCTGTGGCTTTGGCTGGATGCAGGAGGATCCAGGATGTGCCTCTGGATGTGCCTTTAGGAGCTGAGGTCCCAGCCATTCCCATTTATTGATTTATCAGGATCCGAGTGTGCTAACCCCAGGGTAACACCCAAATATCACTGTCCTACCAAACACCCCAGAGCTGCTTTTTGTGCATCTGCGATTTCACCTCCACATCCCAGGTTTTTTAAACATTCATTATCACAAACACAAAACAACATCTATTTTTTTTTTCTATAAAATGCCAGCCTGCTCAGATATCTGGCAGTGTGTCTGGCAGGAGCTTTGACACCCTGCTCACACAGTGTCAAAGTGCAGGGCAGCAATTCCTGCTGGATTTGCAGCTCATCCAGAGCTGCCACAAACGCCCTGGAGCCCTGAGCTGTGCCAGACTCATTTCCTCGAGTTTTTGGGTCTGTGTTGGGAAAAAGAGCGTGGTTTTGGGGAGGAAAGGCATCATGCCAGGGGCTTGGCTGTGGTGGAAATGCCATGCTGGCATCCCATCTCCTCCTGCCCATGAGGCTCTGGCAATGTGCCTGGAGGAGCCTCGTGTTGTACCGAGCGAGGCCAGATTATTTCATTTCTCATGAAATGAAGAACTCCTGGCTGAGCCAAAGGCCTGGATCTGTTGGCTTTGGAGAGCAGGATGCTGGCCAGCAGGAGCTGGATGGATTTGTGTCCTCTGAGGGTTTTCTCGTGGTGGGAGTTGGGGTTGGCAGGAGGGAAGAGGTTCTGCGTGGGCAGGGCGGGTGTGAGGCTGCACTGGGAAACCTTCAATGAGCACCACCATGGTTGTCCTTGGTAGGGGCAGCCAAGCAGGTTTGAGGTCTGGGCTGAGAGCCACAGTGATCCTGCCAGCTCCTGTGGAGCAGCTCAGCCTGCCCAGAACAGGTAGTGATAAAACACAGGGAAAATGGAGTTTAAAATGTGGCTGTGGTCAGGCTCACGGGATTTACTGCAATGTCACCTCACTGGGAATGGCTGCAGAGATTTTGGGTGGCATCTCTGGTGATGATAGAGCTCCTTTGGCTTCTCCTTGGCACCTGCCCTTGGCTGCTTGTCATGGAGCCAGCCTGCCTGGGCCCAGCCTCTTCTGTCCTTCCGTGAAATGAGGCAGAGCTCAGAGACACCAGGATCAAAGCAAAGGGAACCTCAGGGTGCAGCTTCCATACGGAGCCTTGCCCAGTGCCAGAATTCCTGCTGGAGCCAGGATGTTGAGAGAATCCCAGAATCACTCAGGCTGGAATGATCAGAATCCCAGAGTCATTCAGGCTGGAATGATCAGAATCACAGAATCATCCAGGCTGGAAAAATCCTTCAGGGCCATCGAGTCCAGGCTGTGACCCATCCCCACCTTGTCACCGAGTGCCACATCCTGGGACACCTGCAGGGATGGGGACTCCAAACCTCCCTGGGCAGCCCCTTCAATGCCCAGCCACCCTTTCCATGAGGAAATTCCTCCTCTTTACCCAGCCTGAGGCTTTGTCCCTGTCTCACACCCCACATTTGCTGCTTGGCTCAGTGCAAACTCGTTCTGAGAGCTTCACTCCCAAAAAATGACCCAGTTCCAGGAGATGTTTGGTGGCACCAGGCAGAGTCGTTGTCTTCCTCGTGCCCATCTCTGGTTGCATTTGCAGAGCAGCAAGTGCCAGTCTGATCTCACACCTCGGCTGCAGAGGGAGCAGGAGTGGGAATAAAGGATGTGATTTATTCACTTTATGGATCTGCACACCCTCCCCTCCTTCCAGGGAGCCTGGTCAATAATCCCAGCACTTGTGCCTGATGTGTAGAGGAGAGACCCTGGTGAATCTCAGTCTGTGGGTCTCAAGTGCCAATCCAGGCAAATTTCTTAATCAAAACATGTCTGGACTTGGCCAAATTCAGAGTTGAAAATTCAGGAGTTGAAAATAAATGTATGTGACAGGGCGGCTTCAGGGATACTTGGAACTTGTTCCCTTTTCCCAGAGTTTGCCACCTCCCAAAGTCCTCCAACACAGCCCTCCCTGACCTCTATTAAGCCTTGATTGGCTGATTTTTAATTGATTTCTTCCCCCCATGTGCACGTGGGAGAGCTGGAGAAGCCTTGGCAGAGAGGAAGGAGGGTGGGAATGCTCAGGTGGGAACGAGGATGTGGGTGGGATGAAGATCAACAATGGTGGCACCTCTGGAGCCAAGTTCCAAGCCTGGGCTGCTCAGACTGGTCACCCACTGTGAGAAATGGATTTAAAAATAATTCTCAAAATTATTAAAAATAATTCTCAAAATTTCCTGATAGAAAGCCCACAGTTTTGTACATCTGTGTGCAAACTCTGAGATAAGGTGAGCTGCCTTAGGAAGGCCATGGAATAGAGATGACATTGTTGAGAGAGAGATTGAGCCAGGAACAAGTTTCAACAGGTTTCAAAATATGGCCTTGCAGAAAGACCAGATATTTTAGAGAATTAGAGCTGTGAAAGATTCATTGTGGGGTAAAAATAAAGGTGATTGGTGTTGGAAGTGTTAGCAGCGCTGTGTGGCAAAAGCTGGGAAACATTTCTAAGGTATAACCAGGAAATAGGATGGCTTCTGCTGGAATGGTGTTGAGTTTTACATCTTTCAATGAGACTGAAAATGGAATAAAATAGTTTAAAAAGCCTCTCAGCTGCCCCATCTCTGTGAAAGCTGGGAAAACCAAGAGCCCCTGATCCAGGGGATGAGGGGGAAAAGGTGGGAAAACCAAGAACTCCTGATCCAGGATCTGAGTTAACCCTTTCTGGTCCAGGATCTGAGTTAACCCTTTCTGTTCCAGGAGATGAGTTAACCCTTTCTGTTCCAGGAGAGGAGTTAACCCTTTCTGTTCCAGGATCTGAGTTAACCCTTTCTGTTCCAGGAGATGAGTTAACCCTTTCTGATCCAGGAGGTGAGTTAACCCTTTCTGCATGGAGAGGATCCAAGTCCTGTTCTTCAGTGGAGCAAAGGGAGCTCGTGGTGTCCCCACCCCACCCTGATTTCTCCCCCAGCCCTTTTGGGTAGAATCTCTCACCTTTGGCGAAGATGGAAGCAGATCCTTCTCCTGAGAGCTCATTCAGTGTCTCCCCAGTTTAGCCAGCTCTCCTCAGGGCACCCTCCAGGCTCTTTTCCCCCGACATGAGCAATGAGACACCCAGGTTCTTGCAGGGTTTGCTCTTTGCCCAGGAATCAATCCAGTTCACTGAGCTGAGCTGTCAGAGCTTCTCCAAGGGCACGGGCATTCCTCATGTTTCCACCATCCAGTGATATGTGACACTTCGTTTAAAGCTTAAGCATGAAGCCTCACCAGCAAGGAGGTTGCTGGAAGGGATTGATTTTGCTGCTTTTTTTTGTGTGTTTATGTATAAAAATGTGTTTTAAAGTATTGGTAAAAAGACATTATTGCTGGGCAGACTCTGGATTTATGCTCTGGTTTAGTTTTCTTTCAGGTTTTTTTTTAAGATCCATTTGTTTGGGGTGTCTGTGAACAACAAAATGCTGGCAGGAAATGGATGTCACAGATTTGTGGGTTTTGTGCTCTTCAAATCAAACAAATCCCAGATTGTGGAACTGAATCACCTGGAACTGATTTTCTAACTGATTTTCTTCTCCTTCTAAAAGGAGAAGAAGCTTCTGATGTGGTCTGTTGGGGCTTGGAAGCATTTTAGGTGTCTTCAAACTTTGCAAACTGCTCAGGAGGTTCATGGTTTTGAGCTCTGGGCCTTTCAGCTGATGGCAAAAGGTTTTAAAGAGAATTAATCCCAAACAAAAGCCAAAAATAACCAATATAAGGTGAGCAGGGCACAATCTGGGTGGGTTTGAGTCTGGAGGGGTTGGAATTTGGTGCAGATCCCAGCACTGGTGCTCTGCTCTGAGTTTGGAGCTCTTGCTGTGAGGGGAGGTGGGGCTGGTGATGGGCTGGGGTCTCTCTTGTTGCTCTCTGGGGTCTCTCTTGGGATTCTCTGGCTGATTTTGTGTCCTCCTCCCTGCTTGAATCTCCTTGGGAAGGAGCTGCTGACTCCCAGGGCTGAGGGAATCTGTCCTTGGGGTTTGACAGAGCTCTTGGCTCGAGACCATGAAGGAACAAAGTTGTGGCAAAGTTGGTCATGAAAATGATGGAAGGGCAGGAGAAGCAGAGGTTGAGACCTCAGAGCCTGGAAAAGGCCAGAGAGAGGGTTGGAGATGGCCCCTCTGGGCCCTTTGGGGCTGAGACCCACCAGGGCAGGGGGTGGGAGCTGAGGGGAGACAATTCCCAAGGAGCAGCGTTGGTGTTGGAGAGGAAAGGGGGATTCTCCCACTCTGGGAGACAGGACCCTCCTGGCAGAGCTCTCCCAGTGCCAGCTCCTCTGCCCTGGGGCTCACCGGAGGTTCATGTGGGTTCCAGAATGGTTTGGGTGGGAAGGAACCTTAAAGCCCATCTCATCCCACCCCTGCCACGGGCAGGGACACCTCCCACCATCCCAGACTGCTCCAGCCTGGCCTGGGACACTTCCAGGGACACTTCACAACCCAGGGACAGCGGGAAGTTCACATCCAGGGAAAGCCAAGAGAAACCCGGGAGCCCTGGCTGCCACATCTG
>JAWWEX010000182.1:110951553-111041078 GCA_035583215.1 Arremon brunneinucha | reverse complement strand
AATCACACCAAAAATATTAAATCACTTCATGTGTTGGATCACCCATATTTATACAGCAGGTGGGGTTTTATCCCACAGTTTATTGCAAAGCAAGCTGGAAATTCAAATCCCAGAATGGTTTGGGTGGGAAGGAACCTGAAAGATCATTCTAGTCTAACCCTGCCATGGGCAGGGACACCTTCCAATATCCCAGGCTGATCCAAGCTCATCCAGCCTGGCCTTGGACACTTCCAGGGATCCAGGGGCAGCCACAGCTTCTCTGGGCATTATATTCCAGAGTCTCACCACCCTCACAGGGAACAATTCCTTCCCATCCATGGATATCCCATCCATCCCTGCCCTGTGGCAGAGGGAAGCCATTCCCTGTGTCCTGTCCCCCCATCCCTTGTCCCCAGTCCCTCTCCTCTTGTATTTGAGGGGTTCCCAGATGAAGGAAGGAATGATGAATCTGACTCCATGTTCCTAGAAGGCTAATTGATTATTTTATGATACTATTTTATATAAAAGAATGCTATACTAAACTATACAAAGAATACAGAAAGGATACAGACAGAAGGCTATAAGATAATAAAAACATAATAAAGAAAACTCGTGACTCTTTCCAGAGCCTCGACACAACTTGGCTGTGATTGACCAAAGAGTGAAAACAATTCACATGAAACCAATCAAACAATCACCTGTTGGATGAACAATGTCCAAACACATTCCAAAGCAGCAAAACACAGGAGAAGCAATCAGATAATTATTGTTTTCATTTTTCTCTGAGGCCTCTCAGCTTCCCAGGAGAAGAATCCTGGGCAAAGGGATTTTTCCAAAAAATGAGATGGTGACACTCTGCAGCTCTCCTGGAGCCCCTCTAGGCTCTGGAGGGGGCTCTGAGCTCTCCCTGGAGTTTTCCCACTCCAGCAGATCCAGGTCCTTCCCAGAGCTGAGCACGGAGTGTGGAGTTGTCTCCTCCTGCTTCCCTGCTCACCCCATCCCACCCATTCCTGCATCCCATTTCCAGCAGTTCCCAGGCAGGGAAGGAGCCCCTGGGAGCATCTGCTGCCTCTGGATAACCCTTCAGCCCCTGAGCTGGGTTTTGGGATGCTTCTCCACCTTGGGAAGGAGCAGGATCAGGAATTCAGCATTGTCCCTGCTTTTATCATGTCCTGATGGAACCACAGAGCTCCTGGGGTGGGAACGCTGCTGGCTCAGCTCTGGCCCTGCTTTTTCACAGCCCAGAGCTGCCCAGTTTGCTCACTTGCAGTGGATTGTTGGTGCTTTTGATGGCTCTTCAGTGCAGCATTCAACATGTTCCTGCTGAGTTTTCCATCCCCCCCGGAGCTGTCAGCAGATGAAAGCTCCAAGGCTGGCTTTCCATGGGAATTTAATCATCCCAGCTGTCACGCAGATCCCGATACAAATATTTCCCCTGTTAATGGTTTCAGCGTGGGCTTTTTTGTGGGATCAGATGTGATCTTATTTAATGGAGCTCTCTTGCTGTGGTGCTTTGGTCTTTTCACCAGGCTGGGCTTAATTTTTTAAATGGAGATTGTTCAGAGCAGAGGCAGGGAAAGGACTGGAGGGATTGAATGGGGTGGGAAATGTGGGATGGATGGAATGACTTTGGATCAGCAGGGGAAAGGATCCAGGGTGGGTGGGGCTGTCAGGAATGATGTGAAACCGTGCCAAGGGAGGGTTAGGCTGGATATCAGGAAAAGGTGCTTCCCTAGAGGGTGCCAGGCACTGGAACAGCTCCCCAGGGAATGTGACATTCCCAATGTGACATTCCCAAAGGTGCCAGGAGCATTTGGACAATGCCCATAGGGATGCACAGGGTGGGATGGTTGGGGTGTCTGTGCAGAGAGTGGATTGGATGATCCTGGTGTGCTCCTTCCAGCCCCATGACTCTGTTCCATGATTCTTGGAAGAGGGAGAAGTTCAGTGGGATTTTCCAGCTGTGTGGCTGGGGTGGGGGAATTGCTGGAGCTGCTGCTGGGCTGAGCCAACACTCTGTGGCTTTGGAGCACTCCCCACCCCAGGGCCACTGGGGAGACCCTGGGGACCATTCCCTGCTTTAGGGAGACACAAGAAGCTTCCCTCAAAAAGCTGTTGGACCCCACTGGGTCCTTCCCCTGTTCCTGTGTCTGTTCCTATGGCCCTGAGCCTCTCCTCCCCATCCCCTGACTGGATCTCACCTTTGTACTGCCCCAAGACCAGGGTCAGACCCAAACTCAGCCCCTCTGGGTGAGGGTGCTGGCACCTGAACATCTGAATAAAACATTGTGGATATTATGCAAAGATTCTTTTTGCTTCCTTACCCTGGACTATACCAGCAGCAATTCAGCTGCTGCAGGGCCACCACAGCTGGCACAGCCCAGCCCCAAACTCTCACCTTGTCCCCTGCAGCCCCATAAATGTCACAGGTTGTCAGGGCCACCACAGCTGGCACAGCCCCAGCCCCAGCCCCTCACCTGTCAGAACCCAGAATATTCCTCTGCCTGCCCTGGATGGCTTGAGACCCTGGCAGGGGCTCAGAGATCTTGGCACAGAGTCAGATACCCGTGATTTTAGCCCATGGAAACAATTACCAGCTTTGTGGGAAGATTTGCAAGCCACAAGAGTTTGCGTAGAATGATAGTGAATTTATCACAGGGTGAAAAAGTTGAACTTTGGGGTTTTTAGAATGGGGGTTCAAGAGGCAAGATGGAGGAATCTGGGTGTGTCTTTCTTCTTCTTCTTCTTCTTCTTCTTCTTCTTCTTCTTCTTCTTCTTCTTCTTCTTCTTCTTCGTCATCTTCTTCATCCTCTTCATCTTCTTCTTCTCCTTCTCCTTCTCCTTCTTCTTGCCCTCCATTTTCTGCTGTGATGGTGGCACTTTTTGCATTGGTTTAGAGTAGAAGCTCACTGTCCAACATAGGTGATAAGTATTGGAAAATTATTGTAAATAAAGTACATGTAGTTTTTAGTGTAAAAAGATAACACTTTAGTATAAAAAGCTAACACAAGGGTGGTCAGTGTGCCACGAACCAACCTGCCAGACAGACCTCAGCAGGTTGGAGAAAGACAATGTATGAGATAATAGAAAATAAACAACCTTGAAAACCAGAGCTGAGGAATCTCGACTTCTTTTTTGGTCCCAGGGCTTGGAAAAAAAGACTCTTTAATACCTCAGGAGCCATTTCAGCAACACAAAACCCGAGACTCACCTTGTGCTCTGCAGCCCCATAAATGTCACTGCCACCCACAGGTCCTCAGGGCCACCACAATTGGCACAGCCCTGCCCCAAACCCTCACCTTGTTCCCTGCAGCCCCATCAATGTCCCTTTGTCCCTGTCCCCCCAGGTGGTGCGCACAGAGAAGAACAGCCTCAACAACCGGTTCCTGCCCTGGGACGAGATCGAGACCGAGGCCATCCTGTCCATCGACGACGACGCCCACCTGCGCCACGACGAGATCATGTTCGGCTTCAGGTGAGCCCTGCCCGCAAACTGCTGCTCCCCACGGCCAGGATCTGCCCAGGGAGCAGCCAGGGATACAGACAGGGCTTCAGGTGAGCCCTGCCTGCAAACTGTCCCTCCTCACAGCCAGGATCTGCCCAGGGAGCAGCCAGGGACACAGACAGGGCTGGCAGAGCCCTCCCCATGGTCAGGATCTGCCCAGGGAGCAGCCAGGGACACAGTCAGGGCTGGCAGAGCCTTCCCCACAAACTGCTCCTCCCCATGGCCAGGATCTGCCCAGGCAGCAGCCAGGGGCTGGCACATCCCTTCCTGTGGCTTCCCAGCTCTGCTCTGTGGAGAAACACACATTAATGGGGTGGGGAGCCTGATCCCAGTGAGGAAACCCCATTTCTCACATTTCTTAACCCAACTCTTCAGTTTTTACTACGCTGATAATGGTTCCTGAATGGTTTTAAGGCCTGTGGTTTCCTAGGGTGGACAGGGCCTGGAAAACAAATCCAAGAGGATTTCACTCCATCCATGAGCCAGAGGCAAGGCCAGGATGATGCTGAGGTGGTGGTGGTGGCTGCCACCCTCTGCTCCCTGTGACACTGGGGTGTGACAGTTCTTTGGGCAGAGCAGGCAAAGGCAGATTATGGCCCTCAGCAAAGGCAGATGTCCCCCAGCAAAGGGAGATGACGTGCCCCAGCAGATGATGTCCCTCAGCAAAGGGAGAAGATGTCCCACAGTAAGGGAGATGTTCCCCACCAAAGGCAGATGATGTCCCTCAGCAAAGGCAGATGATGTCCCTCAGCAAAGGGAGAAGATGTCCCTCAGCAAAGGGAGATGTTCCCCACCAAAGGCAGATGATGTCCCATAGCACAGGCAGATGCCACCCAGCAAAGCGAGATGATGTCCCCAGCAAAGGGAGATGTTCCCCACCAAAGGCAGATGATGTCCCTCAGCAAAGGCAGGTGCTGCTGCTCTCACTCCCACCCTGTTCTGCTCCAGCTCCAGCTTTCCCCTGACCTTTCCCTGCCAGAATCTCCCTGCTGACAGGGATGAGGGGGCTCCTGCTGGGGAGCTTTGTGCCAGCTGCTCCTGCAGCTCCTGCAGCCAGAGCTCCCTCCCTGCCAGGAGCTGCTGGGGACTGAGGAGGCCACAAGGAGCCACAAGGAGCCACAAGGAGCCACAAGGGGCCACAAGGGGCCACAAGGAGCCACAAGGGGCCACAAGGAGCCACAAGGAGCAGGAGCTGCCATTCCTATCAGAGAACACCCAGCAGCTGCCTGGGGGTGGGAGATGGGCACCAAAACCTGCTTGGGAGAGGGATTCAAAGGCACAAAATGCCTGGAAACCCACCAGGCTCCTTCAGAGGGATGAGAAATGAGGTGTGAGAGGGATTAAAGTGCAGGAGGAGGCGTCAAGATTCCTGCCTTCCCTTCCCTGCCCCATTCCAGGCTCTTTATCCAAACTGGGCTGTTTTCTCCCTTTTTTTTTGGTCTCTGTTTTGCTGATTAGCCCTGGAGAGCATCAAAGGAAGGTCATTAAGTGCCCTGTGTTAATCTCACTCATGTCCCTGCTTACAGACACCCTGTTCCCACAAAGCCTCCCTGTGTTAACACATTCCCAGGAGC
Organism: Arremon brunneinucha; assembly: GCA_035583215.1. Classification (NCBI taxonomy): domain Eukaryota; kingdom Metazoa; phylum Chordata; class Aves; order Passeriformes; family Passerellidae; genus Arremon; species Arremon brunneinucha. The sequence continues at coordinate 111,036,020 of JAWWEX010000182.1, read as the reverse complement.
TGCTGGAGTGAACCTCTGCCCACAGCAACTGTGCTTTGTCAAAACTTTGCTCCAGGCTTTGATTCTTGGGGCCAGAAGCATCGTGTTTGCCACTCAGGAGGGAGCTGGAGGCAGCTTTCTGAGCACCCCCAGAATGATTCTTCAGAGAAATCCTGATTTTTGTGGCTGAGCTGGGAAGGAAAGCAAAGATGTGGGAGAAGTGAAAGGGAATAAATGGTTTCGACTTCCAGCTTTTCTAAACAATCACCCTGGATTGTGCTGGGGGGAGGACAGAGCCAGGGAAGCTGCTGGTGGTGTTGATTCCTTGGATTATCTTGGAATTTCATTAATTGGAGTGGAGGAGTGAACAGCAAACACGTGCTCCATCAGTGTAAGGAAAGCTCAGGGAATCTTCTGCTCTCCTCCTGTAGCTCTCCCAGAACAGGGCTTGTGGGAGAAACATCCAAATGAGGGAAAAACCCCAAAAATGGCACTTAGTTAGGGAAAACCCTTGTGTGTGCACAGGGAGTTCTCCATGCAGTCTGGGGTCACAGCTTGGGCACTGAGCAGCAGGGAGGGGGAATGAAGGATCCAAAGGAAGCCCAGCACCCCTGCCTGTGCAAGCTGGGTTTGTTTCCCAGCTCAGGCATCAGGCACTGACTTTTTCCCTAATTATTGCAGCCAGTGTTGCAGCTCTCCTGGGGGATTTCTCTGCAGGAGCGTGAGCTGCAGATGAGAGCAGAGCATTAAGCAATCCCACGCTCCACATGCAAAGTTCAGGATTTCATTCCCAAGGCTGGACTGTGGGCACGTGTCGGGGTGAGGGAGGCACTCAGGGCTCTGTGGGGCCAGAGCCCAGGGAGCTGCAGTTTGGGATGAGGAGCCAGCACCTTGGAAATCCAGGTCTTCATTCAGGAGACACCGGGGTCTTCAGCATCTCAGCAGCTTTTCACAGAATTAGGGAATTGTGGGATTTCCAGAGTCCTGGAATGGTTTGGGTGGAAAGGGAGGTCAAAGCTCATCCAGTCCCACTCTGCCATGGCCAGGGATACCTCCCACTATCCCAGGGTGCTCCAAGCCCTGTCCAACCTGGCCTTGAAGCTTTCCTTAAGGGAGGCTGATGTTATCTTGGCTTTACTGAGCTGCTGGGAGATGGAAAGCCCCAGTGATTTGGGGAAGAGACCAGGAGATGCTGGGCTCCTCCCAGGCTGATTCTGGGCTGCTCTGGCTTTAGTTTTCTTTTAAACCTCCAGAACAGCCCTTATGAGCTACAGAATCCCTGATTTATGGGTTAGGAGCCCTTTCCCTGTGCATGGGCTGTGCTGTAGGACAAGAGCACATTTAACACTTTTCCTTTTTGCCCTTTGGGCATTCCTTGGACAAGCAGTTGCCAACTCCTTTATGTACAGACCCTGCACCCCCTGCAGCCCCTCAGGAGCTCTGGTGGGCTCCCAGGTCGGTGTCTGATGGACATTTCTGCATTTGCAGGGTGTGGAGAGAGGCCAGGGATCGCATCGTGGGCTTCCCGGGCCGCTACCACGCCTGGGACATCCCGCACCAGTCCTGGCTCTACAACTCCAACTACTCCTGCGAGCTCTCCATGGTGCTCACTGGTGCTGCCTTCTTCCACAAGGTGAGGCCTCCCCGCCAGGGCTGCCCCTTCCTGCTCACAGCCACCCAAGGCTGCAGATTTGGGGGGTTCTGGGTTTTTAAGGACAAATGTGGGAGTGTGATGGTGTTCACAGGGGTCTCAGGTTGAGGGAAGAGATGAGGATCTGACTCCATGTTTCAGAAGGCTGATTTATTATTTTATGATATATATTGCATTAAAACTATATTAAAAGAATAGAAGAAAGGATTTCCTCAGAAGGCTGGCTAAGAATAGAATAAGAAGGAATGAATAACAAAGGCTTGTGGCTCGGGCTCTCTGTCCGAGCCAGCTGGGCTGTGATTGCCATTAATTAGAAACAACCAACATGGACCAATCAAAGATCTACTTGCTGCATTCCACAGCAGCAGATAATCAATGTTTACATTTTGTTCTTGAGGCTTCTCAGGAGGAAAAATCCTAAAGAAAAATGATTTTTCATAAAAGTTGTCTGTGACAGGGGAGCTTTCTGCTCCTTCCCCCTCCTTTCTCCAAACTGAAACAACACAGCCAGAACCTGGTCCTGAGGGCACTGGGAAGGATCTCCAGTGAATCCACAGCAGCACAGAGCAGGATCTGAGGGGGCTGGAACCCCCTTTCCTCCATTCCTGAGCTTCCAGGAGAGGGTGGTGGCTGTGGGGGTTTTGCTGCTGCTGTGGATCTCAGTGTGGGATTAACTCCGTTATGGGGAATGTCTCCACTGGGATCCTTGAGTTTTGAGCCAGCCACACCCCGCATGTCCCACTGTCACCTCGGAGCACCTGGAGGACACTGTGCCTTTCCCATTGCAGTACTATGCCTACCTGTACTCCTACGTGATGCCCCAGGCCATCAGGGACATGGTGGACGAGTACATCAACTGCGAGGACATCGCCATGAACTTCCTGGTGTCCCACCTGACCAGGAAACCTCCCATCAAGGTAAAGCACCAGCAGCCAGGGCCTTGTCCCAGGGCTGGCACTGCTGCAGAAGCTCTGCTTGGGAAGAGGGTGGTGTCTGCTCCAGGGAAATCCAGCTCCAGTGGGAAAGCTCAGCCTTTGGAATCTGCCACAGAGCAGTTGAGGTGAGGTTTGACATGACGGGATTGATCAGACTGAATTCCCTGTCTGGTGGAAGGTTCCCTGCCCATGGCAGAGGTGATCTCTGCTCTGGAGCCAGGCTGGGAGAGTTCAGGGGGGTTCACCTGGAGAAGGGAGACCTCAGAGCCCCTTCCAGGGCCTAAAGGGGCTCCAGGAGAGCTGGAGAGGGACTGGGGACAAGGGATGGAGGGACAGGACACAGGGAATGGCTTCCCACTGCCAGAGGGCAGGGATGGATGGATATTGGGAAGGAATTCCTGGCTGTGAGGGTGGTGAGACTCTGGAATAGAATTCCCAGAGAAGCTGTGGCTGAGCCTGGATCCCTGGCAGTGTCCAATGCCAGGCTGGAGCACCCTGGGCTAGTGCAAGGTGTCCCTGCCCATGGCAGGGGTGGGACTGGATGAGCTTTGAGCTCCCTTCTGAATACTGAGATTCCCTCTGTATCCGAGCCCCCTGGCAGTGCCTGGGTTGAGCTGTGGCACTGACACCTCTGTCCCTCCTGGCAGTGCCAGGCTGGGCTCTGTGGGCAGTGTGGCACTGACACCTGTGTCCATCCTGGCAGTGCCTGGGCTGTGGCACTGACACCTCTGTCCCTGCTGGCAGTGCCTGGGCTGGGCTCTGTGGGCAGTGTGGCACTGACACCTGTGTCCATCCTGGCTGGGCAGTGTGGCACTGACACCTCTGTCCATCCTGGCAGTGCCTGGGCTGGGCTGTGCGGGCAGCATGGCGCTGACACCTGTGTCCCTCCTGGCAGGTGACCTCCCGCTGGACCTTCCGCTGCCCCGGCTGTCCCCAGGCTCTGTCCCACGACGATTCCCACTTCCACGAGCGGCACAAGTGCATCAACTTCTTCGTGAAGGTGTACGGGTACATGCCCCTGCTCTACACCCAGTTCCGCGTCGACTCGGTCCTCTTCAAGACCCGCCTGCCCCACGACAAGACCAAATGCTTCAAGTTCATCTAGGATGGGAGAGCTGGACCCTGCCAGCTCCCAGCTGAGGCAGGAGAGGCCGGCACGGGGCTGCTTTGGTGGGCTGTGAGTGCCGAAGGCTGTGGGAATCAGGCCAGCCTGAATGGGGATGGGCTCTTCCCACAGTGGCTCACCTGGACAGGGAATGGGACCCCTTGGCTCCTGTGAGGACACACCTGGACAGGGAATGGGACCCCATGGCTCCTGTGAGGACACACCTGGACAGGGAATGGGACCCCGTGGCTCCTGTGAGGACACACCCATGGATCATACACTGAGGAATGGCTCGCTGGCCACTGGCTCTGCCCCTTCGCTAGCCAAGGGCAGCCGTTCTTTTTAATTATAATTATTGTTATTTAAAATGAAAGTGTTTTAGATTTGCCACGTGAGGCGCTTTTTTTGTTTTCTTTTCTTTTCCCTCCCCTCTCCCCACCCCATTTCCCCCTCTGGGTGCTGTAGCAAGGCCAGGTTGGAGGTGTTTGGGCAGCTCCTGTTAGCACTGCTGTCCCCATCCTTCCTCCCATGGCACAGCCCTTCCCACCCACCAGATCCTGGCTGCTCTTGCCCTGTGGCTGCTACTGAGGCCTCTCAGGTGTCACCAGGTGAGGAGCCCTTTGCTCTGCTCCCCACCCTGAGCCCCTGGAGAGGGGTGAGGCTGGCCTGGATGGTCCTGCCTGGCTCCAGCTCTGGCCCCTGTGCCATTCCTGTGCTGCAGCCCAGGGGGTTCAGTTGCTGCTGTCTCAGTGTCTTTCCCACCTTGTCCTGCTGATCCTCTAAAGACAGGGAGCGTGTCTGGGGCTTAGGGAAGATCCACCTGCAGCACAGCCAGGGCTCCTGGAGGCTCTGACCCTTCTCTGTGCTCAGCCTGGGTGTGCCAGAGCTGCAATTCCCACTCTGCCTCGTCCCCATCCCAGAGCACTCCGTGCCTGTGTCGGGTTTGCCGTGGGCCTCAGCTCAGCTGCCTTAACCCCAGCCCATCCTCACAGCCTGGCTCTGGGCTGTGTCTGAGGCTTAATCCCAACAGGAGCTTCCCAGGATCCCATCTTCACACAGATGCTGCTGGGATCAGGTTCACAGCGTGGGTTTGGAGCTGGTTCCTCTCCTCCAGAGCAAAATGCTGTCACACTGTGACCACCCGAGCTCAGCTGCTGCTCCATCCTGTCTCAGGCCCACTGGACACGAGGGGAGCACAGGAGGGAAGGGCAGAGCTTGGCCCTCATGTGGTGTTAACCCTCAGCACATCCCAGATGTTTGTGAGCAGCCTGGAAAAGCTCTAGCTGGGTAGGTGGGAAGGTGACACTTGTGTGATCACCTCGATGTCCCTGGTTTTCCTGGATGTCACCCCTGGTATGTCTCTGGTGTGTGGGAGCAGGGATGGTCCAGCAGCAGCTCCTGGGCTCATTCCCAAGGTCAGCCCTGCCCGTGCTCCTCCTGCACCACGTTCTGGGGCCTCTCCAAACTCCTCTCCCCAGGCTTTCCTATCAGCACTGACACCTCCTCTGTGGGAAGGGGAGGGAAGGAGCAGCCTGTTCCCAGCAGAGCCCACGGCTCGTGCCTTCACCAGCACCACTGACCACAGCAAAATGGATCAAGGAATCTTTTCCTATGTTTTTGTTTCCCCTTTCCATTCCCTTTTTGTTTTAACATCAGATGCCCAAAATGCAGCACGTGAAGTCTCAGAGTCTCCTTAAAAATGCCACGGGAGACTCCTGTGAGCCCTGGAACACCTGGAAGGATTCTCTGAATGTGGCACTTGTGAGGAGCTGTGTCAGCTCCAGCATTCCTGAGGGGCCTGAGCTGCTCCAGGGCTTTAATTCCTTCCTCATTAGTGGGGTTCGTTAGCAGCAATGCCATGGCTCAGGCACAGCCCAGGCCCGGGGTCAGCTCTGCCTTCCCAGCCCTCCTGGAGCACGGAGTGATGTGGGATGGACTGAACTCCATCCAAACACAGGCACTGCTCAGCAGCCTTCAGCCTTTCAAATCCAAAGGGAAATGTTATTCCAGTGAGAGCCTGGGGGAGCACGGATGGGATGTGATGGGAAATGTTGGCATTCCCAGGGTGTCCTGGGGCTCAGGATGCTCAGGGTGTCAGAGCCCCAGGCTGGGAATTCTGCTCTCCCTTGCTGAGTTTTGATTTGAGGCCAGTTGGGATCAGAGATCAGCAGAACAAATCCAGCTGCTCTTCCTCCTTCTCTCTGGCCTTTCCCCAAGCTGTTTTTATTTTTTTGCTGGGAGGGTCCCCCTGTCCATTATGCTGGAGCAGGGACAGGATGTGCAGTGGATGTGCAGTGGGATCTCTCTGTCATGGGATTAATTCCTCCTTGCTGAGCACCCCTAAAAGGGAAGGATTTGGGGTGAGGGGGTAAAGAGGCTGCTCCTGGGAGATACCTGGGCAGCAGCAGCAGCATTGGGAGAGATGGAATTCTGTGGGGAAATGAAATGCCAGCAGGAACATCCTCCCCACCCACAGGGCTGGTGCTGCCCCTCCCAGAGCTGCTGCAGCTCATTCCCAAATCATCCCAAACACCACGGAACCCCCTGGGGTACAGGATTGGGATTCACAGCCCAGCTTTCTGCTCCTGAGACATGCCAGCACCTGGGAGGAGAGGGGGCTTTTCCAGAGAGTGCTCCTGCCCGTGCCACCATCCCAAACATCCTCCCTTGCTCCCACCCGTCGTTCTCCCGGGATTTTCAGGGCATCCCAGGCTCACTCCGAAGCTCAGGTTTGGTTGGATGATCCATCCCAGCTCCTGGGGCACGTGGCCTCCACCATCCCAGCCCTGAGGAGACGGGAAGGGCTCTTGGCAGCTGCACCTGTTCCCTGTTCCAGAGTTTCTGCTGCTCCCCCCGGGCACGGAGCGAGGCCTTCCCCGCTGTAAATAGCAACGACCGAGGTGACACGGCCCCTGCCCTCCCCTTGTGCCCACGGTGCTGTGAGCACCAGGATTTCAAATCCAACAGGAACTGAGAGACAAGGAACACTCCTTCGACACGAGCACAATGTTGAGTTTTTTGTAAAAGGTTCCAATAAATGGAGAGTTTAACTTGGGAGTGTCTCGGTGCCTCTTTGCTGGGGCTGGGAGAGGGGCCCAGCACGGGGCTGCTGCTGCTCCTGGCCCTGGGACACCCCAAAACCAAACCAGGCATCTCCTGGGCTTCTGTTCCCACAGGGCAGGTGAGCTGGTCTGGAATGCTGGAAACTCCTCAGGGATGGCAGTGCCTGGGGCTAAACCCCATCGTGTCCCTGGTGAGCTCATGGCTGGGCCAGGAGAGCTCATGGGAGGGGTTGGACCCTGAGTGGCTTCCAGGGACGTCCCGTCCCGTCCCATCCCATCCCATCCCATCCCATCCCATCCCATCCCATCCCATCCCATCCCATCCCATCCCATCCCATCCCATCCCAGGGATCCAGAGCCCAGAACCTTTAGGGACAGCTCCTGTGGCATTGCTGGCTCAGGATGCTCCCAGTCCCTCTCCTGTGCAGGAGGCTGATGTGGGAAAACCAAAGGGATCCACGAGGTTTGTAAGGAGATTCCCAGGTTCAAACGTGCAGGGAGGAGCAGAGGGAGGAATGGAGCCAGCTGGGCCATGAGCCATGGGATCCCCTCCATGCTGGGCTGGGAATCCCCCAGGATTTCCTGCATGTGCCTGGATTTCCTCTCTTCCTTCCTGCTGCCTTTTGTTTTTTGCCCTTCCTCCTGAGCAGCTGCTTCCTCCGTGGTCACTTTTTATCTCTGTTGTCATTTTTCACCACCTTTCACTTCCTGCCCTTGCTGCTGCTCCCACTGGGAATTGTGTCCTTTCTCTTCCCTTCTGCCTTGGAGTAAGGCTTGGTTTGTGCTTGGGTTTGTTTCCAGGAGAGGTTTCAGGGGAACCCCAAAGGATTTTAGTCCTGGAGGGAGGAGGTGGATGCTCAGCCTCCCAAATGCCTGTGATTTCTCCCCAGAACATGGCAGGAAGGCAGGGCCATCCCTGGCAGGGCAGGGCACAGAATTCCCCTATCCAGGACCCCGGCCTGGCAGCAGCAGTGGGATTTTGGTTTGGGGTCTGGCTCCCAAACCAGCCCAGCAGCATCTTGGGCACGGACTCAGCTGGAGCCCATTTTCTCCTGAGGCTTTTCCTGAGGTAAAAATCTCCTGATCAATATTTTTTCCTGCTGTAACTGCTGTGTGTGGTGAGAGGAGCCACAGCTCCAGTTCCATTTCCGTTTCTCTGTGAGGGTTTGTGCCCTGGGATGAGGAAACAGAGGCGATAAATCCTGTTAATAATTCATTCCCTGCTCCCAGAGGAGGGCAGGGTGAAGTGCTTTACACTCCACTCCTCTGCACTACAAAGTGCCCTCCATTTTCCCTTCTGGATGATCACTCCTTGACAAAAAGCAATTTCACTGGAATTGCTCCCGGTCTGCCCAGCAGTGCCATGAAAGCCACCAGCTCCTGCTGGAGGCCAGGAAAGGACCTGCTGCCACCATTCTGGGTGATTGGCCCCAGGTGACGGCTCCTTGAGGGAGGACCTGTCCCCTACATGGTCTTCTGGGGTCACAGTTCATGGATCCTTGAGGGACTGGGTCACAGCCCATGGATCCTTGAAGGACTGGGGTCACAATTCATGGATCCTCAAGGGATGAGATCACAGTTGATGGATCCTTGAGGGACTGGGTCACAATTCACGGATCCTTGAAGGATTAGGGTCACAGTTCACGGATCCTCAAGGGATTGGGGTCACAATTCATGGATCCTTGAGAGACTGGGGTCACAGTTGGTGGATCCTCAAACAATGAGTTGATAGTTCACAGATCTTTGAGGGATGAACTCACAATCCATGGATCCTCGAGGGATGAGGTCACAGTTTATGGATCCTTGTGGGACTGGGTCACAATTCATGGATCCTTGAAAGACTGGGGTCACAATCCATGATCCTCAAGGGATGGGGTCACAGTTGATGGATCCTCAAACAATGAGTTGATAGTTCATGGGTTCTTGAGGGATGAACTCACAATCCATGGATCCTCAAGGGATGAGGTCACGATTCATGTATCCTTGAGGGATGAGTTTATAGTTCAAGGATCCTCAAGGATTGGGGATTGGGGTCACAGTCCATGGATGCTTGTGGGACTGGGTCACAATTCATGGATCCTTGAGGGATGGGGTCACAGTTCATGGACCCTCAAACACTGAATTCATAGTTCATGGATCCTCGAGAGATGAACTCACAATCCATGGATCCTTGAGGGATGGGGTCACAATCCATGGATCCTTGAGGGACGGGGTCACAGTCCATGGCTCCCAGGTGACAGCTCACCTGTGACAGGTGAATGGGGCTTGTCACATCCCACCTTTCCCACCATGAGCCTGCCCAGACCATGATGTGCAGCCAATCCCAAATCCCTCTGCTCTCATTCCCACTCCTCCCAAAGGCTGAGCTGCTGGTGGGGCACAGATCCAGCACCTGGCTCCATTTCCCTCTGCTCCTCATGTCCAGGTGCCCACAGAGGTGACAGATCCCAGTGAGTGACAGTGACAGTGATGGTGACAGTGACTGAGCCTGGGCAGGGACCTGGCATTGACAGTTATTTTCAGTTTTACTTCACATTAATGGAGTGAAACCACAATGAACTCCTCTCCACCCAGGAACAGCTGCTCCACAAAAACCATCCAAGAGCAGAAATCTGATTTTAAGCTTTCCTCCCCATTATTTCTGTGGGAGCACAGGTTGGGAAATCACTGGGAATTAATCACTTGCCACACACCCCACTAATTGTGTTTAATGAGGGGAACAGCTTAAGGAGGGAATGGGGATGGCCACAGCACAAGGAACCACGTGGAGGCCAAGGGGATTTATTTTCCCTTCTGGAAGAAGGAGAGTGAAGCCAGGAACCTTTGCTGTTCTTTGGCCATTAAATTGGGAACTTGTGGATAAAACCTGGATTGCGTCCATGGTATTCTTCCCCTGGCAGCTCCCTGGGCTGCCACAGTTCCCTCTGCAGGTCTGACCCATCCCAAAGAAATGCTGTTTGTTCTTCTCTCTCTGTGCAGAAGGAACAAGCACCTCTTTTTCCAGTTTAATTAGGGTTTCTCATTAAAGAATTCCCCTCCCAGCACGTTTGTTTCTCCAGCACGCACAACCTGAATATAACAAAACAATTCACTCTCAGCTGCTGGACTGATGGAACAATGAGAAGTTTTCCTGCTCAAAATGACAGGAAGAAAAATGTAAAAGCTTTTAATTTTGACTTTCTCCCCCTGGGGAGGGTGGGAAAGCCTTGGGAATGTGCAAAGGAAGGCACTGGAGCACTGGGATCAGTGCTGGAGCTGAGGTAACCAGCAGAAAGATGAGTTTATCCCACTACCTCTCTGGGTTAGGAATAATCCCTTTGCAGTTTATTAAAGTGAAATTATCCCAGTTCTTTGTTTTTAAGTGATGCTAAAGCAGCAAAGCTGCAAACCCTGATGAGGATTTAATTATTCCAGTGCCCCAAGTTTTTCCAGGTGATGACACCACTCCTCACACAGGATAAAGGTGTGGGTGCTGGGATCTGCACACCAACCCAACAGAAATTCTTTATGGGAATGAAATGAGATGTGGACACTGCAGAGATTTTATTACAGAGCTGCTTCCACTGCCTGCATCTCCTCAAAGGGAGGAGCAAACTGGAGGAGCAGCTTCATTTCCCAAAGGTGTCAGGACAAGGATGTGCAATGGGCACGGAGAGGCTTTTATAAACCACAGGATGTGCTCCCTCCTGGGCAGTCCCACTCTGCTTTTTATTTTTTAACACCAAATAAATACAAAACAATCCAATAAAAAATGAACAGCAGTAAATCTGAGAAATGGATCACCTTTCAAAGCAATACTATTGACTGAGGTGAGGCCCCAAATAAGTGATTTGGGGAGGGAAAAGCCTCCCCAGGTCTGCAGTACAGATGGCTTTGGATAAATGACTCAGAATTCCATCCAGGATTTGAGATGGGGGGGCTGAAAGGACAAGTTTTTGGAAGGTAGAAACAAGAGGCACTTAAATCTCAATACGTTTTTTATGAGCATTAGGAATTTTCCTACTTTATGGACTCCCCTGAGTGTCCCCCTGAGGTGATGGAGGAACCCAGGAGGAACCAGCTGTAGGGAAGGGCCTGGAGCTCCATGGACAGATGTGGATGGAACAGGTGAGGCTGCAGCATCAATAAACACTTGAATTCCTACAGGAAAAAGCTTTTCCAAAGTGCCTCTGCTGGTGCAGGGAATGGCCAGGCTCTTCCCACTGTTCTCCATGTCCACCAGACTCCTTTTTTTCCATTTTTATTTGTACAATCTTTGCCTCACCAGCTCTCCTGTCCTTGTGCCAGTGAAGGACACATGAAGAACACAGAGAGGAGAGGCAGGGAATGGGATCTGGGGATTGGGAAGAAGCAGTGGGAGGAAAAAGGCCATTGTCTCAATGTTCCTACAGAGTTCTGGCAGGTGAAGGACTGGGGCAGAGACTGCTGAGGGACACAGGGGAGCAGCAGTTCACCCTGGTGTCAATAAACACTCCAGTTATTTACTCTGCAGCTCCTGTCTCCTGTGAGATTCCCAGCTCCCAATTTTACACAACAGGAATCTCCTCCAAAGTATTCCAAAACAGCTTAAAAATAAGATTTAAAAAATAGATATTAAAAAATACTCCCTTGCTCCTCCATGAAGGGGAAGGTGGTTTCAGGTCTCTCTGAATCACAAAATTCTCTCTCTTTTTCTCCTTGGACAGCTCCAAGTTGTGCTGCTCCAGGCTCTCTCCTTGCAGAGCCTCCTGATGTCCATGAGCTAAAATTTCTGCAGGAATTTGAGCACCAGGTCCCTCAGTTTGACCCTCAGGGGCTCATCGTTGTCACAGATGATGTGGGTGGAGTCCTCCTCCAGCTGGATCAGGGTCTCAGCCTCCTGCAGCAGCACAATGTGGCCCTTGGCCGTGTCCTCCACCTTGACATCGCTGAATCCGTGCTGGATTTGGGGTGGGAGAGGGAGAGAGAGGGAAATCAGCACAGTTCAGGGAAACTGGGACAGAGGAGAGAGCAGGCACAGGGTGAGGGGGAATTTCATGGAATCACAGATTGGTTTGGCTGGGAAGGGCCTTAAATCTCATCCAGGGCCACCCTCTGATATGGCAGGGACACTTCCACTGTCCCAAACTGCTCCAAGCCCCATCCAGCCTGACCTTGGACACTTCCAGGGATCCAGGAGCAGCCACAGCTTCTCTGGGAATTCTATCCCAGGGCCTCCCCACCCTCACAGGGAACAATTCCTTCCCAATATCCCATCTATCCCTGCCCTCTGGAGTGTGCAGCCATTCCCTGTGTCCTGTCCCTCCATCCTCTGTCCCAAATCCCTCTCCAGCTCTCCTGGAGCCCCTGCAGGCACTGGAAGTCTGCAATCTTTTATCTCATGCAGGTGAAAATGAGACTCCACAGAGCAGCAACCAAATTTGTGCAGCTTCCTCAGGAGGCTCCTCCACCACTGGAGACATTTCCAGGATCTGTTCTACACTTGGTCACCTTCTTACAACCTTGTGGAAATTTAAAAATGCTTTTGAGACTCCCTCAGCTGCTGAATCCAAACGTTCTGTGAGGCAAATCGCCCATCCAAAAGCTCTGCTTCCATGGCAAACAGGAGGGGATCACTGACATGAACCCTGCACAGCAGGACAAGGCTCCACAGGGAACAATTCCCTCTGTACTGAAGTGCAGGGACACCCTGGAGCACTTTAGCCACTCACTGGCCTTTCTGCATTTCAAGCTGCACTAAAATTATTTCCCCTCTCTCTGAGATGTGCAGAAATCTGCTGGAATCAATCCCAGCAAAGGCTCCTCACCTTCTCCAGAGTCTGCACAAACTGGTCCATGGGGATGGAGCCACTCAGCAGAGGCTTCAGAGATTTGCACTCGGGCACATCATCACTCACCCGCTTCCTCTTCTTGCTGGCAGGAGGCTGGGGAGGTTTTGGGGGGAGCTGATGGATGAGAAGGGAAAAAAAGGATGCAACAGGTTGGAAACAAGGAAATTCAGAGAGAGCAACTACTCAGGGAATGAGAACATGGCTTAGCTCCAGCCATTTATGAGGACTCTGCATTTTAAGCCCAGGTCTAAGTTTATTTGGCAGCAGGAATGAGTGGAGAAGGGAGAAAATGAACAACAGCAGCCTCAGACCAATCCCACTGCAGCACTTCCCAGAGCTGCTGAGGGTTTCCAGGGAAGCAGCTTGGGAAGAGGGGGGCAGCCTGTTTGCTGTGCTCTGACAGGAATCCTCACCAACCTTCACAGCCCTGACATTTCCACACTGGGCTCTCTGCCCAAGTAGGGGAAGGGCTGCTCAGTGAGGCCCTGCAGGCTCATGGATCTTAGAGAAAGGGGACCAGGGCAGGTCCCTGGACATCACCTCCTGCTGCAGGGCACTCATGCCAGGAATTCCAGTGCCAGCCTGAAGGGGGTGGCAGGAAGGGAGAGGAGAGATGTACAAACTCCAGGGAAACTGAGGGCAGATGGTCCCTTCCCCAGCCTGATGTCCCAGGCCATCTCTCTCCTCTAACCCTTGGTCCTGAGAGGTTGATGATGCTGTTCCTGACTCTGGAAGGCAGCAGGGTGATCTGTAGCCTCTCTTCAGGAATTATCTCACTTCCTCATTCATCTCAGCCAGGCACATGGCCAAGGAAAAGAGGGCAGAGAGATTTATTTGCATCCCACTCCCTGCTCTGGGTGTAATTCCTCACCTGCACATGCCAGGGCAAAGCCTCTGCCAAGGGCTCTGCCCCAGAGGGAAGGAGCTGCAGGAGGGCTCCTGGATGGCAGGAAAAGCCAGAGTAAGGATATTTTTCTCCCTTTCCCATTAAACTGTACCTGCAGCACGTGCTTGTTGTCCTTAGTATGCAGCACAGCAGAAACTGTTGCCAAGGAAATACCAGGCTTGATCTCCAAGGGCACGAGGGAATCTGCAAGCTGAAGCAAAAGGAGATTTTGTTCAGCAAGTGATCAGCTCAAAATGTGCACGAACCCAGCTGTGAGATAAATTGGCAGTGTGGTATTTTTAAACATGGGCTAATGAACTGTAAACACAAAGCCACTGATAGACTGAGAGCTCCTCGGACCTGCCCAGCCTCCTTCCAGCTCCTAGAATTATGGATTTCACACCATGAGCAGAGCAGCACGAGGTTTGCAGGAACCAGGGCTGGTCTCAAAAACCATAATAAACACACAGAACCCTTGTGTGAAAAGACAATTGCTTCATTAATAATTTTAGTTAGTAAAACTCGTGGTCCAATCCAGCATTATTATGTTTGTGATGCTGATGGACAATGAAAAATCAAAGTGAGTTTCCTTTCAGTCCCTGACTGCAGAATATCTGGAATCAGAATTGTTTGTCCTTAAAACCCCAATGTTTTCAATCAACCCACTGTTGATTAGTTTGAAATTATTCCAACAATGCTGCACAAAACCCTTTCCACTGCCTTTTTATATAATTCTTCCCTGAAAGACATAAAATCTAATTTTGGCTTGGAGTTTGGAACTAACACTGCTGGCAGTGCCTGGAGTGGGCAGTGCTGCACCTGCTGAGACCAGAGGAAGTTGGCCAGTTGGGAAGAACCTCTTCCAGCCACTTTTCCAAAGAAATTCTGCAGAAAACAGTGCTCATGAATGGAGGAAATTATTCCCTTTTCCCCTCCAAGGGAATGCAAGGTGCCAGGATGCCCAATCCTTTTGCCATGAAAGCACTGAGAGAGTTTTTCTGTTGGTTTCAATGGTGGCAAAGTCCTTTTAATAAGTTCTGCAAATCTCACCTGCCACTGTTAAAGCTGCAGGCACATTCTGAGAGCAGTTCTTTGGAATAAAGCAGTTGGTGTGTTGGAAAAACACGGGCTGCATTAAAAATCCCTGAATTCTGTCTGTATTCAGCCGTGGTGAATCCTAGAAATCCAAACTTTGATGGAGCAATTCATCTCAGTGTTACTCTGGGACTGTGTTCAAGATCTTTAAAGCAGACAATTTGAATACAGCCTTTATGGTTTGTTGTTGAAGGCAAAGAGAATGAAAATATAATGACAATGATTGCTTCAGATTTCTCCTGGGATCTAAAACCAGCAGCACTTGCAGCAGTGAGTTCTGCTGCCCTCCCAGTGGTCGAAGGCACTTTCCATCCCAAGCACCTTCCTGAGAAGGATCGATACAAACCAGGCTCTGATGGAGAGCAAAATGACAAATCCTGTCAAGGGAAAGATCCTTAAAGAACAGGGAGTGGCTTGGAACCAAAGTCTTCTCCTGCCACTGAAGTATTTTGCTATTAACATCTCTGCAGGTTTTAAACAGGCTAAACAGGAACACTTGGATTATTTACAGTCAGAAGGACAGTAGGACAGGCATTCATTTTGATTTCCTCCCCAGCTCACAGCCCTGTCCATGTAGCAGCCAATCCTTTTATTACAGAAACTCAGTGACCCAAAGCAAAAAGGTCATTTAATCACATCCAGTAATTCACCCAGCAAGGCCAGGCAGCACTGCTCCACTCCTTTCAAGTGACCTCCTGCACACACAAATCACAGAACTCCTCCAGAATGCTGCATTAAAGAAATCCTTTTCACAGAGGCAGCAAGTCTTGTCTGAACTCCAAGCTATGGCAACTCCACTGTTTCCCCTCACAAATGGTTTCAAACTTTAATTCTCCTGGCAGCCAGGAAGCCGTGTCTCATTTCAAGGTTGAATTTGTCCAACTTGCAGTGGCTGCCTCTTGTTGTGCCTTTGTGTGTGAGATTGAAAAGTCCCCCACCAAGCAGGAATAAATGAGTCTTCCTTCCAGTCATTATCCCCAGCCTAGTGTCACATGCTGGCACCAGGAAAGCCACCAAAGCAGGGACACTGAGATCTAACAGCACATTAATCAGTCCCCTGCCCATGGATGAGCACTTGGACTGCCTTAGGAGAAATCTGGGGGGGATGTGTGCAGTATTTCAGTTTTCAGCTTGGGATGTTCTCCTCCTGTGATCAGAGCTGCCTGCCCATGCTAAAGCAGAGGAAAGATATTTTTACCATGAAGTCTTTCCTGTAGGGTGGCATTTCCCACCCCAAAAGAGGATTTGACACACACCCTGTGAGCACAAACACTGCTGTTGGCCAAATTACAGATATTGATAAAGAACAATGTGGGTTAAGTCACTCTTAAAACCCTCCTAGAGACTTCAATGGGGACAACTCTCCCCAGGTTTAAGTTGTCCTCAGTCACCAGCCAAAAATCCTCTTGTTGGCAATGAGGGGGGCTGAACAACCCCTGAGGTTGGGACCTGAAACCTTACAGTAAAAATAAAATGAGGTTGAATAATCAGTGAATAAAATCAGGGCAGGACCAGACTTCCAGCACACATGGTCTTGGTTCTCTGGAGGATTCTCCCAGGACAGACATGCTGGATGTACAACAGTATTTTAACATCCTAGTTCCAGTAATTTCTTCTTAGATTTTTGGGACACCTCCCCAAACTCCTTCCTTCTCCCTTTTTCACCTCTGGCTTACACTGAAGAGGGTGGCAGAAGGCTGACCCAGCAGGGAGAGGCAAAGTTTGGGCTGAGTGAGGTGAGCTGGATATGGAGAACAAGCAGGAGCACAGCAAAGTGACCAGCAGTTAAAATCCCTTGAACTTTTAGGATCTGAAATCACTGATGTGTACATTAGATTATAGCACGTGTATTTAGAAAGGGGCCCTGCTGAGTTTTTACATCATTAAATGTGTTTTCCAGATTTTCAAACTCAAATTTTCAAATGCATAAATGCGGGATCTCTGCATGAAAGGTGGGATCAAAGCAGAGAAGCAGATGGGAAACCCCAGACTGAGGATTCCTCTGGCAGTCCTGAGGTGGGGAAGGCTCTGGTTAAAGGAAAGAGATTCCCAGGGAACTCCTGGGCTGCTGCTGCAACTCCTGAAGGGCCATTAATGAAACTCCCAGTTTTCATTAATGATCTCAGCACAGAATGAGGAGTGGTGCTCAGAAGGTCCCACTGAAGTTTGTAGGGCACCTTTAACAGAAAACAGGACCAGGCTGTGAGAGAGGAAAAACTCAAAGACAAGAATTGGATGAGAAAACCAAGATGAAATTTAATAGCACAAAATGAAGGCCAAGGATGGGGCTAATACTGAGAATTTCTGCTGAGGGCTGGCAGCTGCTGCAAAGGACAGAGGTGAAGGGTTCAGGTTTATTAGTCCATCTCAGGAGAGTCACAAATGTGACATGGCCATGAAAAAGGGTAAATGCAAGCCCAGAAAGTATCAGGTAATTCTTTCTGAGATGAGCTATCACACTTTTCATTGGGCCTGGCAAGATTTCATCTGAACTACTTGTAAATTGTGGGTAATTTCAGTTCAAGCAAGAGATTCTGAAGGGTAAAATAAAGCAGGAGGAACTGTCTTGTAAGGGGAAACTAAATATCTTGGCTTGTTTAGCCTGGCAAAGAAGAAAGCCAAAGGGAGAATTTGATTATTCTACATAAACACCACAGGGAAAATACCAACAAAAGGGAAAATGTATTTATGCCCAAACATGATGTTAGGAATAAATGTGTGCAGGCCAGCAGTGAGTATGTGTAGGCTGGAAATTAGGATGTTTTTGGTCATCAGAGACAGTGGGGGCTTGAACAGCATCTATTGGGAACAGCAGGGGCAAAAGTCTCTGCAATTTGAAATCTTACAGTTTTTGGAGGCACATTATAAACACTGTTGGTAACTGCAGCTGGGTTCTGGCCACGTGAGCCCTCAGGGCACTTCCATTTCGAGGTGGGAATGATGGAATACAGCCTTGGAGCTTGCTGGGTATGAAGCAATTCCCACCCAGATCCCCTGAATAGGGTGGAATTTGTATGGGACAAAAAAAAATATCCCCTGCCAATTATTAGAGAAGCCCAAGGATTTTAAAATCTGCCTGAGTTCAGAGAAAGCCCTGGAGGTCACACCTGCAGAGGTTTTTATTGTAATTATTCCTCAGCAAAACCTAAAGGGAGAACCTGCCTCATCCTCCATCCCTCCACTCCCCTGCTCCTCACACACACCAAATCCAGGTGCAGGAAAGCATCTTTAGCAGGACAAAAATTGCTTCCAGGCTGTGCAGCAGCCTTTTCACAAGCAGGGAGGATCTGTAGAGTCAGTATTATAAGCTGAATGAAAACCATGGTCTTTGCCATGTCACTTAAATTTGGATGGTGGTGTCAGGAGAGAAGGAAAATTTCCCTCACCTCTTACTTCCTTGCCTCCTCTTATCCCTTATTTTTTAAAGTATTTTAATTACTGATTTATTAATTATTTAAGTAGCAGCAGCTCTGATGGCCAGGCCAGACACAGGAGGGGTCTCCAACAGATCCATCCTTGGTTTTACAGTTAAACCAGGGGCCAAGAGCAGGAATTCTACAAGTATCAGATCCTTCAGAGTGACAAAAAAATGTGGGGTCAAACAGAAGGGGTGAAAGGGGAACTGAAATGTGCCTGTGGATTTGTGACCAGCAGGCACAGGGAACAAGGCACAGGCACACTGCAGGCAGGATGGAAATTGGGGAATTTTGCTTCTGAGACCTAAAGGAACAAAGGCTTTTCCAGCAGAGAACAGCCCAGAAATGAAGGGCATCTGTGGGATCATTAGTGGGTGATCTGAGTCAGGTCCTGTTGGGCTTTCAGCCTCACATTTGACTCAATCCAAGGATTTTAATTCAGCTGCTGAGTTAACCCCAAGTTCACAGAGCTGTCACTCGCTGGGGGTCTCCCACAGCTCTCTCTGGAGCAGATTTTAAAGTCTCATTAACGTCAGTGGAGAAAGAATCCTACCATGAATATCTAAAGATTTTGCAATTATCACTTGCAAAAGTGATCCTGGCTTTGGGCTTCCACAGAGCCCAAATTTTTTCATCCACTGAAGAAATAAAAAAGCCTGGGGTGCACTCTGCAGTTTTGAGAAATGAATTAAAGCTCCTCTTTTCCATGGGCATGTTCCACGTGCAGCTACTGGACCAGGGCTCCAGATCATCAGGAGGAACCTTGTCCCCAAACCCTTGTCCCCAAAATCTTGTCCCCAAACCAGAAAGACACCAGGGAATAATTCTGGGTGGCATTCCAAGCACCAGAACTCACTCTGACCACTCAACACTAATTCTAACCACTGTTTTTGCCAATCCTATGCCAAAAAAGCACTTTAAGGACTATTTAAGGAGTGCAATGAAGGAGATTTATGGCTGTTTAATGAAGCTCTTCCCCAGGAGCCTGGGAGCAGGCAGGGAGCAGTTGTTAGAGGAACTTAAAAAAGGATGGTGGAAAACAGAACCAGCAGAAGCAGAATTTAGGCTTGGATTTGAATGAAAAATGACAGGTAGGGGAAGCAAGGACATGAAATATCTTCAAAGTAAAGGCAGTAAAGCTTGCAGATGCAAGAGATGAGTCATTTCAAAGACATAAAAACTGCATAAATCAAAATATTCAAAATATAGTAACCATTTTATGGGTCAGAATGTCAAGTCAGGATGGGATGTTGTTGTTGAAGCTGACTGGGAAGAGAGAGCTGAGTGCCTGCCTAGAAAAGTATTATCTTACAGCCAGCCATCAAAAATGAAAGGAAAAACAAACCTAGACATTAATACAGGCAGGCAAAGGCAGGCTGGAAGCAGAAAAGCAGATCTGAGTTCCACCTGACTAAATAGGACAACCTGTGGGTAAGACCAACCACAGAAAAGGCACAGCAACAAAAAAAGGCAAAGGAAATGAAGGATAACACATTCCAAGCACAAAAAAGAGAGGAGGAGGGAGGAGAACTCTCTCAGGCTGAATGGCCAGGAGAGAAGAGACACCAGAGGGAGGTGGGAGATGTTTCTAAGGAGAAAATAAAAGCTGCACTGAGCTCTGCTGAGGTAAATCAGGGGGATTTATCAGCACTGGTTCTGGCTTTGTGTGAGGAAAGTTGGCAAAAGCTGGGAAAGAACAATTTTGGTGGAATGTCAAAAGGTGAGGTCCAACTCAGAGAGAGACCCCAGGCAATTCTGCAGTGAGCTGGGAGCTGGGGCAGGGCTGAGCAGCAGAAGCAAACAGGTTCTATTTCACTTCAACAGGTTCTATTTCATTTAACCAGGTTGTATTTCATTTAACCAGGTTGTATTTCATTTAACCAGGTTGCATTTCATTTAACCAGGTTGTATTTCTCTTACTTCTTGTGAGGCTACAGCACACTGAACCCAGGGGGAATAGTCAGGGAAAAAGGAACACAGAGGTCAGAGACTGGATAATGTGGGGTCACCAAAATGAGCTGAGGGTGGGAAGAAGGACAGAATTCAAAACTCCTTAGTCCCTGAAACACAGAAAGAAGTTGGAAAGGTCAGGTAAAAGTCAGGAAAAGGAGCCAAGATGAAACCTCCATAATTATGATGGCTAGGAAAGAAAATACTGCGGAGGAGAATTAGGAAAAATAATAATTTTCCTAATTCTTCTCTGCAGTATTTTCTGATAATTTCACTTTGTGTCAGGCTGTGCCTTGGACACTGACACTCTCCTGACTGGGCTGTGTCCTGAAGAACACAAAATGGAGTATTTGAGGAGCACAGAGCCCTGACTGAAGCGTCAGCTGCAGGCACCGAGTGATCCGCACCATTGTTCAGCTGTAATTAAACTGGAGGCACTTTATTTGCTCAGACACTACTGTTTAATTTTATCTGTTTGCTCCAGAAGGTGTTTTCCATTTTCCCATCTTTCTCCTGTGAGCAGACAATGCCTAACCAATTTCCAGGAAGCAGTCTTTTTTTATAATTTTTTTTTTTTTTTAAGTGAAAGGCAGATGCTGAGAAGAAATTATTTAAAGTGTAAAGGTTTGCACAATCCCTGGAAGAGCCATTCCAGCCTGATGCCTTGGGACTGTTAAAAACTCTCTCCAAACAAAGGCTGCTGTGAGTGTAAATCTCATTATCACACAACAGGCCTGCCTGACCTGCCTTTGCTCCTTACTGAGGTGATTGAAATATAGACAAGGTGCAGCAGTAAAAAAGTAAATTTCCATTAGTCTGACAGGCCAGGATCTGAATCACTGCAGGTTTTGGGAAGGAAATCTCACTCTACCACAGCATCAGCCTGCATTGAGTGGAGCCACACTGAGCAACCCTTTGGTTTTCAAAGAATCCAGGCAGGACTTTGAGCTGGGAAAGGGACTGGGGATGTCAGGAGGGGGCCCTGGTCAGGATTTCACTGCAGCAGCCATTATTGTATGAGACTTTCAGGTTTTCTTCACACACAAATCCCAGCCCTGCAGCACATCTAGCAATCACTGGTTTTTCCAGGGTGGATTTCATCATTCCATTTCAGGCTAACATGGTTTTGACAAATAACAAGCCACTGCAAGGTTTCCAGGAGCTATAAAATGCCCTTTTCAATTGCCACTTGAGCCTGCACAGAACCCCAGGGCTGGTGGGAGCCCATATTAAACAAATGCCCTTTCCTTGCACTACAGAAATTCCTATATTCAGAAACCCTAAACTACTGAAAAGGGAACATTAAGCAGCAAATACTCCCACACCAGGGAGCCCCATCCATCATGTCTGAAATCTGTCTTGCACAACCCACTCAGCAGAAGGGGAAGCTGCATCCATTTTTTACCAGGACCATGTAGTTCCCTTAAAAAGAAGGAGCAAGATCCTTTTTTTGGAGGATGATTTGCATGTCTTGGAGCTGGGGAATGGCATCCTGTTAACAATTTTGAAGCACAGCCTTGCTCTCAGAAGCCTTTTCAGGAGCATCACCACAGACCAAGCAGCTTTTGCAACGAGTTGTGAAGAGCAGCTTTGGAATCAGGGAAATCCCAGAATGGATTGGGTTGGGAGGAACCTTAAATCTCACCCAGTGCCACCCCCTGTCACAGGCAGGGGCACCTTCCACTGCCCCAGGTTACTCCAGGCCCCATCCAGCCTGACTTTAGTCACTTCCAGGAATCCAGGGGCAGCCACAGCCTCTCTGGGAATTCTATTTCACCCCACCCTCATAGGGAAGATTTTATCCCCAATATCCCACCCAACCCTGCCCTGTGGCAATGGGAGCAATTCCCCCTTGTCCTGGCACTCCACCCCTTGTCCAAGGTCCCTCTCCAGCTTTCCTGGAGTCCCCTTCAGGTGCTGAAAGGTCACTCCAGAGCCTTTCCAGGCTGAACAATCAGCCTGAAGAACCCCTGGATATGGACAATCACAAGATATTTCTCCTCCCTGAGCGTGGATAGCTCTGAAATTAGGACTGCTGTGTGAATATAATTGGATTTTAGTTGTTAGGGGAGGAGAAAAAAAGGCCATTTCTGTCCTTTTCCCAGATTTCAGCTGAATTTCTCTAAGTTAAAGGGAGTGCAATAGAATCCAGCTGCTTTTCCCAGGTTGGTGATGCCCCATTCCCTGCAGAGCATCCTCCCTCCCTGAAGCTTTGGGAAGGGCAGGAGAGCTGGAATCCAGTCCCTTCAGGGGCTGACACAAGGGACAGCCTCTCACACCTGCTCCACCTCAGAGTTTAGGTGGAAACCCAAAGCCACAGTGGGATTTGAATAATCAGTGAGCCCCAGGCTGGCTCCCTGCACTCTGAACTCAGGATTGGTTTCATGCTGGTGAATTGAAGCCAAGTTTCACCAGTCTTAGGTTTAATAGGATCCAATAAATATGTAAATTTCCCAAACAATTAAATATACATGCCAAGATGGAGCTGCAGCCAAGCATATTTTGTAATTAAAGCCCTCTCCTTGTCTCCAAGCAGTGGGGCTGGGCAGCTCCTCACAGAAATGCTGTGAAATGGTGGCAGTGGGTGTTGTGGGCTGCCTGAGGGATTTGTTACTGGGTGGCTCCCAGTTCTGCACTTCATATTTGGCTCAACTAAAGGATGCTTCCTCCTGCTACACTCCAATGAAAAGTCACTCAATATTCCAGTTTCTAAAGGGCAGTAATGCCTGTTTGCAAAAAGCCACTGTCACCTTTGATCCAAGGACACATTTGTGCTGATTGGATTGTCAAAAAAATATTTTAAGCTCATGTCTGTCAGAATATGGGTCACCCTTGGCAATATGGGTACATTTGGATTTGACTTATGGGGTTAATAAATCATTAATAGATGTTGTGGGGATAAGTAATCCACATTTTAGATGGCTACAAGCAATCCATTAACCTGCTGGGCTCCTGCAGCCTGTAGGAATTAACCATTTATGGAAATTGTTGGAACACAAATGAGCCTTTTCACTGCTTCTTTACCATGACTGAAAACTGATCCTTATGGGAAGGCTATTTCTAACAGCAGGTGAATTTGGGGAAGGAGAAAGACAATTTCTGGCTACTAACTCCTGGATTCTCTGGATTCTTTTCATGGTCCTGGGGCACTAATTCAAACTGCTCTGCCCAAAACTTCCTCATATTTAAACTGGAGGTGACTGGTTACATCACACATGACAGAGATCACTGTTTGTCTTGTGGGATGGGATTTTCTTGCAAAGGACAACTCACCTGAACACAGTTTTTGCCTGCTCACAATCACAGAATCATGGAATGGTTTGGGTTGGAAGGAACTTTAAAGCTCACTCCAACCCTGACATTTTCCTCTATCCCAGGCTGCTGCAGCCTGGCCTTGGACACTTCCAGGGATCCAGGGGCAGCCACAGCTTCTCTGGGAATTCCAGCCCAGCCCCTCCGACCCTCACAGGGAACACTTCCTTCCCAAGATCCCACCCTAATCTCCCCTTTCCCAGTGTGCAGCCATTCCCTGTGTCCTGTCCCTCCATGCCTTATCCCAAGTCCCTCTCCTGCTCTCCTGGAGTCCCTTTAGGCCCTGGAAGGGGCTCTGAGGTCTCTCCTCCAGGCTGAACAGCTCTTTCAGACAGCCAGTGTTGTTTTTTTTCAGTTCCCATTAGTTTATAGAATGAAATTATCTCTCAAAAGTGGTTCTTTCCTAGCTCTCCAGTTGACAATGTGCTCTACATGATGAGAGTCAAGCGTAAATTCCAGCCACAAGACATCTTAAGGACAAATACCTTCAGTTCTGAGGCTGCACCTCCAGTCCTGAGGACACCTCTGGGTCTTTCAGAACAAGAAGGACATTGAGGGGCTGGAGCTTGTCCAGGGAAGGGAACAGAGCTGGGGAAGGGGCTGGAGCACCAGGAGGGGCTGAGGGAGCTGGGGAAGGGGCTCAGCCTGGAGAAAAGGAGGCTCTGGGGGGACCTTGTGGCTCTGCACAACTTCCTATCAGGAGGGGACAGCCAGGAGAAGTTGAGCTCTGCTCCCAGGGAACAGGGACAGGAGGAGAGGAAACAGCCTTGAGTAGCAACAGAGGAGGTTAGGTTGGATATTGGAAACAACTCCCTCATGGAAAGGGTGGTGGAGGAATCCCCACCCCTGGAAGTGGCACTGGAGGCCAAGCACAGCGGTGGCGCTGGCTGACAGCTCAACTCGATGCCCTAAAGACCTTTTCCAACCACAACAACTCTGCCATTCCACCCCTTCCCAGAGGCTGCTGAGTGGAATTTGGCTGTGTGTGAGCAGGAACCTCCCCTGCAGGGACTCACATCGGGCATGATCTCGATCTTCTCGTAGCGGCGCTTGTAGGGCAGCGTGAGCACCTCGGCGCGCCGGTAGGACATGGCCGGCGGCTGGCAGTCGATCATCAGGTCCGTGCGGTGGGACTGCGTGGGAGGGGGCTGTGTGTACTGCTCAGGGCACACCACGTGCAGGGGCTGCAGGGAAACAGGGGGGAATTCCCATCAGCATTGCCAGAAACTGCTCCAGGAGCTGGAGGTGCGTGCAGGGTGACCCGCACGGAATTTATGTCTTGTCACCACTTTGATATCATACTTGCCATAAGAAGAGAAAAAATAAAAATATGAAATAGGGTTTTGTCCCAAATCTTTGCCAAATACACTGGAAGGAAATGGTAACAGTGGTGGAGACTATCCCAATGTCAACATGTGGGGCTGCAGAAACCTCAATAATAAAGGCTGCAAAAACAACTCCTGGAGTTTTGCAGCAATATGTTAAGAAAGCACAAACAGGATGGTTGTCACTCCAGGGTTTAATGAAGCCAAAGGAGAAGCCAGTTCTGCAAACTGGAAGTGGTGACCCTCCTGGAATTTATGTCTTGTCTCCACTTTGATATCATACTTGCCACAAGGAGAGAAAAAAAAAAAAAGAAACAGGATTTTCTCCCAAATCCTTGCCAGATTAACTGGAAGGAAATGGTAACAGTGGTGGAGACTATCCCAATGTCAACATGTGGGGCTGCAGAAACCTTGGCCATCAAAAATCAAGGCTGCAAAATCAACTCCTGGAGTTTTGCAGCAGTATGTTAAGAAAGCATAAACAGGATGGTTGCCACCGCAGGGTTGAAGGAAGCCAAAGGAGAAGCCAGTTCTGCAAACTGGAAGCCAAAGAGACAGACATCTTGTCCTTGGAGAAGGAAAAGCCAGTTCTGCAAACTGGAACCGGTGATGCTCCCAGAATTTATGTCTTGTCTCCACTTTGATATCATACTTGCCACAAGGAGAGGAAAAAAAAATTATGAAATAGGATTTTCTCCCAAATCCTTGCCAGATTAACTGGAAGGAAATGGTAACGGTGGTGGAGACCATCCCAATGTCAACATGTGGGGCTGCAGAAACCTCGGCTGTCAATAATCAAGACTGCAAAAACAACTCCTGAAGCATAAACAGGCTGGTTGCCACTGCAGGGTTTAAGGAAGCCAAAGGAGAAGCCAGTTCTGCAAACTAGAAGCCAAAGGAGAAGCCAAAGGAGAAGCCAGTTCTGCAAACTGGAAGTGGTGACCCTCCTGGAATTTATGTCATATTGCCACTTACTGGAATTTATGTCTTGCCACTGTGGCGAGATATCAGACCTGCTACAATGAGAAAAAAATTAAAATATGAAATAGGGTTTTCTCCCAAATCCTTGCCAGATTAACTGGAAGGAAATGGCATCAGTGGTAGAGACCATCCCAAGTGCCAACATGTGGGGCTGCAGAAACCTTGGCTGTCAGTAATCAAGGCTGCAAAAACAACTCCAGGAGTTTTGCAGCAATATGTTAAGAAAGCATAAACAGGATGGTTGCCACTGCAGGGTTGAAGGAAGCCAAAGGAGAAGCCAACTCTGCAAACTGTAAGCGGCGATCCTCCTGGAATTTATGTTGTATTGCCACTTATTGGAATTTATGTCTCATCACTGTGGCAAGATATCATACTTGCCACAAGGAGAAAAAAATAAAAATATAAAATAGGTTTTTCTCCCAAATCCTTGCCAGATTAACTGGAAGGAAATGGTAACAGTGGTGGAAACTGTCCCAAGAATCAACATGTGGGGCTGCAGAAACCTCAATAATCAAGGCTGCAAAAACAACTGCTGGAATTTTGCAGCAATATGTTAAGAAAGCATAAACAGGCTGGTTGTCACTGCAGGGCTTAAGGAAGCCAAAGGAGAAGCCAGTTCTGCAAACTGGAAGCCAAAGGAGAAGCCAGTGGCTCTGCAAGCTGCCCTGGAGACAGCACAACATGAAGGAGATGTTTATGCAAAGGCAGGCAGGGGCAGCTCTGTGAGTTTGCAGGGACAAGCCAGGTTGCAGAACAATGAGATAAAGAGATGCAGGCATCATTAGGAGGTTTGGAAGAATGTGTATTTCAGAGTTCAGCAAGATAGAACACAGGGAAATACTCAGCCAGGAAAAAAATCTGGTTATTATTTTAATTATGTCATGAGTCAGAAAGCAAATTTTAGTAGAAACAAATGGGATGGGCCACTAAAGCACAAAGAATCGAGGGGGAACAGCAGATACTACAAGAAATTTCTTTTTCTTAGACCTCTCCTAAAGCAGAGCTCAATGCTGTGTTTTCTTCATGGAGAAAAGGATCTGGGTGCTGTTTCCATTTTTGTTCAATGCAATATTTCCCCACAATTCATTTATTTAATTTCAGCTGTGTGAAGAAATGTAAGAAAAGGCAGCAGAAAATTCATTACCTGGACTTCTTTGAGTAATTTAGACACCTGAATAAAGTTGAGTCTTGTGTCAATGGGGCAGTAAACACATTTCATTGCCAAGGGCTGATAGGGAGCCAGAGCATCCAGGTAAGAGAAATCAGGTTCTGGAAAGAGAAATGTTGAAAACACTCAAAGCCCATTAACAACAAAAACGCCCCAATTCCTCTCTAATTCCAGCTTAGTCAGAGCTGTTGCTCAATGTTAATTTTGTTACAGATTTCTCTTCCCTTCCTCCTTCCCCCACCCATTATTTTCAATTAATTTGATGAAAATTACGCCCACAATTAGTCTTACCTTAATCAAGCAACAGAGCAATACTATTTCATTTGAACATGTTATTGCATGATTTTTAGAACAAATTTAATCAAGACAAAACCATCATCTCTTATTTTTAATCAGATCCTGTAAAGGAAGGCAAAATGTAGACATTTTGAGTCTTGTGAGGTGATTCAAATGGCAAGTTGGTTTTCAGTATGACAAAAAATGCAGCATAAATATGACATCTTGATATATAAATATATATATATTTATTCTTTTGAATCTAAGAGTCAGGTTTAGACTGGTGGGAAACCAAGGGTTCTTTTATTAGTGGATTAGAGGTTTGCCAGGGAAAAGTCAGGCACTGAATGGGCTTTTACTCCCACAGAGAGTAAAAAAACATTGAGAATACTTCAGAAAAAGATTGGGGTTTTTTTGGTGAATGACAAATGTAGATCTCAGGTGACACAGTGTAGGATACAGGTAACCTCTTGATTCTGGGGGTCACCAACTAATGGTGGAAAAAATTATGCCATCCCTATCTCCCTGATAATTGTGGGATAGATGGAACAAAGGGAATGCTGGAAAAAAAGGAACTGGGATGAGTTTGATAAGTACAGAATGGGAAAAGAGAAGGGGATGCATGAAAGTCTCATCTGCTGGATTATCCTGAACCACAGGGCCTCAAAGGACACCAGGCAGAGCAAAGTGTAGTTCAAGCCAGGCTGGAACACAGCAGGAGGAATTCTCTGGGACCTGCTTTACTTGAAAGGATGAAATTAAAGGAAACTGAAATTCAAAGCCTCCAGTCCAGATTTAAAGAGCCATCTAAGATGTTCTGACATGGCAGCAGAGCAGAGCACTGCTTGGATTTCTCATGCAGACAGCAAGAAAAAAAATCTCCTTCAAACCTTACCAGGGGAAGTTCAGCACCAGTGTGACATCCAACAAAAAGACAAGTTAATTGCTCACCTAAAAATCTAAAAATCTCCAAATCTGCTGCTGGCTAAGCAGCACTGAGCACCACGTGGGGATATTTACCCTGAGAGAGCAGAACATGGCACCAGGCAATGATACAAATGTTTGGAACTGTCAAAGGGATAATTTCCCCAAGTTTAAAGCAATTGTCAGAGTAGCTGCCTGGAAACATTGAAGTGAGAGATATTAACAAAAAATGAGCCTTGTACAAGGACATGTACATGAAGCCATGAATCTCCAAACATGAAGTAAAATTACACTGGGCAAAAAGCCATGGTATTGAAAGCAGATGTGGTGGTGGCAATGAAACAAAACCTAAAAATATCGATGTAAAAATGGTATTTTATGTCAGTTAAGTTTAGCAGCCATGAATAGAAATGTAAAAATAGGAGTACTGAGAAAGTTGGTAGTTGAAGAATGATCAGTTAGGGTTAAATGACAAGGCATTAAAAAAGTAATAAGGGGAAAACAGAAAGCTTAAGTCAGGCAGAGGTTCTCTGCTAGAGATGTGCTGTGAAATTGTAAAAATTAAGTTTAAAAGTCACTAGAAGGGAGGTTTTCCATCCCATCTGGGGTTGTGGAGGACACAAAGATTTGAGGTAGCACCTATTCAGCATTTCTCAATGTACAGACATGGAGTTCTGGTCTAGGAATCCCATATAAAATCCAGTCCAAAGCCTCTTTGAACTCCTAATAAGGACAGGAGAGCCTTGGAAAAGGGAGAAATTCTAGGGAAGGAATCCTAACACAGAACTGAGGATATGCAGAATGTTAAAAACACAACTTGAGCTGGGCTCACAGGGAACTCATGTGACACACAGGAGCTGCTGTTTTGAAACCACCCAAAATCCCAAAGTCACCTGTCTGGAGGCAGCAAGTGCTTGTCAAGGACACATATTGACTTTTCCTGACAGAATTACAGGTCTTTAGCTTCTCCCCCAAGACTCCTGATTTACTGCTGCATGACACTGAGTTATAAAACCTTCCACTGTGCAGCAGTGACGTGCATGAGCTGGTTTTAACATCTCCCAGGGAGTTGGTTTTTAAAGGAGACTTCTTTGTACCGTGTCTTCTCCTAGAATTTCTTTGTGGCTCAGTGGAATTCGATATTTTGAATCAATAATCTCCTCAATACTGCTCCAGCAGTGATGGCTGCAGGTGACACCAGCCAGCAGAGTAGCACCACAGTTCCCTCACAGCCAGGTCGTGGCTGCTGGCTGCTTTAATTTATATTCTTGCCATCGTTTTTTTTTTACATTACAGATTGGAAAGGTGGAGACTGACTGGTTCCTGTGGACTGAACAAGTAGTGTTCATTAACAATGCAGGATGGTCTGGAGTTTAAAGGTTCTAATTACCAGAAACCAGGAGTTTTTCACAGGAAAAGCTACAACATCATCTGCTCTCACACACGGCTCCAACGGACTGGGGTTCTTTCAGATCCACAGGAGATTTTAGCTTAAAACAAAAAGTAATTAAATAATGGAAATCAGTGGCATCAGTGGAGGTGCTTCAGATTTTCACTGGTACTAAGAACAGGAGAATTTAATCTGCTAAGAATTTCTATAGACATAGAATCATTTAGGCTGGGAAAAAAATCTCAAAGGTCATCAAGTCCAACTGCCAAACCCAAATTCTGTGTTTTGTTCCAGCTGAGACAACCATAAGGAAACAGGCCTAGGACTAGATAGTCTTAAGGCAGTAGGACTTATGGACAGTCCATAAAAGCCATGGATGGACAGAATTTAGGGAAAAAACCCCAAAACCACCTGGAATCACTGTGCACTCCAAGGTCACCCAACTAAAGCAGCTCTCAACTGGAGTTTCACTAACTGGGAATGAATCTCCAAGCCCATGACCTGCTGCAGCCCCAGGTTGTCAGGAGTGACATTTCCCTGCCTTGACAAGCTGCCAGGGCCAGCTCTGACAGAAGTGCTCGATTGCCTCAGCTCACTGAAGGGCTGGGATCTCACACAGAAAGGTCAAGTGCCTCTCCTTACAGGAGACACAGAGGAAGAGTTCCTGCCATTAAAGGCCAGTTCCTGACACCCTGGGCAGCACATCCACAACGTGATTAATGCCACTGCTTCCCCTGGGATTCATGGAACACACACCCCAGCAAAGCTCTGCAAACTCTGGCTTAATTGAAGTCCTGACTGGAGGAGAATTCACTATTTTCAGACAATGCATATCCAATTTTACCCAATTACTGTAATTAGGGCATGTCTCCTGAACTGCCTCAAAGGTCAGGAGGGATGGGCCCTGCAGCAGCTGTACCTTCAGTGCTGTGGTACCTTGCACCATTCCCCAGCACAAAACCAGTCTGGATTTAAGTTCCCTGCAGGAACTCCCTTGCATCTCCCCTCCCACTGAATAGGGTTAATTATACATTAAAAATATCTCCAAATTGGCTTAACAGTATTATGACACTGTCACACTTTTTGGTGGCAATATTGTGAAAAGGACTTGCTTGTCACTAGCCTCGAGTCTACAGTTTAAAAAGGAAAGAAAAAGGAAATAACCCTTTCCCAGTCCGCTTTTGTTCAGGTTTTGTGCTTTCCAGCAGCTTTCCTATTCACTAAAAACTGGAGGAAAATAAACTTAACAGTGAGACTCCATTGTACCCTTGCTGTGGGAGTAGGTTTGATTTGTTCCTCAGGGCTCTCCTCCCCAGTTCTAATTACTTTGTCCAAAAATCCACACCACCTTTTTTACCTGGCTAGGTCATACAGAGCACATCTCCCATTATCTCAGAGCTCCTTAGACACAAAATCAGGAGTGAGGACCTAAAGGATGATTGTTTGCATTCTCAGATCAGGACAATGCCCACTGCAGGGCTCTGTCTGGGTGACACATCAGGTACAAATACACCTGCACAGAACCTCAGCTCCAGGGAAGGACTTGAAGGATTTTTAATCAGGGTCAGCACTAGAAGCAGATGGAGAGAAGTGGAAGAACTTAACAGACCTGTTGAGCACTGAGAAAGGAAACAGCTCCCCTGGGGAATGAGGCAGAGCTGTACCTTCAGCTACAAATGTGTCTGCCAGGCAAAAACCACCTGAACAAAGCTCAGCCCAAAGGCAGGAAGAGCTCAGACCCCTGTGCCAGGTCTGTGTGGGGTGCACACTTCTGGGACAGCAGAGAGGACAGAAACCTCTTCAGAAACCCTGAAAGATGAAAAGGCAGGAGAAGGGATGAGGAAAAGTTTCTTCCTGGAACAGTTTCTTCCTTTCTGACCAGCATCCATTAGGTCTTGCCTGGGTTTAACTTGCAGCCAGCTGCTTTTAATTCAAAAATTAATTTCCTGTAGGCATTTTACTGCTGTGCATAACAAACATTTTGCTCAGACGTGGCAGGAATAGACTCTGCATGGCAAAGGTTGGCTCTGCAGGGCTACACTGAATTAAATGGCACAATAATTACATTTGTCCCTGCAGTCAGTCCTGGGGCCTTAATTTAGATAAGCTCCTACTGAAGTGAAAAACTTCTGTCCCAGAACAAATGAGCAAAGCCCCAAGGATGTGGCCACACTTAAGCAGAGTGCATGAACTGCTAATCTGATAATGATATCAGCATTTTACTTACCTGTGAATATAACAGTGTTCAAGCTGGATTTTCCCCACAGCTCCATGAAATGCACCACATCCCCAAATCTGAGAGAGGGATGCCCAGTGAACACCACACAGGGCTGCTTGAAGTCATTGCTGAAGTCTCCATGGATGCTGGGATAATGTTTCAATTTATTTGTCTGAATGAGCTGAAAGAAAAACAAAAAAATCCAGACAGTGCAACTTTTCATGCCTCTGTGCCTGAGTGTGTTTGTTTACATGAGATTATAAATGTTCTGCAATTTATTCCTAACTCATCAGAGAGTCCCTTAGATTTTTCCAACAAATTTAGTCATGACTGTCATAAATGTAATGGAAAGGAAGTCAGAACATGGGGCCTCCAAAGCTCTGCTCTCACTTCTTTGGTACCAGCAGGGTGGTGACTGGGAGGAAACTCTGCAAACACTCCCTGCTTCGACTTCCCTGGTGTGAGCAGAGTGCTCAGCTGCCAAATTCACAATAAGCTCCTTTTTTCCTATTTGCCATGTCTGCAAAGAGCTCTGGGCTCATGTTTAACCTGCTTTTCTTGCATCACAGCAGCAGCAGGCACTTTTGCCTTCAGCAGAATGTTGTTGAGCTTCCCTGGTCTAAAGGGTTCACACAAAGTCAAAGCTGCTGAAAAGGAACAGACTGACTTTCCTTTCCTTAACTGTCTCTGAAACCAGCAATAAACATGAACTAAGAGCAATAAGATGTTTTGCAGACACAGTGCAATCAGCTCTGCAGGTGGAACAGATTTCTTTACCAAGATGGAGACGTTTATTTATCAAGGCACTTTTCAAAGAGTTTTGCTTTATTTCTCCTGCCACTGTTTCCTAATCTGCAAAACAAGGTGCAACTTAAAAAGCAATTTAACAACCAGGCTGTGAAGCACTTTCATGCAATATTTTGCAAGTTTTTCCTTGGCAGGTATATGCATCCATCTCCAGCATGAAAATAACTGTAAATACAGTTTAAAATGCAAGGAATTTAACACATGAAATCACAGACTGAATAGATGAGAGAAAGATCATGGAGATAAAAAGTGTGAGGGAGGGAGGGAGGGAGGGAGGGAAGGGGGCTTCCTTTGTCAGCCAGTTTTAAAAGGAGCTTGGGCTGTTCAACAAATCACAGAATCCTGGAATGGTTTGGGTTGGAAAGAATCTTAAAGCTCATCCTGTTCCACCTCCATTCCATGGGCAGGGTCACCTCCCACTGTCCCAGGGTGCTCCAAGCCCCATCCAACCCAGCCTTGGACACTTCCAGGGATGGAGCAGCCACAGCTTTTCTGGGCAACCTGTGCCAGGGCCTGCCCACCTACACAGGGAAGAATTTCTCCCTAATATCTCATCTAAACCTTCCTCACTTCAGCTTAAAGCCATTTCCCCATGTCCTGTGTTACTTTTACCATGGCTGATCTAAGGTGCCTGCATGGAAATGAAGAGAAACTGAGAATTCTCAGGAACTTGTGCACTACCAAGCACCTCAGAATTCAAGGTTATTCCACAATTCTGTAGATGCACATGGATCATTTCCACATGGATCCTTGAATCATGGAGGAAGTAGAAACTGGACTACATTTTCTGCAGTTTACAAGTAACAGCTAATTCCCATTTAATCTTCAAGAGGGAAATTGGAAAAAAAAACACCCAATAACTGCTCTGGCAGTTGATAGGCACTGAATCTCAAAAACATTCCTGCAATTATACTGGTAAAGATTTCTGATTAACACATCTGGAGTGCAGGGTTTAGAATCTAAACTTAGCTTCAGTAATAAAAACTGCAGTTTAGCAGACAATGGGTAAAACAAATTTGAATCCATAAAATGCTGACATTTAAATGAACTTGTAGGAAATGGCCTCAAAAAGCTTTTTTCTGTTTGTTTTTTTTTGTTTGTTTTTTTTTTTAGAGGGGAGTCAAGTGTCTCAAAACTGAAATTGCAGAAGCACTTTCAACTGGGTAAACTGGAAGAGGAAGATGATTTCTATTTCAAGCATTAAATGGGATATGTGACATTCCAGAGGAAAACTTTTCCAGGAACAGGCAGATAGGACAGGGAAAGACATTTCTAAATCCAGCATTGACCTAAGACACTCCTGAAAAACACAAACTATTGTTCCAGCTTCTTTCACAGGTTCCTTCAAATGATATTTATTTGCATGCAGCATTCAGATTTTTGGGAAGATGTGAGGGCAGCACTGGATGTGGAAAGCAGTGAACAGCTCATTTCCCTGCCATCCCTCCACAAACATTCACTGCTCAGCAACATAAAAGCTGTATTTTCTTCAAAGCCTTATGGAAGCTTCAAATCCTCTCCTATTGCTTTGTAAAGAGACACAGGAGCTCTAATCCAGTTTTCAGGAACTCGTTGGTGACGATTCTTTTTTCATCTTTTCTTTTTATCTTGCCAGATCTTTTCTGCTAAGTCTGGTGAGGCTTCAGAGCTCAGCTCAGAATCCCTGACTCTCACAGGTGGACAGAGCATGGGTGAAAGGCTACAAAAATAAGTTTAGAGATGTTTTACTCCAAGGGGAAAGCAGCTGCTGGATTTTAGTATCTGCAGTAAAGTCTCTTCTAATCACCCCATCAAAAATATATGGAGCTGAACTTGCAAAACAGGTCCAACAAAATTCCCCAAGTCATTAAGGGGACTGAGTTTGGAATGATTTGTGCAGGTTTTTTGTTATCTCCAGATGAGTGTGTAAACTTTGCTGTGCCATGGTCAGACCTCCAGCTGGGCCAAACCCAATGCCAGGCATTGAGCCAGGCAGTATTTCCACAGTGGGCTTTTTCTGGAGAGCACAAGCAACATTCAGAACATCTTTTTACAGAAAGAACCACTACTGACTGAAAGCTTAAGAGATAGGGGCTGGTAAAGTACTGAATCAAGAGTGAGAGCTGTGTTTTTCTGAAATCCCAAATGGTTCTGTGCTTCCCTTTAAAGCTGTACACTTGATTTACAGGGTCAGCAACTGCTGCTATAAACAGGATAAATCTCCAGAGCCTTTGTGTATCCTTTGTTGAAGTGAGCTAAAACACACAGATATTTACTCTGTGTGTGTGTGTGTGCTCTGTATCCAGAATTTGGAACAGATGTGGCTCCTACCAGGGAATGAGAGATGCATTTATTACTTCACCTCCCTCACTACATCAGATCAACACTAGCAGGGGCCTAATTTTATCACAGAATATCCAGAGTTGGAAGGGACTCCCATGGATCATTGAACTCCTATATGATAATATTTATTATAAAACAAACCATAATACTCCACAATCACCTGGTTCCAGGTATTTATTTAAATGTGTTATGCAGGAACTGGTAAATGGAGGAGGGAATCAAAGATGAAGAAGACAAATGATGGTTTTTAAGATCACAAAATCAATACTACTCCCACCCTGGCTCTTTTTTGAGTCAGAAAAAAGGGGTTTTGCAGCCATTTCTCTTAGATCCAGCTAACAGAATCCTTAATAAGAGCACAGTAAATCCAAATCCTCCCTCCACTGGCAAATACTGATCAATACAAATTACCTCTCAGATTTTATTGTTGCAGACATTTAGAGGAGTCTGGATTCACTTATCTCAGAGCCTGAAATTGTCCATGTAAAGATCGAACGGAGAGGAACAATTCAGCTCCAACAACTGAGCCACTCCTTTATAAACACAAAGCCTCCACCTCCACCAAAGGGATGGGGCAGAGTGAACAACCCATGGATCCTGTTAAAATGATCAAGGAGAACCCTAATTGCTCATTTGGGGCTGTGCTGGGATGGGATATTCTCACACGGAATTTGGTAAGACACCAAATTCTGGTTCTGGGATACCAGAATAACAAATCTAAGCTAAACAAATTACTGGTTTGTGCTCCACAGTATTTAGCAGGGCACTGAGGAGCTTCAATTTGACAGTTGATCCTTGGATATAATGGATACAGGGGCTTGGAAGTGAAAGCCTCCCCCTGCCTTGCCAGCTGTGCTGACAAATATTTGGGATCTCCAGTTTTTGACTTTGCAGTCAGAGCAGCTCTTCCCTCAGAAACGCCTTTAAAAAGAAGCTCTTTTAGTTGGTACACCACTAAAAGGCTGCAGGAGAGAACCTGGACACTCCATTTTTACTAATTTTAGCATGAACTGATGTTCAAATCCATCCCTATAAACCTGAAGCACTTCAGCCCACACTCCTTGCTCCTAACAGAGGGAAAGTATTCCCTGTTCACTCAGGCTGGATGTTAGGAAGCAAACTGCCACCACGAGAACTGTACCAGGACTGTGTAGGAGGAGGTAAGATGAACATCTACTGCTCCATTAAAGTGGAATTAAACAAGGAGGGAGAAATGTTTTAGGTCCTCTGCAGAGCTGAACATGTGTCTGGCTTTATTCAGCAGAGCAGAACAAGGAATGAGTTCAAAACACGCGACATAAATCATAAAAGGAAAATTTCCATGCAGAGAGAATGCAAAAGCTTCAAACAACTGAGCGTGGAGAGTGAGGAGAAATAAAAATAGTAATTGTAGAGACAATGAAGATGCTTTTATTTACCCTCTTGTGACAACAATAAAAGCATAGTTAAGTGAAATGCCAAATACAATCACAGCTGATTAAATAAAGGAATTATTCTGTTCTATCACACATCAGGCACTGCTGGAACTCACTGCTGCAAGGGACAACATTGAGGATTTGGGGGATTTTTTGCCTTCTTTGTTTTTAAATCTTGCTGTTTATATAACTAACAGGAACATCAAATTTCAGGACCAGCAGCATGCTGGGCTGGGCTTGTTCTGTGGATAATTAGAAGCTTATTTCCTGGCCTGTCCCTCTCTGATGTATCATGCCAGGCATGTTATTAATGCTTCCTAAGAAGTAAGAGGCATGTCTGAGTAATTCCCTATTTTTCTCCAACAACTGAGCAGTTAAGCACATCTTTTCATGATGGGCAATTTCAGCACAGGTTACATTGCACAAGCCTAGCATTACTTTGAAAAAAGCCAAGCAATTCTCCACTAACAACCTCTCTGACAGAAACCATCATTCACTGTCTGCTTCTGATACTCATTAAAAATCCCCTGAAGTGCCAGTAAGCAAAGCTCCTGCTTGGGGGGGAGATGAGTTGTGGAGGCCCAGGATTGTGTTGGAAAGAGATTTTCTGGATGTTTCACACTGTGTGAATGAAATGGAGTGTCAGGTGGGAGATTTTGGAGGTTTAACAAGGACACAAGGCACGTGCTGAGCACTGGCACTTGCCATGGACATCCCATGGGATATCCCATTCCTCCCTCTGTGCAGGGATCCACTGCTGGGAGGCCTTTCCTACATAATTACCTGATCTACACATGAAACACAGAGTAGTTCTTGCAAAGCTGTTCCAATAATTTAGTAAAATCTCACAATCAACAGGCCCCCAGAGAATATAAAATGTCCCAGGAATTAGAGGACAGAGTTATCCCTTTATAAACACAAAACCCCATTGTACAAAATGGGTTAATTAATCCATTCTTTGACAGCTGCATGTTTGGCTTCTCATTTTTGGAAGGGTTTTCATTTCAATCTGCCAGTTCCAGTGAATACTGTAAATCAGAATATGGGCTGGCAGTGAATCCAATGACACTGTGGATCAACAAGGACATCCCAGAAAGGAGGGATGGAGGGCAAGACAGAAAGCACAGCCACAGCAAGGCTGCAGAGCCTCACACTCAGAGAGTTTGGAATTGATTTATCAGTGGGAATGAATTTTTTGGTTATAAAATAAGTGGTGAACAGGTGGCTTGCCCTGCAGCCCACATTATTCTTGGTAACAGATTATACATAATTCACTGCACATCCTGCTTGCAACACATTCAAGCATCTGGAAAGAGT
Organism: Arremon brunneinucha; assembly: GCA_035583215.1. NCBI lineage: Eukaryota > Metazoa > Chordata > Aves > Passeriformes > Passerellidae > Arremon > Arremon brunneinucha. The sequence goes on along the minus strand of JAWWEX010000182.1, from coordinate 110,998,676 downwards.
GAGGGCTCCTGGTCAGATCCTACTTCCAACAACCTTTGAAGCACCTACAGATGATAGATATGATGGGTAATGGCAATTTCCAGAACAACTCCCTGGATGAGATATCTCAGAGGAAAAAAACCACCCAGTGTCTGTAAAAGCATTGAATTTCTGGGCTCTTAAACCTGCCATGGCCACTCTGCACATCTCATCAAACAGCCTGGACCACAGCAACTGAAAGAGCCAAGTTTCTGCATGTCCCAAGTGGTTCAGTGGCTCACAGGAGGAGGATTTAGCTAAAATTTTCAGTCCTGTTTCTTCCTTTCTTCTCTTGTTTACTTCAGTGGGAAAGCTACCTGTTCCCAGGGGAGAATTTCCTGTCCTGCTGTGTGAGGTAACTCTGAAGGCATCAGTTATATTTAATGTATGCTTGGCTAAAGCTTCTCCTAAAATTATTATTTTGTTGCATGAAAATCCTCCAAATCCTCATTCCTCTTTGCTTCATTACAACACTCAAGTAATTTCATTTAAAATTGCCACAGACAGCACTCAGTGCTGCAAACTTTATATTTTGATATCAAAATCTCTCTTTCAAGATATCACCCCTCCTGCAGCAGACATGATGCCTGCCTCAGTGAGGGAGGAAGGAGCTGGCATGACTAAGCTGTCTCTGATAACAGCTCTTAGATTCACAGACTTGGAAATAAACTGCTTGGACAAAGGGAATGCTCGTGGTTGCAGCTGATAAGAGCAAACATCCCACAGCAGATCTCCTTCTGTGGGGGAAGGAGTGAACCAGGCCAGCCTGTGCAAGTGATAGGCTGGAATAAACAGGGTAATTTTGGAGTTTAGGGAACAACATCACTCATTCCTCCCCCATGCTCCCAAATTCATCCCAGAAAGCAAAGGAAAAAAAACAACTTTTATGAAAAATTAAACTAAACTTAAATAGCTGTAGAAGGGTTCATGAGAAAAATGAAAAAAATGACAGCTACAGTGGGTGGACTGTGATCCAGAAAATGAACAAGACCATGGTAACTCACCTCAGCGTGGGGAAAAGGAGGTTCTGGAAGATACACCTTTGTTTGTTTGTTATGACACAACCTTTAAAAGAAAAGGAAAGCAGCCAGAGTTAGAGGTGCAGCACATCCTGCAGCATCTGCTGCCATCTACTGTTACACTCTTGGAGAAAACTGGTTTGGATCTGAGGCACAGGTGCAAAATCCCCAATTTGTCCTGTTGCTGCCAGAGTTTGTGGTTGGAGGCCCCAGACCCACAGGACACAACACCTCAGCCACAGCAGGATCACACAGAGATGGTGCAGGGCAGCTGAAGGTAATTCTGTACACACTGGAACAGAGCTCCTCTGCTGCTCAAGGTAAATCTGCAACTCAGCATCCACAATGGTTCCTCATCCAGATCTCAAAGCCAAATCATCTGTCAACAGAAAAATCCCACTTGCCTCATCCCACTTGTCAGCAGTGACTTGGTCTTTTTGGTCATTCTAATCCAATTTTCCTGTGCATTTATTATCGGTAAATTGCCTCTCCCCACGGCCCAAGGCTCACAGTGACCTGGCATTTCCCATCAATCACTTATCTTTAAAACAGATATTGAGAGCTGTTGATGAGCTCTACCCAGACTCCTGATTCATCCTATTACAGCAGCTAAAAAAAGCTGCTTGTCAGAGGTCTGGGTGATGTGACAATGATCTGCAGTGACACTGTCCTGGTGGCTTTTCTGGGAAGCACTGCCTGGCTCATACTTGCACTTTATTACAAAGAAATGAGCCTGGGTCAAACTAATTTTGATAAAGTCTAAGGGATACTAAGAGCAAGGCAATTCCTTTAGCTGAGTAAGGGGTAGAATTAAAAGCTGGAATGCCTGAATATCAACCACAGTTCTGACCCCAAACCTCTATTTTACAGATGTTCAACCTTTGCCTCCATTTCCATGTAAATCCACCAGACTTCAACCATCTTTACAATTCTCCTGGAGGATCAATTCCCACAAGATTTCCAGGAGCTGTCTTTTCTTTCCTGAACTCCAGAATATGGAGAGGAAGAAGAGAAGAGCTACCTTATTGTATTTAAAATGCCAGAGCATGTCTCCATGGGTAAGAATGTGGAAAGAGCTCCAATTGGTTGAGTTCTCTTTTACAGGGCTCAGAATCATAGAATGGTTGAGGCTGGGAGGAACCTCCTGAGATCACCAAGTCCAAGCTCTGCTCAAGCACTCTCAGCAGAGCAGATCATCCAGGACTGTGTCCAGCTGGATTCTGATGTCTCCACAGCAAAGTCTCCATAACCTCTGTGCACAGAGGCTGCAGTGTTTGACAGAATCATGGAATGGTTTGGGTTGGAAGGAATCTGAAAGATCATCCAGTTCCAACCCCCTGCCATGGACATAGACACCTTCCACCATCCCAGGCTGCTCCAAGCCCCATCCAACCTGGCCTTGGACACTTCCAGGGGAGGAGCAGCCACAGCTTCTCAGGGCACCCTGTACCAGGGCTCACCATCCTCACAGGGAACAATTTCTTGCCGATATCCCATCTAACCCTGCCCTCTGGCAGTTTAAATCCCCTACCCTGATGGAATTTCACGTTTTTTATTTGTTCTGCCAGTGGGCCCTGCTGAAGAGACTGAGCCCTGACCCTCATTACATCCTATCAGGGGTTTCTACACAATAAGATCCCCCTGAACCTTCTGCTCTCCAGGCTGGAGAGCCCCAGCTCCCTCAGCCTCCCCTCATCTCCCTGGCCCTGTGCTGGCCTCATTCCAGAAATCCCACATCCTTCTGCTACTGGGGAGACCAGAACCCCATAGAACACTGTCCATGAGCCCTCAGCAGTGCTGAGCAGAGCAGGATCTCCTCTCCTGACTCTGCCCTGCCTCATGCAGCCCAGGACACTCTTGGCCTTTTCTTGCCATGGCTCAGCAAAATTAAGCCTGAAAAGTCTATTTTGCTTAGCCAGGGACATCATGGTAGAATGTGGGGGGCTAAGACTTGCAAACAGGCACAGCTAAAACTCACTCAAGTCAGGAAGATAATGTACTCATTAGGGTAAGCACCAAAAAGCAGAGATTGAGTTTGTACATTCAATAGGAAATGATCCTTCCCTAATTATAGAATATATTCTTACACACACACACCCCCTGGTGACTCCAGGAACATGTTCACAATCCTAACCAGGATTATTTTAGAATCTGTCAGGTAGAGATAACCTGCACCTGCCTCTTCCCACAGCTGAGGGTGCTGCCCTGGCACACCTACCACTCAGCAAAGATCTGGGAGAACTCCAGGGAGCTGTTGGCAACAGGTGAGATGAAATAAAAGGGGACATTGGAGAGTCCTGCAGAGTCAATGTACTGATAGAGGCACTCCAGCAGGTCGTAGATGACTCCAGAGGGGTAACAGGGAACCAGGACATTGCCTCCATTCCGGACCGTCATTGCTAGGGGAGAGACAACGAGAGAAATCAATTCACTGCTTGTGAATTTAAACTTCTAATAAATTCCATTCAATTTTCCTTTTATAAATTTCATCCAAATTTATATAAAAAGCAGCTTTTGCATGAATTAGCACAACACATTATGCAAATGAGTTGGGAGGAAGTTTGGAAGTAACAGGGAACCAGGACATTGCCTCCATCCCAGACTGTCATTGCTAGGGGAGAGACAATGAGAGAAATCAATTCACTGCTTGTGAATTTAAACTTTTAATACATTCCTTTCATCCAAGTGTATATCAAAAGCAGCTTTTGCATGAATTGGCACAACACACTATGCACATGATTTGGGAAGAAGTTTGGGAGTAACAGGGAACCAGGACATTGCCTCCATTCCGGACAGTCATTGCTAAGGGAGAGAAAACAAGAGAAATAAATTAATTGCCTTTATATTTAAACTTCTAATAAACTCCTTTCACCCAAATTTATAGAAAAAGAAGCTTTTGCATGAATTATGCACATGAGTTGGGAAGAACTTTGAAAGTAATAGGGAACCAGGACATTGCCTCCATTCCAGACAGTCATCGCTAGGGGAGAGACAATGAGAGAAATCAATTCACTGCCTTTGTATTTAAACTGTTAATAAATTCCTTTCACCCAAATGTATATAAAAAGAAGCTTTTGCATGAATTATACACATGAATTGGGAGGAAGTTTGGAAGTAACAGGGAACCAGGACATTGCCTCCATTCTGACCGTCCTCGCTAGGGGAAGAGAAATCAATTAACTGCCTTTGTATTTAAACTGTTAATAAATTTATTTCATCCAAATTTATATAAAAAGCAGCTTTTGCATGAATTAGCACAACACATTATGCACATGAGTTGGGAATAAAACCTCTGATCATTAAATACATTTATTTCCTGCCTTCTCCAGGCTCAGTGGAGTGATTCTACTCCTTTCACTGGGGGCACAAGGAAAACTCCTGACAGGAGAGGGCAGCCGTGCACTGGCACAGGAGGATAAAGGAGTGACACAAAGCACCTCACCATCGAAATAAACCCTGCTCCACCTCCCAGCTGCCTCCAGAGGGGAAGGACAACAGCTCCCAGGTCTCAGCCAAAAGCACTGCCCATGGTGAGGTGTTCAGTGCTTGGATTTCAGATGGAAAGCTGAAGGTGTGGTTATTTCAGACAGCACTCAGAGCCAGAAACGGGTGATGGAATGTTTGGCTTTTTTAAAAACTCTAAATATTTCTGTCCTTTCTGCGTAACAAGAACAATTTAAAACTTGTAGACAGCATGAGACTAGATAAAAATGAGGAGAAGAAAAAGGAAATACAGGTTTATTCTGTAATTGAGACAGATCTGAGCACAACAGCAAAAGCAAGCAGAGCAAACATTGTGTTCTTTTGGCAGAATGAATTACAAAAATACTGCACCTTCTGGGAAAGCAGAAATACTTTGTTCAGCTCAGTGAGCAATTTCACCTGTGTGGTAAAACCATCCACTGCTGCTAAATGCAGTGCAGCAATAACAGCATGCACCAAGCATTCAGCAGAAAGCTGTGGAAGAGCCTGAAAATACAAATATTGCATCCCCCAAATCCCTTCCTTGACTTCAATTTCCTGCTGAGCTTTGCTGGGGTATGGATTTAACACTTTAAGGGTCTTTTTGCCCCTGATGGGGCAGAATCTTCCTCAAGGAAGATTTTTTCTGGCTGAATGTTTAAGTTTTATGGAGTTCAGGGGGATGCACAGCCTAGTAGGAATCTCCACATGCATTTGTGGTTGTTTTACTCCTTGTAGCAGTCAGTGCCTCTGACACTGTGCTATCAACAACTGCTGATCAAAGGCCCCTTGTTTATCACTTATAATACAACTGCAAGGTAGAGGATTTATTTCTCCAGGCCCTTTGCAAACTATACCACCCAAATATTTGTGGAGATGAATAGCAACAGCTCACATTTGTCCAGAACTCGAGATGTTCCCAAACATCCCAGCAATGTGTGACATTATCCTCCTCACCTGGGCAAATCTAAACTATCCCAGCTGTAAACAGGATGTGAAGAGAGCAATGAGGAGGTTAAGAACAATATCTTCAAAGCCATCTGGAAGTGGAAGTTGAGGTTCTGGCTCCAGGACCTGAATTTACACAGAGATATCACACACCCAAAAATTCTGCAGAGGGAAGTACCTACACCCACTGCAGTAGGAATGGTGCACAGGCCAGGGATGGGAGGCAGAACAGATGTTAAAGAATGTGTCAGACCACAAAAAACCTGAGTTCCATTCCTTTGTGGTGCTTTGACCCTGGCTGGAGGCTGGGTGCCCACCAAAGCTGCTCTATCACTGGGCAGGGAAGAAAATGTAACAAAAAGCTTCTGGGGTGAGTTAGAATCATCATGGACAAAATAGACTTGACTTGTGGAAATCAGTTTAATTTATTTCACCTCTCTCCACAGGCCTGGCCAGGACCCTGCCCCAGTGTGGGGTCTCCAGGTGGATTTCTGCACCCCTGTGGGCCCCCACGGGCTGCAGGGGCACAGCTGCCTCTCCCTGGGCTGGGAATCTCAGCTCTGGTGCCTGGAGCAGCTCCTTCCTCCTCTTCCTCACTTATCCTCACTCTCCTCTTCCCTGGCTGCAACTGCTCTTGCACAGTAATTTCTTTCCCCTCTTCACTCTGATATCCCACAAGTGCTGCCACCTTGGCTAGCAGTGGGTCCATCCAGGAGCCAGCTGGGATGGGGGAAGCTTCTGGAAACCCCTCACAGAAACCAGCCCTGTAGCCCCACACTACCAAAACCTGGCCATGCCAAAGCCAACACAGCCTGAATTCCCAGCTCTCCCTTCCCCACAGACACTGGTTCCCTGGAAATCTCAACATTTTCTGCTGAAAACAAGCACAAGTTCAAGATTTTTAGGGCCACAGAGGAAATAACAGAGGGTAAAGTCTTGGAGGAGATGTCAGCTTGAATTTCTGTCCCCAGCAAAATTGCAGAGTTGTTTTGAGCAATAATGGATATAAAATCACAATCCTGGGAGTGGGGAATGATTCCAGCCAGGTGCCCACCAGGCCAGGGATCCACAAAGGGTTAAGAATCACCTCCCAGCTTCTGCAAAACAGGGGTGAAAACCTTTCCAAATAAAATAATGCTTTCCACACAAGCAGCAGGTCCAGTCTGGCTCTCTGCAGCACTGAAACAACTTCTCAGAGTTGTCAGCAAGAGGACACATCTATCTGAAAGTTGTTTAAAGCCCAATTTATCTTGGTGACTGACGGATGCTCTCTCCTGATAAAAGTTGTATAATAATCTTGGCATTTCAAATTTAGTCTCCTTCAGCAGCTCCATAACAAGTTGTTCCATTTACAACTCACAAAGAGATCCTTGCTTTCCCAACAGCTGCTGCCACAAGGTCGAGTTGGCACCTAAAAAGCAAACTGTGCTCTTTTCTGCTCTCTATAAACACACACAGCCTCACACTCACACAAAATATCACCAACTGTCCCCACAGACAGACTGGCAGCTTTGCTGCTGCTGCCCAAGGCAATGTGGAAATAAAACTGCTCTCCTTGAGCTGCAGAGTGCTGCTGCTGCAGAGCTGAGCAGGGAAAAAAAGGGGCTTGGGGTAAAGTGGATGAAAACAGAGAGTGAGGGGGAATTTTCTGGGATGAAAACAGACTGAGGTGGAATTTTCTGGGATGAAAACGGACTGAGGTGGAATTTTCACACTTCCATTTCTGTGCCTCACACCCCTCCTTCATAAGCCTGCTGGTACCTCCCCACACACACTTTTGGTGAATTTTGGTCTGCTTTGGAGTTTTTACCTTGATATTCTGAGCCGCTTATACACTCCCTTGAATATTTTGGACGTGAGAAAACACAGATGAAAACCACTGTGTTCAGCCTGCCTGCTCAATTGCTTTTCCCATTAACCCATTGCTTCTGGACTTTTTTACATATTTGAAAGAAAACTGATTTTCTGTTTTCCTGATGCTGAGTAGATAAATATAGCTGGTGTCATGTAAAAGACAGCCCTAAACTGCATTAATATAGAAATATTTAATTTCTTCAGATTGCTGGTTTTTGGCAAGTTCCCTCAAATTCCAGATTCTTACAATGGCATTATTTTATCATCTTCCTTTGATCTTTAATGATTTTCTCATTTCTCTGAGTTTGTCTCATTCAAGACAGAAACTGGTTTGAGGACCTGCAAACCCCTGAAAAGAGTTCAGAATGTTTCTGTAAACCAGAACAAGCTGTGCAGACAAACAGCCACCTGCACTGACACATGTAACATGTTTATTTATACACAGCCAACTTCTGGATTCTGCTTTGGCTCAACTACAGCTCTAAGACTTTAATTTGTAAATGCATTTTAATGAACAGGCTCACTCTTGTTTACTCAGTGCTATAGGAGGGGATTGTGCCACTGTTTGTCAGAGGGACAGCGACCCCCATGAAGGTCCAGAGAAGGGCAGCACATCTGGATTTACCAACACAAGGTCACCAGAGCTGATCTGTGGCAGCTCACAGGGTAATAAAATTCAGTGTTTAAAAACAATGAAAAGGCAGGTGAGATATACACACACATGTAAAAACACACGTTTAGGAAAGGAGGTCACAGGTGTTAACAAAGCTTCAAGGGGAGGCTGAACAAAACCACTGGGCATCATTAACTACACAAACACATCTAATTCAGGAGATTCCTGAAATAAAAATACTTAAAGATCATGAGAGCAAAGTATCCCAGAATCCCACCCTGCTCTTCTTCAGGCATATGCACACAGTTCCTGCTGGAGCCAGGATGCTGGCAGAGAGGATCTTTAGTAAAACCCATAATTATCATTTTTATAAAATGCCAAAATGTGCTCTATTAACAGGTATTTAGGAGCATTGAGTGGGTTGGGTTGGAAGGGACCTTAGGGATCCTGCAGTTCCAACTCCCTGCCATGGGCAGGGTCCCACCCCACCAGACCAGGAATTTAAATTTAGTCTGATTTAGTTTTCTCATGTCTTTTGGTAACCTTTGTCAGGATCCTCCTATCACAAGCTTTTTAGTTTTATTTGTAAAAAGTAGTGACTTTAAAATAAAGGGAAGATCTCTGATGAAAGAACAGGGAACATAGAGCAGGACAGCCATGGAAAAGTGGTTTGATGAAAGAAGGATGAGAGCACAGAGGAACTGAGCAGGGGGAAGGGGAGAAAAGGAGAGAACAGCACTGGATGTGACATTCCAAACAGGCTGGAAAATGCTGCCATTCACACTGATATCACAGCTTTGCAATTATCAGCTTTTCCAGCTGTGAAAGCGTCTGATTAGGTTTTATATATCTGGGGGTCTATAAATATATCTTGACTTTTTTTTCTTTAAACAGAGATTGTGCTGTTTGCTTTTGATATATTTAAAAGTCAGGTGTAAGAAGGGAAGCAGATGTGCTTGTTTTCAAAACTGAAAGTCATAAAAAAGCATATAAAGATTTTACTCTGGCTGATCCACAGGAAGGAAATAGTAATATTTCAGCTGGGAACAATATCCACATAGCCTGTTGGCAGCCAAGTGACATACTTAGCAAACCAGGAGCAGCAAGTGATTAAATCTCATTATACCTGTTCCATTCCAAAACATTTTAGGTACAACTTGTGTCTCTCCAAGCACTTAATGTATTAATGACACCAAGAGCACATCGTAAAATCTAAACAGGTAGTTTTATGCCAGCAGCTATAGCTGGACAACTTATTCAATTCCAGGAATCTCAGAATTATTTCCCACCCAAAGCCATGAATAAGATGATAAAACAGGCAGGAGATTTCTGTCAGTGACCTACCCAGGTTGCTGCAGAACTCTCCCACCATTCCGTCGGGGTTGGCAGTGGGGATCTGGGTCAGCCCTGTCAGGATGAGAACGTCGCTGTTCTTAAGGGAAGCCTGGTCCATGGGCTGGAACAGAGCACAGGGAAATAAAATCAGGAATGGGACAGTTTCTCCAGGCAGGACATGATGGATGCAGTCACCAAATATTTCATACTTCACATTCCTCCATCTGTGGAAAACTAACTTGTTTTATACTGGTATTTTATTAAAGCAGAATGAAAATGCAAACCCATTTCTCTGCATTAGCAAACAGAGAGTAGATATTCAGAAATTTGATGTTAGTGTGACACTAAATACACATTCTTGACACTGAAAACATAGCATGATCCAATCTTGATAAGGTAAAATCCAATTCTCTGTCTGCAGATGGTGAAAAGGTAACTCTGGGATTCCCTTCCCACAGCTACTGACTAAGCAAAAGTGGGCAACTGCTTGGCAGCTGTGTGGTATTTTATGGTTATTTACTCTCAATAAACAACTCTCTACAGTCTCACCAATCAGGAAAGATTTCTGCCAGAAGAGACAGATGAAGAGATTTCCTCTGCTGAACCCCCAAGACCACTGTAAGGTCAATTCCCCTGCTCCCAGCTCTCCAGAGCCATTCTGAAGCAGTTGAGAAGGACCCTGCTCTGTTAAGCATGCAGGGGAATTTCACATCAAGTCTGACAGGAGTTGAAATTGTGCACCCCCTTGTAGGATCAGACCTGACACGTGAGATTTATCACAATCTTTGACTCTCTCCAGTGTGTCCACGAAAATGAAATGCCAATAATGTAATAAAAAATAATATGGAATCTGCCTGTGATAATGTACATAATGATTATGGTATATTAGATCCCCATAATTTCAGATGCCATTGCACTGAGAGGGCCTGCATTGATTTTTGTGGGTTAATGTAAAGAATATGTCTTAAAAGGCTTTTAGTGACATGTCTGAACCTGTGCTGTCAACTCCTGTTCTCCACTTCAGTGGCAAGGGTGTCAATCCAGCCTCAGGAGAGGGGGAGACAAAATTTCAATGGAAACCATCTGCCAGAAGAACAGGGAACAGTCAGTGGTGCCAGGCCTAAATCCCAATTCACTGCAAAAGCAGCTCTGGATATGTTCAAAGTACATCCTATTTTAAAACAAAATGCAGTGACTTTTTCCACACCCTGCTAAAAAAAAAGGGAATTTCACGATGAACTTCTCATCATGATCATATGGAGAACCAGGACAGACAAACAACTTTTCACTCCCTGAGGAAGAAATGATTTGTTGCTCACAATTCTGACTGTGTGTCACTTGAGATACTGTTATCATTACATATTGTCTGTCAAACACCAAAGAGATGATGAAGAGCTGGTTGGAAGCTCCCAAAAGCCACACACAGAAACACCAGATTGTAGCAGCCTGTGCTGGTGCTCCCAGGGATTAACCCCAGGACAAAAATTATCCATTGTCCTCAAAAAGCATCTGGAAGCAAATGCAAGACAGTGATGATATGGGGTAACATCTGTGATGTGGTAAATAACAAGGAAAATACAAACTGAATGGGATTTTAACTATTTGCTAAATATTTCCTTTTAAAGATGTGCCCATGAGCAGTTCACTCACACCCTTCTCTGCTACTGGGACTTAATTTCCTTAAAACCAGAGATTTTACCAGAAGCTTCCAGAGAAATGTTCACCTTTGGAAAATGATGAAGTCTGACCTGATAAACTGAATTTCTTTTCAAGTCAGTGAGGAGAAAACATTCTCAGCTACCAATTTATTTGGTACAGGGCAAAGTTTCTCCTCACAGAAATATTGCATTCACACACTATCAACTACTGCTGCTCCTTCTCTAGGAGGGGATGAGAGCACAGCCCAGGATGGAATGGGGCTGATGAGAAACAGGGATTTAGAGGCTCTGATACATTTTGTGCACCTAAGGATGGCCATACTATTAAGGATCATTTATCCACTGTAGTTTCTCAGCTGAGAACAAGCTTTTAAGTGAGGGATGCTCAGAAGCAAAGCTCTCCAGCAGACACCCACCTTGGGGGAAATCACTTAGTGATCAAAAACCTGACACATCTTCTAAATTATTTTTAAATACCTCCTGCAATAATGCTTTTAACTATTTTGACAACTTCTGAGGCGCACGGCACTGCAAACTTCAAGCCTTTCTTTGCAGTAAGAATTTATGGATCTAGAGAGAATTAATTTACTGGAAATTACATCTACAGCACTATAAAGACTTTGCCCTTAGCAGAGCAGGGTGGAAAAGTTGGCAGCCACTGAGCTATCATTCCTCCTAAGGAAGGATGTTTCAGAAGTGATATAAAGCAGTCTGTGAACTGTCTGTGAAGATTCTTCAGTCAAATATGGATTTTTTTTTAAAAGTCACTAATGCTCTTTTGTTTAACTCTATTGAAAATTTCCTCTTTAGAGTGAAAGACAATTCTATAGTTTTAAGTGAACATCAAATCACTAAGAACAAAGAATTTTAGTTATTTTTCCCTCATAACTATTGATACCTGTCATTTGTCAGGGTATGTCTTATCAATGCCCATTAAGTCCAGGCACTGATAACACAGTTACCTTAGAGTGGCTTCTACCTTAAACCTGATCCCAGCTAGAATAAACCCGTTTTTTTTGGAGCAAAAGTTCCTCCTAAAGACTAAGAAAAGTCAGGGGCTGTACCTGAGGGTGTGTTGTAAGCAGAGAAGATCCTGAAACATAAGAAACCTTTTCATAGTGTGACTGGATAATCCAATTGGAGCTCCCAAGAGCGTAGCCCGAGCTCAGAGGGGTGACCTGCACAGCACCAAACAGCTCCTGAAACACACAGTGAGAAACATGAACTTGAGAGAGCCCCAAAAGAAATCAGGACAGGTCATTTTGTCATCAGTGATAGGAATTTCAAAAGTAGTTCTGCTGCTCAAAGCCTTTGTGATGCTGTTCTGCTGAGAATTACACCTGCTGGTTTTACCCACCCATGTCTAGCAGGACACATGCTCTGAGAAAAGCTTCTCCTGAGGCAGGGCCTCCATAAAGTCTCTCTTCCATCAGAATTTTATGGCATCTGAGTTCACACTGAACAATACCTCAAAATGAAGGAATCAATCTTGATTCTTGATCTTGATCTTCTGCCTGCCTCTGCTGTATTGAAGGAATGTGTGGAAGCTTTGCATCTTTGAAGATTCTATTCTCCTTTAGTCAAATTAAATTGGTATTGGCCAGCAGGAGAGAAGGAAGGACAAGTACTTCTATATTGATATAAAAACTGTGCTTGGGTTGCAAATTTTACTGTGGAAAACAAATTTAACCTCAAACTCACCAGCTTTCTAACTTTATTTCTTTTCAAATGCTACCTGCTGGTAATTTAGCAACAACACCCTGCAAACTCAATCCACATTTTAGTTACTTGACAGTTGCCTCCTTTGCAGGTGTCATTAGGAATTGTATTCCTTCATCTGTACCCAGGAATGTGGAATACTTGTTTGGAGAAAGGAAAATAAACCTCCCTAATGTGATCTGCCTTCTGGTTACTGAATAACAGAACAAGCATCTGATTCATGCAATACAATGATTTTTCCAGTATTTCAATACATATTTGGATGCCTTGAAAAACAAGACAGGGTGCCTTCATTCCTCAGAGTGTGCAAGCCAAGGCTCTAAAGTTTGATTATTTGAAAAGTTAGCTTTGGGAAGAAAAAAATATAGTTTTTTTTCCCCAATAACTACAAAAGAATGATAGGCTGAGATACACACATCTAAAATTAAGGGAGATGCATCCACACTGTGAGGACAAAAATTAACTGTAACAATCCATGGATAATGAGGAGTCACAACTTACTTTAACCCATATTTTTATTTTTTAAGGCCTTTGAGCAACAAAACCAGGTATCACAGCCCAAACAAGAGCAGGGATCATGGCACACATGCTGCCAACAATCCATATGGGATCTGCAGACTACGGAACTGTGGGTTCAGTTCATTCTGGAAACTACACTGGATTATAGTCAACAGCATTACAGTCAATAACTGTTAGCTGGAAGCCCTGGGAAAGGAGTTTCTGAAGTTCACATTGAACCATTAGGTTTTGTTTACAGTCCCTAATTTACAGTATGAAACAAAGTGGAGGCTAAAGCACTCTAAAGATTCCCAGAAGTGAGACTGGGGAGCTGGGAAGGGGATGTGGCTTAGAGACAGAGAGGATACATTCACTCCCTGCATCCTCCCAGCTCTCAGTGGGCCAGCCATCAGCTCCAAATTTGAGGGCACGCCGCCTTAAAACTGGCCTCCCCAAGGAAGAGAAGAAACAAATGGATATTCCCTGATTTCACCAAACAAGAGCCCTTCCTGGGAGGCAGACTGAGGGGCAGTCCGTGAAATCCTGTCTTGCTTGCCTGTGCCAGGGTAACTAGCTCCAACCAACACAGGATTTAGAGGGGAAAAGCTGGGGAACAATTGTTGGTGTTGCCCTGAGGTACTCACGATTTTCTGGGAGTAGCCCACCAGCTGGATCTTGCTGAGGGCTGCGTTCACCTCAGGCATGGTGTAGCACTTCCTCCACATGGACACCTCCACTGCATCCTTCAGCGGGGCTGGCAGCAACCTGTGAACACCAGTGGGAGGTTCTGTGGGGATCCAGACAACAGCTGGTGCTGGACCAGTTTCTACAACCATTTACATTCTCCACATCTTTAATTTTAAGCTTTAAATTTTTTATTTTCAGTGTGCCTGGTGCTTCAAAGTGAAGAGCAAAGCCACACTTCCCAATCTGCCTCACCCTGAGGATTGCTCTCCTCCAGCTCTCTTTGCTGATGTTCTGTCCAGCTCTTGCATCAAAGAAGTAGCTGTGATCAAGGTGTTACCACAACTCTCGGGGTATTTTCATCACTGATGAAAGGTGCTGGCTGATTTGAGATGTCAACATGAAATGCACCTCCAGCACTAGGATCTCGGATCAGTGTCTATTTTTCATATAATAATAATATCATTTTTTATATCATAATAATCTGAATAATACCCTAATAATCTGAAACAATCTGGTGATCAAAGTACAGTTACCAGACCATGAGCAGGGATGGCCCTGCCCTGATTTCTGCCACTGGTCTCTTCCAAGAGCACATGTCCCTGCAGCCCAGCTCAGCTTCCCTGCCTTCAACCCCACTTCCCTCCTGAGTGCCCTGGCAGGGACACACGAGCTGACACTGCAGAGCTCTTTGAAATCCCCTCCACGGAAGTATTTAAGATGTTTTACACCAAAGTGAGATCCATCCATTCTGCTCCTCACAGACACTGCAAGTCAGCTGGCCGGCGTTGTCGAGGGAAGAAGTGAACTATAATGTCACAGGCTGGAAGAGGGATGGCTAACTTCTGGGAAATAAATCTTCCTCAGCAACATGAACTGAGGCAGGAAGCAGAACAGCTGCCAAATGCATAAGAAGAATAGGATTTTTTTTTTGTATATTAAACCAATGCTAAATCAAAGGCTAATTCAAACCAATTTCCAAAGATTTATGGAAATTGGTCAAGTTTCTTTGATCAATTTGTTTAAAGGAATTTAATTTATTGTTATATCTACTAGGTCAGTGAACTCCTCCATAATTTAAGATACTGAAGAAAGGATTAAGGACAGCTCTTGCCAAGACCACAGCACAGGTCCAGAACGATAACTGCAATTCCAGCACACGCTGGCTGAAAGCACCCTGTGCTTCAGGAAACAAACAAAGCCTTCAAGGTCTTTTTTGGGAAGTCGTAAGCAACAAAAGGAGACACAATGTGGAGAGTTGTCCACCACTGCACTGAAGCAAATTGCCTGTAAAAGCCTTTAACCTACCATAAGAAGCATTTAGTGTTGGAGGCTTTCAGGAGCTTCTCTTCTGGGAAGAGGAAAATGTTTCTCCAGGTAATGGAGAAAGTGGGGAATTGTCCTTGGTGAAGGAAGTTTCTCTTAGCCTTGACTGTGGCTACACTGAAAATACTCTGATCCCTGGCAGAGACCAGGGGCACCAGTCTCCAGTGGTTTCATGAAGCTGAGTGACAATGAGGTGCTGGTCCCTCAGATGCATTCAGTCTGTAATCACACTTCTAAAATTCCCACAGAGTTACCAGAGGACATTTTGTGGTCTGGAGTAAATCTACTGCCACCATGGCAACATCCTGTTAGAGATCACCTCACAACAGCCAGATGTGTGAGGGCAGCTGCTGGGACTGCCATAAACGGGGAGGTACCATGAATCCACATGGTTGAGGATACACAATTCACGCTTAAAAAACTCAGGGATTTGTATTTTTCCCTGGGATCTGCATGGAGACAGCCCCTCCTGGTCAATGCAAATGGGGACATTTAATGTATGATGTAAAATCCCAGAATTGTTTGGAGGGAGAGGAGGATGGCAGCACCAAACTACATCAGGCCACGGCCTCTCTCTGCCCTGCTCAGCCTCAGGAAACAGCCTGCTTCAAACACTTTAAAAGATATGGGAAACCATCAAAAAAGAAATCAAGAAATCAACAAGAAAAGTGTTTTTCACAAGACAAACTTCCTCTTTAGCCCCTGAATCCCAACCAGTGTGAAAGATATCCTGGCTGACTTCTCCAGAGCTTCCACGAGACTGCTCACTTGAAATAAAAGCCAGTGGCAATAAAACAGGCTAAGCAATTAGTTCAGACTGGATCTGATAATGGAAAAATGTAAACCACTATAATGAACTTATTATATTTTATACAGTATTTGCATTTAAAATGCTCCAGTGCTTTATCTAACGAAGATGATAATACTTTGTGTTTTATACTAACTGTTTGGAGGAGAACTAGCTGAACTGTAAAGCAGTAATGGGGATTGATCAGCCTGAAAAATTGAAGTTAGACTCAGAAGTAATAAGTATTCTGTTCTAGCAACAGCCAAGTAGGAAAAAAAAACCCCCCAATTCATCAAGATCACATTTTCTTAAGTAACGGATGTCAGTCCAAGGCTGCATGTGCCATTAGCCAGGTGCTAATTTGGGGATCGGTTGATGTTTTGCTCTAATAATCAGTTCCATTCACGCCTGCGTGACACTTGTCACCAGGCATCTCAAAACACTTTGCAAACATTAATTAAAGTCCCCGGGTGCCCTCTGTGCTGGATGGGAGCTGCTTTACAGATGCACACAGAGGTGATGGGGGAAGCTCAGGGCACAGGTGGGGCAGAGGTGGACAGGGAGGTCACATTTGTCCCCTTGCTCCAGCTCAAAGACAACATTGGTTCAGACCAGCAGAGTTATTATACACAAATTTATGTTATTCAACTGATGTTTAGTAGCTTCCACCTCCCTGCTACCCCTTTACAACAGCTACAGGATGGAACTATGAATTTTAGGGGACATGCCCAGCAATAGGAGAGAGGAACATGTATTTTAAATAGCACTTCAAGGAAAAAAAGGCTCCAGTCTTCTACAGCAGCTGAATCAGAACAAAAATTCCCTCTCTGTGCTCTCCTCTGGAATAATCAGCAGCATGCAAAGTGCCAGGCAGCACTTTTCCTAAAATACGACCACCAGGAAAGTGACATTGTATGAGCTGCAAGATATATGATTCTCCTTTAAACCATGCATACAAAACATGCCTGCTGTGACAGGAATAATGGCTCCAGTCCTCTCTCCCCACACACTGGGAGTGTCAGCAGTGGCTCTGGGCAGGCCAGTGGACCCCAAAATTTAAAAATAAACCCCACTATTCTAAAAATTCTGCTGAACTTCAGTGTATTTGGTTTTGCTTTACATCCAACTTGATATCTGCTTGTCTTCTTCAGAAGAGTGAGAGTTAGGGTGTAAAAACTACTCCAAAATTCAGCAGGGGAACACAATATACAGCTAAAACCATGGTAATTTGGATTTTTAATCTTTGCTTTGTGATATTGGGAAATATCAAGGCAATTCTTCTAATGTAAGAAATAATTCACTTTTAGGAAACTTCTAAATCAAGCCATCTTAAGATTTAGGAGTATAAAAAGGGAGATCAATTAAAAATGCACAAAGCAGCTTTTAAAAATAACTTTTTAATCAACCAATCCTATCTTTAAAATGTGCTAAAAACAAAACTGTCTCCTCAAGGAACATGATGTGCACCTGAAATTGTTTTTATTCCCAAGAAAGCATCATCTACAATTATTAAACTGTATAGATCATTTTTAGATTCCATAGGCTTTCAAAACTCTGAGCATCTTGTCCTGATGTATAGCTGGAATAATGGACATGGTGCTTCCAAATAAGCTTTTTTATTCAGATTTTAATTTGTTTTTAAGCTTTGAAAAGCCACAAAGCCCACTCTGCTGTTCAGGTGTAAAGATGGGAAGAAAGGTAACACCAGTGACCTCCAACAACTGTGTCTTGACTTTCTTAGTATGCCAGAAAACATAAATGTAAATATAATTTAAATTTAAATTATTCCAATGCAGTATCATTAAATTTAAACAGTCTCATTTCAACAACGTTTTATGATGTTACTACCAAAATCTGATGGTTTTATCTGCCATCATGGAGCTGAACTGTGTGAGGGAAGATCAGGGGAAGCTTTGCTCTTACCAAGTCTTTCTCCAAGAAACAAATTTGTGAGGTTGGAATACCAACAATGTGCAGAAATGATTAAAGAAATAATCGACCCAAGGAGTCACAGCAGCAAATCTCAAGTGGTGGGAGCTGAGCCATCCTCACAGTGACTCCCAAACTTTGGAGCTTTGGCACAATCACCTTCCCTGGGACTCCTTCCTTACCTTTGCACCTCCTTGTTCTTCCACACGGAGGCAGACTGAGCCTTTGGCACGCGTTCAATGGAATTCACCAGCTCTTCCATCAGGAGCCTGAAAAATCAAACCTAAATTAGCGCTGCCTCCTCTCACACAGGAGAGAACTTTGGCCCAAATCTTTCCAAAATACCACAGACATTGTAACACTCTGAGGGGTTCTTCACACAGAGGCCATGACCAGCACTGGCCCTGTTTATCCAAGAAGTGTTTCCAATTCCATCTGCTTGCAACAGAGGAGGATCTGGCCCACTGGGTTATGGGCTATTTGGAAAATGCAAGATAATTTCTTCATTACTGACTGCTTGTGATAAGTAATGAGACAAAACACACAACAAAACCTCCTCAGCTGCTGCCTGTCTATCACATAGGGAAACCAAGCACGCTGTCAGAGTGAGCTCTCCTCATCTGCCAACGCAGATTTGAGACAGGAAAAGGTGTCAAGCCTTGGAAATTGTCACTGCAGATTTCCCTGCCCAAAACTAAACAGCATTTGTGATTCTGTGCAGGCTTTCTCTTGAAGTTTGGAGCACAGGGACAGCATCTGGAATGACTTGGGGTGGGGAGAACCACACCAGTGCACTCTCCCACAAGACTCTGTTTGTTATCTCCAGCTCTGGACCAGCAAAGCCCAGAGGTTTACTACTCATTTGTATTTACACAATTCCTTTCACCTACAAGGGCCTTCAGTTTCTGTTTGTTTTCACACAATGGGGGAATTACTCTGGCATGGGAAGTTTGCACAGGACCTTCAGTGGACAAAGATTCCTGCCCTAAAGTGCTTACAGAGTAGTCCAGATAGGAGGGCCTAATCTGGCTCCAAAATACTGAATGTAGCAGCCCTGCAGGAGAGAGGAACAGAGCTCAGCTCCAGTTAGGCCTCACCTGCAGCATTTGGTGTTGATCCATCCAATCAACAAGACAATTTTGTAAAAATAAACTGGCAAGTTTGATGACTGTTCTGGTTTTGACTGCACTGTCAGATCTTTTTCTACCTCAGTCTCCCATTTCTGCCATTTCTCTCAGTGCTTCTCTCTGGGGTTCAGAGCTCACATAGCTCAGCTGTCATTTGAGATGATGTCAGCCTGAATTCCTTTCTGTGGAGGGGAGGAAGGTGTGATTATGTGGAATCATAAAATCCTAGAATGGTTTGGGTTGGAAGGGACCTTGAGGATCATTTAGTTCCAACCCCTGCCATGTGCAGGGACACCTTCCACTGGACCTGGTGGTTCTAAGTCCTGTCCAGCCTGGTCTTGAACTCTTCCAGGGATGGAGCAGCCACAGCTTCTGTGGGGAACAAGTCCATTTTTCTGATTGGGAACTCTCCTTTTGGTTAAGGGGAACAGAGGAGAGCAGGAGAGCTCTTTGATCCACGGTTTTTGAAGGTCTGAGGTTCCCTATGTGGCAATTACTGAGGTGTCTCAGCCCACTCAAATTCCACTGTCCCACATCTATGGCCTGGACTCAACACAAAGCACCTGCTGGAAGTGCTGATGCTTCCAGAGGTTGGGAAACATGGAGTTAACACATTTACAGCACCAAGGGCTTGGCTGGTGTTCAGCTCCTGCCTGAAAGCCTCTTTGGAACATTAGACACCACTCCTCTCCCCACATTGTCCCTTACACCTTCTCCTCAGCAGTGATGAAAGAGGAGCAGAGAATCTGAAGGGGATTTTTACCTGCCAATTTGAACAGTGGGCTCGGTGGCATAAACTGTTCCAGTGAATCCTGTGTACTCTGTGATGTAGGGCAGGGCCATCATGCAGTGATAGTTGGAGATCAAGATCACATCCACTGTGGAGAGGTCAAGCAGTTCAGTCTGAAAACAAGAGCAGAGATAAGCAACTTGTAACCCTTTCATGCAGTTTAATAAATGGCAGAAAAACTTCTCTTTTTTTAAACTTTATTGCAGGAATGTAACTGGTTTATAAAAGCATCTCTCAGCTGTGGCAAAGATTAATGTTGCCTTTAAATTAACAAGATTTATTTTAAGAGCCCCCTAAAATTATTCCATTCTCCAACCTGGAAAGGAAACCATGTCCTGGGTTTTTTCTGTCTTTCAGGTGATGAAATGGCTGCTGTTATGAGATCCATGATTATTTTATTTTTATCAAATAATTGATGCATGCATCTCCTTGGGAAGGGACACCAAAATTTCTCCATCAGTGATTTAGGGTGTTTCATTTTCATTTTTTTTTATGCAGCACATCATACTGTACCCCAAGAAAGAGATGAATGAAGACTGTATTTATTCATTTGCTTAAAAATAATCCTCATATTTTCCCAAAGTAAATGTTTGGCATCTTTCTCATTCACATTTTCTACAGCAGGAGATGAAGCCCATTCACAGGATACAACAAAATGGATGGGTGGGCTCAATTAGTTTTGATGTGACAGTTTAGATAAGAGTTCTGAGAGTGAAAGAAGATTTCACACATTGTTAAAAGAATTTTAATTAGAAATATTTACTGGTAATGCTATAACACAAATGGTGTCAAGTCAGAAATTTACAAGATTACTGACCTCTAACTCAGTTATTATAGAGCAGCTAATGGAATTCAACACTCATCAAGCACATATTATCTGATTACAAGGCTTGGTCCAGCAATTTGAATAAAAAAGGCAAGAAAGTAGGTCACTCTGCTTTGCAGAGGGCTGACACAGTGCTCTGGTGACAAGCTGCTTAACTCCTCCTAAGCACTCATGGTTTCAATCCAAGATCAGCAATGATCTCTGAGCTGAGAACAGGAGGTGACACATCACCCTCAGCTCCATGACAGGGAAACCTTTTATCTTCTGGGCTTCCAGGCAGGAACACATCCCTGGAAGGTATCAGAGGATCTGCTGATGCCTGCTCCTGCCAAAGCTTGGATTGTCCACACCTTGGTTTGGACAGCTTTCAGCTGTGTCCAGACGGTACAATCAGAATCAGATTCTGGACTGGTTTGGGTGGGAAATTCCTTAAGACCAACCTGTTCCACCCAGGTTGGGAACCCTTAAAGACCAACCTGTTCCACCCAGGGACATCTTCCATGATCCCAGGTTGCTCCAAGCCCTGTCCAGCCTGGCCTTGGACACTCCCAGGGATCCAGAGGCAGACACAGCTTCTCTGTGCAAGGGCCTCCCCACCCTCCCAGTCAAGAATTCCTTCCCAAATTCCCATCCATGCCTGCCCTCTGGCAGTGGGAAGCCATTCCCTGTGTCCTGTCCCTCCATGCCTTGTCCCCAGTCCCTCTCCAGCTCTCCTGGAGCCCCTTTAGGCTCTGAAGGGGCTCTGAGCTCTCCCTGGATCCTTCCCCTCTCCAGGGGAACACCCCCAGCTCTCAGCCAGGCTCCAGAGCAGAAGAACTCCAGCCCTGAGCTGAATCCCAGCCCAGCAGAGCCATCAGGAGGATGCACAGCAGCACTTTCCATCCTCAAGCATGGCACATCTCGGTACCCTAGAAGCATTTACTGATAGCATGAAAAGGGTGTCAAAACCAAAACAAAGTGAAATCTTCCCTGGGGCTTGCAGCGATTTCACTAAAGTGCCTTTGAGCTGAAGAGGCTTAAAAATGTTTCTTGCATGTGAAGTGAGAGCAGAAAGGTGCCAAGCAAAGAGAGGGCTGCACCCTGCACTCTGACACGTGTGAGAGTACTCTGCTGCTGAGACAGCCTCATCTCACCTTGTGGCTGCTGGATTAGACCCAAATCTTGGCTTGCTCTGGCAATGGTGCTCTGGAAGGGATACAGAGATTCTCTGGGTAACTGCTGCTGCAGACAAGTTTCTTCAAAAGAAGTGGCATGGAAGGAGATAAAGTAAAAGCCTCTTTCACACAAGCTCCCTCTTATCCTGTGTTGCCAAACAGCTGCAACATTTCCACTCTGTTTGCAGCTGGCCACGACTCCTGAACCTCCTGCAGACAGGTGAGCTCAGGGTGTGAGCTGGGTGTCACAGCAGATCTCTTCCCAGGGTTCATGGAGGACATGTGGCATCTGATGGGAATTTTGGGAAACATCTGAGAGGCCATTTTTAAAGTCCCTGCAATGGTGATGTGCAGTTGGTTGTCATGTTCTGGCTGTAGGATGGGCTGCTGGGAAGCAGCTTTGTGAGTGCTAACAGGAGTAAGATGAAGCAGTGACTCCCTGTCTGTCATATTCACAGCTACACATGTGGGTGCTTTCCAGCCCAAAGTAACCAGAAAGTCTGGCTGAAGCACCCTAAACCCCAGCAGATAATAATTCCAAAGAGAATCCAGCACATAAACCCCGTCCTTCCCAAGATCTGGGCCATAATGGCACTTTCTATACACACAGAGATGCTTCCCACATCCCTCAGCTTCACAGGACAGAAACCAAAAGAAGAAGAACCCAGAATTCACAAGAATCCAGAATTCACAAAACCCCAGAATTATTAGGGATTTGGGCTGGTCTTTTTTGTTTCATTGGATTATGACAATTCCAGCTGGGTTGGAATGGTTGTAATCTGTTGGAATCACTTGCCAAAACCAGTTCCAGAGCTGACAACTTGTTGGGAAGAATCAGGATGACAAGAGTGATGCCAGAAGTGAGTGCCATGGGATCCACACATGAGAACAATATTGCCAGAACCTCAGCAGGCTGACAGGAACCTTCCAGGAGTGTTTTGTGCTTTCTGCAAGGTTTTTTTTGTGTTTTGTGTTTTCTGCAAGGTCAGGCAGAAAGGAAAAAAAATTCTGCCCTCTGAACACACTGAGGAAAGGGACACTATTCCCATGCTGCTCTCCATTATTTATCCCCACCTCTCTCTGCTCAGCTTTTTATATCTTTATTTCTCCTACAGCACTCCCCATATCCACTGGGTGATTCCAGGTAATCCAAACATCTTCAATGGTCTTGCTTGCTTGTTCTAAATCCAGAAATTCCAGTAAAAACCAGCTTGAGCAGCCACTTGCATGTGGATGTGAAGACCCAGCTCTTCCCTCAAAGAGGCTGTAAAAGTTTTTAACCTGAAAGTGGTGCTGGCAGAAGAGCAGCCAGCAGAATCCAACCTGGCCTAAGCACAGCTGGCTCCCCAGGGATGTCCTGCATCTGTGGCTAGAGACAAGCAGCTTTCCTCACCTTCATACCCTGTCCTCATCTGGATCAGCACATGGATCCTGTCAGTCAGCCCAGCTCAGACTGGTTGTCTTTGAAAAGCCACAAAAAGGGACAGTTCAGTCTTACTCTTGTGTCAGATTATTTGTTCAGTCTTACTCTTGTGTCAGATTATTTGTTTAAGGAGACCTTCCATGTCTCCAAAAGGGTTGTTTCCATCCTTTTTTCAGTGTCATAGAGCCTGAAATTATCTTAACAACACAGAGTTTTACCAGTGTTATTTACTGAGTATTAATAAATTAGCAGGAACCTGGTAATAATAATTTCACAGGTTTGTCCCATGTGATTGAATGGAGTCAGATTTTTCAGTAAGGCTTTGAACAAACTCACCTCTGGCAAGCAGAACTCAGGCACAGAGTCTACAAACACATGGCCAGAGCACTCCTTCAGCTCCTGTAAAAAATCACACCAACAGAGGAGACACAAAAATGCAACACAGTGTTATCCAAGGCAGCACATTTTGGATTTTCCAGACACTTTCTTTATCACAGGTAATTTCCAGCCCATTACTACAGGACATTTATCCCCCTTCTAAATACAATTTGGTGCAGGCAGATCTGCTGAAATTGCTTTCATGGCACATGAGGCTGCTTGGTACCTGAAGGGATCAAATCTCCCTTGGGAAGGACAGAGAGAGCACTCTGGGAGGTAAAGAAAGAGCCCTGGTAATGACCAGGAAGGCAAGTTTGGAATTGGTTCCAACCTCCTCTGTCTTACTAGAACCTAAATCCAATTTATAGCCCCTGTCTCAGAGAATTTGATGAAACAACTTTTGGGGATTTGATTTCCACATGGCACATTTTGTTAAACTCTAGCCCCTATTTTCTTCCTCTTTTTTAAGGCTGACATCAAAAACTTTTGTCACATGAGAAGTCACATTCTTCAGGGTGGAACAAAAACATTCTCAACTCTATCACAGCACAACTCACAGGCTCCCTACCACCCATCCTGCCTTCTCTCCTGTCCCACAGCAAGTGGGCTCAGCCAGCTTCAGAGTGACAGAATTAAAGATTGAATCCAATTCTTAATAATTACAGTGCACCTGCCAACTAATAAGGAATGAGCAATTACATCTAGTGGCAGAAGTCTCCTAACCTCATCTCAAGGGAGTTCAAAATGATTAAAAGTAGATCACAGCACATTTCAATGCCTCTCCAGGACAGAAGTTTTAAAACTGAGTGCTGTAACAGGAATGTCCACCCCACATGATAAAACACCTCCCTTTGACTCCTTCCCTTGGCTTTTTCCAGCATGGGTCAAAGAATTTACCATTCCAGGCACTTACAGTGATCAAGGTGAAGTTAAGAGAGCTGCCTTTGAATTTTTAACATGATTTCCACGGCCATTGTCTGAGTTTGGAGGTTTTTCCTGAGCACACACTGCAGCAGCAGCATCCCAGAAATTTAAATATATTCCAAATAAAACTACAGTGACAGTCTGTCCATCCTTTGGAGCCCAGAGCTCTGACACCAAAGCTGGGGTTCAGGAGACACAAATTCCAGGGAATTCAAACTGAGCAACTCCATTTCTGCCCCTGAGCCTCTGCAGCCTTGCAACTGCCAGTTAGCAAGTGCTCTGAATAGAGCTGTTACTATTTTACCAACAGAAATGCTGCCTGCACAGTTTCTTTTGTCTCCAATGAGAAGAAAAATCGGGTCTTTAATCTGTGATCTTCAGCTCCCTTGTCTGGAAAAATCAGATCAATCCATTTTGTCCACCTCAAAGTCCCCTACAAAAGCAACTATTATCACTGTTTGCTTTAATGTTCCCATAGTCAGAGAACAGTCTATTAAGCATTTTCTCCACTGGTACCTATTGCTGCCCACATTTGAAATGTATCTGCCTATTTTACTAACATCTGACATATTTTTTGTGCTCATTGTTCCCTTATGGCAGATCAAGCTGCCCGCTGCAGTGCCAAGTTTTGGTTGAAGCCTCAGATAAATTCTGCCTCCAAACCTGATGCAATGAAAAGAGGGGGAAAAAAAAAGAGAGCAATTCTGCGTCTCTCATGTTGCTGAGGAAGTTCTGTGTCTTAGAATCAGGAGGCTGGAGACAATATCCTCCCTGCTATGTCCAGCAGCAGAACACATGTTGATTTCAGAGGCCAAAGCCAGGCTTTTCCTCTCTGAGAGACCTCCCATAGGCAAACCATTGCCTTTCCCATAGTTCTGCCTGAAAAAAGTATGAAACCAACCTCATTTATAGGCATGCTCTGAAGCCTCAGTGTCAGAAAAGTGAGGCTGTGGAATAAAAGGCACTCTAAGAAGGCGAAGCACTATTATTTATGGAGCTTCATGAAATACAAAAATATTCACACTGACGACTTCTGCATTTTAAGCAGATTTTTTTATAATCTAGGCTACCTCTGAAGCCTGAGAGTTGCTATTAGCATTTTGTTTCAAAACGTTCTCTGCTCTGCAAGGACATCCTGGCTGCTGGAGGTACACAGAGAAACCTTTGGGATGAGTCAGCTCCTGCAGCACCAGCTCCCAACCTGTCAGGTGGCTTTTTGCATGGCAAGAAAATCCCAAGCATCACTCCAGTACCTTGTCCAGAAACATGCTTCCATCTTTTAAAACCCAGCCAGGAAGTTTGGACAGCCTGGGGCTGTGGAAAGAAAGAAAGAAAAAAGAAACATTATTTCAATATGAACTGAATTATTATCAGTGGCTAAGAACAGACCTTCTCCTTGGTGTCATACAGGCAGAAAACACCACTCCTGTCTCAGGGAAGTAACAGGCCCAATAAAACAGACAGACAGTTTCACTGTGGTTAAGTGTTCACCAAAATGACTTTTACAAATCATGATTATGACACTTATAAGTAAAAATAAATCAGAGGACAAGGCACACAGGGAGTTTTTAGTCATTTATGGTGAGGATTTTTAAAAGGCTCAGTGCTGCTGAGTTCCCTGTGGTGAAAGTGGATGAATAAACACAAGTTAGGGCAGCAACAAACTCTGTGCTCGAAACAACACAAAAGCACCATAAAACTGTTCTGGGACAGAGGACAACAGAGAAATATTCCCATCAGCAGTGGCAGGGAAAGACTGATGCTCTGGTTGAGTCATTTATAGACACAGGTTGGGATTTTATATCCACATAAACCATGGTTTTGTGCCTGGGTGTCACCCTGAGGACCCACACCAACAGCTGTACAGGACACAGGGGCAAGGAGGCTTTGCTGAGCCCCTTTTTTTATAGTTTCAAATGCTAACAAAGGAATTTAAAGGTAGACATTGTAATTCTGAGTTTACAGCAGTAATGGCTGCAGCATTTCTTGCTACCATAACTGAGAGACTTTATTTCACAGTGACATCTGATTTTTGTATGAGCCTACAACTTAGCTCTGAACACACACTCTGCCCAGACTGAAGTTTATTTACACAAATAAAAACAACTTTTGAGTAAACAAGAGAACTGAACCCACCTGAAACCAAAGAACTTCAGATTTGGACACAGAACCTGGTTGCAATGCACTTTGCAAGTGCTGTGCACTAAGCTCTACTGACAGGCGTGTTTATATCCTAAAAGCACTTTCAAATTCAACATCTTGAAAATAGGAAGTGATTCAAGGGCTCAGAGGAATGCTGTGTTCAGACTAACAGCAATATAAAAGAACAAATTCTGACACCCCAGTAAGTCACAAGGAAGGGAAAAGGGAAATCCATGAGTCAAGGAGTGAAGACAGAAGGTAAGAGGTGAGAGCAGAAGGATCTGTCATGGAGGAGCTGTGCCAGAAGGGCAATTCCCTTCTGAGGATAAAGAGCAAGGCTGAAGAAGTCTGATGGCAGAAAAGATGAAGTGACTAAATGTGCTGCCCAGTGGATTGTTCAAATGCAGAATTCAGGAGCAGTGATTTGGAGACTGAGGGGGCTGAGTAGAATTGGTGCAGTGAGTCTAAAAGAGTTATGGAAAAAGCAAGAACAAACCACTCTGATGTGCAACAACTCTGCCAGATACAGGAGGACAGGACAGGAAGCTTGGTTGGAAGGGCCACCTGGAGGGCTGCAGTCCAATGTCCCAACACCAGCACAGGGTCAGGTCAGGGCCTTGTGCCTTGCAAATCCCTGGGTCCATCCGTGGTTTCAGCAGCACGAGGCAGAGCAGAATAAACTTTAATTGTCCTACTCCCCATAATTTAACCTAGCAAAAGTTTTGCTTTATTCATGATGAAAGAGCACTAAACTTGTACTAAACTGGCATCCACTGAGGAGTGAAGAGTCAGGTGTGTCTTGTGTGTGGCTGAAAGCAGAACAAGCAACACAGGACAGAAAGGACTCTTTACCTTGGAGCCAAGAAGCAACACAGCTCCTGCTGACATCGTTGTGACATTGCAATAGAGTGACTGATTAATCCAAACTAGCTGGAACTGTCCCATAAATAATGTGAGCAAGTGTGTCATGGCTAGACAGGGAAGGTTAAGAGCTTCCCACATGCTCATTTTACCATTTTGCATTTGACTTTGGTGCAGGGGAGAAAACTCCAGTTGACAAACCTCCTTTAAAGTACAGGAGCACAAAGAGCTGGGCAGCTGCAGGTACTCAGCACAAGCTCCATGGGCTGGTGAGAAGGGGGAATGCCATTTCCAGGGCAAGGGGGAATTAAATACCTTTGCACTGGCATTGCTTTGAGGAGCAAAGAACCCTGAAAAATGCCCAGTGCCTTTAATGCCACAAACACTGCAGCACTTTCCTCTCTTATAGATTAGAGCACAGGCTCGCAAAATATTTGCTCAAGGAGGGTCCCATGCCAGGTAGGACACAGGAGTGAGCTGTGTAGCAAAGATCCTCTGTAATATCACACATTTGGGCAGCTTTGCAGATCACATAGTGAGATTTGCAGAATCCAAGGGGTTCATGGATCCTGCTGGAATCTCTGGCTAAAGACAGCAGAGAGAAGCATGGCTGCTCTCAGGTTAAAGTCTCACTCATGTCCATCTCCAGTCAGCACATCTGGTTCTGAGAGGATGCAGCTGGACACGACACCAGATCTGTGTTCAAATCCCTCAGTCCTTCCTGTCACCTTACCTGGCATCTGATGACAATGTCAGCTCTCTGTCCCCCATGTTATGTTGGTAACACACATTTGAATTTCTGAGGTGTTTGGACATCATGGTAATGGACTCCTAATCTCAAATGGTACACCTATGGGTACTACAGAGATAAGGACTTTGCAGTGGCAGCCACATTCCTCCTCACATTTCTGACTTATTTCCACAACTCTCTGCAGGACACCTGGTTTGCAGAGGAGATCAATTACTTGCCCAAGTCCATGTGCTCAGGCCAATCCTTGCTCTAAGGGGTGTTCAGTCACCTCACTGACAAGATTGATTGGATTTAAATCCAAATGTTTGCTCTGGTTCCACTGGGCCATCAGGGGTCAAATCTGACATCCTCTCTTATTGAGTTTGAGTCATTTTAGTGCCGACATTCTGGAGGGGCTTGGGGAATTCCAGGTTGTGACCTGCAATTTGCCTGTTCATTCCCAGGGTCTGCTACCAGCACACAAAGCTGCCACATCCCAGGGGAAAGCTGATTCCTGCTGCTCTAAAGAACCTCTTAAGCCTTTGTTCAATCATCTCATTTTGCTACTTCTTCCTCTCTCAATTTCCTTTTTTTTTGGGGGGGCTGGGAGAAAGCAAATGCAAGGCAATTCTGTTTGTACCTGGATTTTCAAAATTTTCAAAATTTATTACTGCACCAGTTGGTGCAGTCAGCAGCTACACCATGGAATGGGACAAAAATTGGCTTTCACACTGATCCCTCTGAGGGCATCTGTTGCCTCTCTACAGCAGGTCCTGAACTCCAGGTTCTTGCAGACAATGCCCACATTGTCTATTCCTTTCCTCTACTTTCCAAAAAATAACAAATCATAGGAAGTGCTGGACAAAGTGCTTGAACCTCACTAGGTCACATAGGAAACTCCCTTTTCCAATTGTATTTTGCCCCTCTCAATCAAGCCTTTTCTGAGCCCAGAATGTTCCTCACTTATTTCCTTGTGGATCAAAGTTATTAAATGACTTTTGAGAAAACTCCTACTCCTCCCCATCACTGGGAGTGACTCATTCCCACCTTTCCAACTGCTAATTTTTGTCATTTATTCCATTTACACAAAACATGCCAACCTAACTTACTACCCAAATTAATCTAAAAACCAGGGGAAACACAACTTTGCAGCAGGGCACAGAAAGGAGAACTCAGGATTCTGTTCTAGACTCTGTTTTTGTTTCTCTGCTGTTCCAATCCCATGCCCAGCTGCACTGCCCTTTTATTTATTTAACTTTTAGAAGGGAACAATTATGCCATGCAGGCAACTAACAAGGGCTGCTAAGTGCTATTTTTCTTTGCATTAGTCTGTGCTCTGAAGAACAGCCTGAGAAGGTGGTGCTTAAACAGGACTTGCTGGGCTCCATCTCAGTTCCCCATTTATCTCATCTTGCACGAAGAAGCCAGAAAGATGACAGATATGTGACCTCACTTGTGCTGAGCAGTTGCAGCAATACTTTACTGAAGCTTAGAATAAATTATCTAGAAAAACCAATCAATAAATCCATAAAATGTCTTCCGTCTACTGAGCCAAAGGACGTTATTTTGATAAAGAGAATTTTTAAGTGAACAAAGTCTATTTATGATATCAGATGATGCTGTTCATTTGTACCCATCCCCTCCCTCCTTCCAATACACCATTTCAGGCACAGCACTCCAACTGCAACCCAAGAAGATGCAGACTAAGTGCTGACAAGCCACAGAACTCACCTCTGGACCAGAGGCAGGGGGAGGAAATTGAGGGTAGATGTCATATCCAGCCCACAGTCCAGCATGATGGTGGTGGATTTGAACTTGAGCACGTTGCATGGCAAGGTGGGATGTCCTGACAGGCAGTACTGCAAGAAGAAGGAGAAGGAGTTACTCAGGACCTTTCAGAACATGGCCCTGCCCTGCGTGCTGGGCACTGCTGAAGCCACACCTTGAATCCTGTGTCAGCTCTGGGCCCCTCACTGCAAGGACATTGAGGGGCTGGAGGGTGTTCAGGGAAGGGAATGGGGCTGGAGCACCAGGAGGGGCTGAGGGAGCTGGAAGGGGGCTCAGCCTGGAGAAAAGGAGGCTCAGGGGGGACCTTGTGGCTCTGCACAACTCCCTGACAGGAGGGGACAGCCAGGGGGGTCAGGATCTGCTCCAAGACAAGGGAAACCAGCCTCAAGCTGTGCCAGGGGAGGCTCAGGTTGGACATCAGGAGGAATTTCTTCATGGAAAGGGTGGACAGGCAGTGGGAGGGGGTGCCCAGGGAGGTTTGGAGTCCCCATCCCTGGAGATGTCCAAGGAATGACTGGATGTGGCACTCAGTGGCAAGGTGGGGTCAGTCACAGGTTGGACTCGATCATGGAGGTCTTTTCCAACCTCAGTGATTCTGTGAATGGAGTTCACAAACTGCCTTTGAATGCAAATCACAAACTGCCTTTCCCCCCTTGTTTTTAAACACCATTCCTTGCACACCAAACTAAAACATGATTTCCCATCAATCTGTGTCCCTCAGCTGTGTGTGTTCACTGAGATTTCCCAATGTCAGGGTATTAAGGGCCAGATTTTCTTCAGACAGATTTTCTGATCCCAAGGGTTGAGTGGATGGCAAA
Organism: Arremon brunneinucha; assembly: GCA_035583215.1. NCBI lineage: Eukaryota > Metazoa > Chordata > Aves > Passeriformes > Passerellidae > Arremon > Arremon brunneinucha. Next base: position 110,967,865 of record JAWWEX010000182.1, on the reverse strand, counting down.
GCTCTTCTCTCTGGTTTAGGACACATGCAGAATATTCTATTTTCTTGCAATCACCTATTTTCCCCAAAAAGCCAGGAAATCAGCTTCTTCCAAACTCAGTCCTCCTGGCAAAACTAGAAAATTTGAAAACGACTCGAGGTGGACAGGGAGGCAGAGAAGCCCTGCAGGAGCACAAGTTTTTATTTTGGTAAGAAACCTGCCCCAACACCCCCTGCACAGGTGCAGCAGCTCTGGGGCAAGTTCTCACCTGCTTTTTGTCTCGCTAAACACAAACAGGAAGCAGGAGGGACTGCGCAGCCCCACCTGAATGGAAGCGTTTGTGTATCCAAATCCCAAAGGCTTTGCGAGCTTAATGAGGCGGCGAGCAGGTGATGCAGGGGGCACTTGAGCATCACTGAGATGCAGCCACCTCCTGTCTGCAGAGACGAACCTTTAACCAGGCGCGGGAGCTTCGAGGGACAGCACAACACAAAGGTCGGGTTTGAAACGTGGGATTAGAGACAAAGGTCTGAGCAGAGCGCGGCCACCTCTGCGGGAAGGTTCCTCTGCTCCGAGCAGGGAATTTTGCATCTCCACTCTCCCCAGTGAGGGCATCTGGCAGCGCAGCCACGCTCAGGCGCTCAAATTGGAGCTTTTAAATTCGAGTTTTTGTCAATGGAGATGAAAAATCTCACTTGTCTGGCCGTGCACTGCACTAAAAACAGACTTGGTTTTTTTCTCAGTCATTTATCCCTTAAGCTTGTGTTCTGTACTTCCCTCTACCAAGTGGAAAAAAAGGGGAGATGAATAATTTCATTTTCTACCTCTGCTCACAATAATGTTAACACAGGACTGCAACTGTCTGGATTAACAGCCCTCAAGAAATCTATTTACATACATTCCTCAAAAACCTGCTTTAAACTGTATTTAAATAGTAAACCCGACTAAGCCTCAAATATTAAATTTAAAATATCACAGAGAGTTTTGTTTTAAATTCACAAAGCCTTAATTATTAAGGGGTTACATCACATTTTGTCTTTCTTTTAGTAAAGTTTAAAAAAAAAATGTAAAGCCAAGCTGGTGAAGGAGTGAGGAATTCACTTGGTTTATTCACAAATGTAACACTCTCACGTGAAATTAAGTTCTCACCAGACCAGAACTTTGACAAATGAAGCTATAAATTGAAGTAAATAGAAAGAAATGAAGGGAAAAATAAGTTCTATTTTTGTGGCTTTTAAACTATTGGTAATTAAAAAGGCAATGAAATATCACCACTTTTATCAGTAAAATATTTTCTTGCCTTTTTCTGTAATCATGAGTGGTATCACAACCCTGACATCTATGACCTAACTGGAAAATCTTCCTTTTTTCCTTCTTTAAAAGCAGCTAAAATCATCTCTCTCTGTGGCTGTCATGTTGAGGTAAATGGATTCCTGGGAGTCAATGGATTCTTTCTACCAGATTCAAACAAAGTGACAGAAAAATAAAAAAGGCAATTTGTATTTTCTATCCAGCTGTTGGCACAGGTGACATTGCTGGGCCTGCACCTCTGTTAGAATTCTGGATTAGGAATCCAGGAATAGGAGTGTTTGCACTATGTGTGTCTCTACACTATATAAATGTGATCATTTCCACACAGTTTATTCTTGTTACTGTTTAAAACACATCCAGAGCTTTCACTCATGTTCCTGGCTGAACTAAAATGAAGTTTTTTATTCCAAGATTTGCCTGATACCCTTATGGCTAAAGGCTGGTGCAGCCAACACACAAAGGTGCCTCATCTCCTAACTCCAAAAGTCACATTAAAAATGACACAAAACACACAAAAGGCATAAATATGCTCAGCCCACAGCTCTCCTGGCAGGATTTGCAAACTGGATGGAAGTTTGGCAGTGGGGCACAAGTTGAGGGGTTCATTCCAGATGCTCAGGGCCTGGGAGAGGCAGGTTCTCCACAGACACCCCATTCCATGGAGGGCAGGGAGATGGTGGCTCAAACTTGCACCTCCAAACCATTCAGAGTTGTGCAGGTTAAAGGCAGAGCTTGGAATTCCAAGTGAAGCCAACAAATCCTGCAGGGCATTCCTCCAGTATTAGTATCACATGCCAGCTTAAAGTCTGGGGGGAAGTGAGCACTGAGGCTTGCCTGAGTCAAAGCACATTTGTGTTTGTGGGAGTCTGAGGTTTTCACTGGGTTCTGAAGCAGACCTGGAGTCAGAGTTTCAGAATGGTTTGGGTTGGAAGGGACCTTGAAGCTCATCCCAAACCCTCTGCCATGGACAGGGAACATTCCATTAGTCCCTCACCTCAACCCTGTTCTTCCAAATTCAACCCAAATCTGTGAGAAAAGAGAATAAAAAGCGTCTGACCCCTCTCCTTACAACCCCAAATTTAGACACATCTCCAGAGAAATATAAAGTGAAGAATCTCATAATTCTCAGTACCTGAATTTAAAAACAGGTCTAAACATGCTCCAACACAGACCCCAGACAGTTTGTATTTCCCTTCTCTACCTCTTCCCTCTCTCTGTCCCTATGCAAGACTCTAAACATTAAAGGAGCTCTGCATTTCCACTGGGGTCTTTAAATAAAGATTTTCCAGTTTGCTTTTTCCCCACTGAATTCCATCAGCCTCTTCAATCACACCCAGAAGTATTTGACTTAGCAGTGTTTGTCCCACTGGAAATATTCATCCCTGCACAGATCCTTATCACACAGGTAAGATTAAGCAGGATCAAGCTCCTTGACCACCTGCCTCTAAATTGTACACACTTCCATAGAGAGCAGTTTTCTAAAAGTGTTAAAACTGCACATTTATTTCTATGAAGCTTTGTTATAACACACTGCTCAGTCTCAAAACCAAGAGACAATCTTAAATTGAATAGTGGTGTCACTTCAGATTAAATAAATCAAATATTATGCTCAGGTGTGTTGAAAACTGCTTGGGTTTTCACCTCCAGACCAAGAACTGCAGCACATTATGTGAAACTGAAATTCTTCCTGGAAAGCAAAGCAGCTCCTGAATCCAAGGTCTCCAGGAAAGTGAAACAGCTCAAGAGAGGAGACCAATATCATGGGTCATGTACTTTCTGACAGAAGACTGTAATATCAGAACCAAAACCCCTGCCAGAAGCAAGGTGCACCCTTGGCAAAGCTGTTAAAGCTGTTCCAGGCTCATTTTAATTTTCTTTTTTTTTTTTTGTTAGCATCTCCCTGTATTATCACGCTGCAGATGGAAAACGTCTTTATCACAAACCACGGGCATTTATTCACGTTCCTCGCAGAGCCCAGCAGAAGCCACACGTGCAGGGGAACAGCTCCACGCCAGACGCATGTTAAGGGCTAGGAAGGCTGAGAAACATTTTCTCCTCTTCCTCCTTCAGAATCCTACTAAGATTTGACCCCATCCAACACCTCAAACCCGGGTCAGGGCCGACCCCCGACTTCCCCCACACCTCAGGGCCGACCCCTCAGCCCCTCCCCGCCCCACTATCCCCCCCTTATCCCTCAGACACCCCCTTATCGCTCAGCCCCCCCCCCCCCCAACTCCCTCAGCATCTCCTGCCCCCTCTTTTCCCTCAGGCCCCCCCTCCAGCGCCTCAGTTTCCCCTCATGCCCGGCGAGGCTGAGACTGCGCAGCCCGGAGGGGACCTCGGGAGTCCTCCCGCCGCCGGGGGAAGGCCGAGCACCCTCCCCGCCCTCATGGCCGCCCGCCCCGGGCACTCACCAGCTTCATCGCGTCCCCCGGTTCTATTTACCGGGACAATCCTGCCCCCCTTCCTGCCCGCCCCGCCGCGCCCCGGGGCATCATGGGCGTTGTAGTCCCGCCTCCCCTCCGCCCTAGATAACGTCATGGCCGCCCGACGCGTGCCGGGAGCTGTAGTCCGCCCCGAGCGCAGTCCCGCCGCCCCATTGGCGCGCCGCGCGCCCGCGGCACGCTGGGAGTTGTAGTCCCGGCGCCGCGGGTCTCCCCGTCACCCTGGGGAGGGGGGAACTACAAGTCCCAGGGTCTCACAGCTGCAGCAGGTGGGGGCTCGGATGTTGATATCAACATGGCGCTTGTCAGACAGACAAAGACAGTCGGTCTGGTGTGATTGAGCCAAAAAAAAAAAGCCCCAAAAAAAAGAGAGGGAGCGGGCGAGGAGGAGGGAGCGGCAGGAGGAGCGCCGGGCGGGGAGGGGGCTGTGTCCTCGGGGGGCGTGGGGGGGCTGAGGGATTTCCTCCCCCCTATTGTTCTCGTCCCTCCGCGCCCCCCGTTAATCTCCCCTCAATCTGGGGCGGGGGCGGGCGGGGGGACCCCCCCAGTCCCGCCGGTCCATGGTGAGGCGGAGGCGCCGGCAGCACCCAGAGGTGAGTGTCGAGGGGGGATACGGGGGGGGGAGCGGCGGCGGCGGCGAGGGGAGGGGGCGGGCGGGTGGGTGGGCTGGAGGGAGGGAGGGCAGCGGGAAGGGGTCCCCCCTCCGCCGGCACCGCCGGGAGTCGCTCCGAGCCGGAGAGCGGGATGTGCGTGAGGGGGGCAGCCGGGGGCGGGCAAGGGTGGGCAGGGGCAGCCCCTCAGCACGGGGTAGAGTTGGAGCCGCGGCTTTGGGGGGCTCCGCGGGTGCCCCGGATCGGGGGAGGAGGAGGAAGAGGAAGAAGGTGTCCCCGGGAAGCTGCAGCGGGAGGGCAGGGCACCTTTGGGGTTCGCTGTTCCTGCCATTTGTGTATTTATTCTGATTCCTCCCATCTCCCGGGTGTGGGGCACGGAGTGGCCGCCGCGGAGCCCCCTCAGCCTGGGTGGGTGCTGCGGTTTTGGGGTGTTCGGGTGTTGCTCGCCGCGGAGTTTTGGGGTGGGCTGGTGCGACCCCCGGCGCTCCCTGTCCCGGGGACCCCCGGGCACGGCGGGGAAGGAGGGAGGCTCCGACCTGCGGGGATGGAGCTGGGTACGGAGCCCCCTCCACTCTGCCGGGGAGCTCTACCCTCTGCGAGGGCTCCGGGGGCTCCTTTTCGGGAGCTTTGTGCCGCTGGAGGTCGGGGAACGGGGCTCAGGGTGCCCCGAACCCCTCCGGTTCTCAGATCTCTATGGCAGCTCTCGGGGCTTCCGGAGGTTTTCGGGGAGGGCACAGGCGTGAAAGCCCCGAAGGGTGTCGGTGTGCTGGAGAGTTTAACGTGGGAACGGGTGGGGGAGGAGGAGGACCCGGAGGGAAGTCATTCCCAAAATGTGCGGGGAGAACTTGGGTGGGGTGTCAGACGCTTGTTTGTTTTGTACTTCTTGGGAAGCGGTGGGTGAATGCTTTCGTGTCCCGTGTCCCGGGATGGTTTTGGGTCAGAACGGTTTGACCGCAGGAGCGGTCGGGGGAAGCGGCAGGACATTCTGCTGGAGTGTTTGCCTCAGCTTCGGGCTTAAAACAAAACAAGATGCGAGTGTGTTTAGGTGCAGAATACACATCCGAGCCAGACCCCGCCGAGTTCCTCGACCTCAGTTTTGTCTGATGGGTTCTTTCCTTTCTTTCTTTTTTTTTTTTTCTTTTTTTTTCCCTAGTTGGTGGAGTGTCTCTTGGTATGTTTGCAGAGCACTTCTTGGGAAGCATTTTGTTCTTTGCGATAGGTCTGGAAAAGCCTCGGTTGGACGTGCTGTTTTTTCCCCAGTTCTTTCGTGTTAGGGACAAAAAAAATTGCTGTTTTGGGGGGTGGGGAAGGAAGAAGGAAGAGGAAATGAAGGTTTAAGCATGTTCGTGGAGTCGGGTCTGTCTCAGTTTGTTCAGGTAACACTGGGAGCGTGATTCGGTGGCTTTTAAGTACAAAACGTTTGTGAACAAAAAGCTGGGGAGATTTAAACTTTGTAGGGAGGAAAGCGTTAAAGTGATGGCCAGGGAACGCGGATCTGGGAGACGCTACCTACGTCTGCCTGCTTCAAACTAGTGGGGATGGAGGGAAGGAAAAAAAAGAAAACGCTGGGGAAAAATATCCCTACAATTTGCATGAATGATGCCATGTAAAATACCGGAGCGAGGAATTGTGCTCTGCAGACGCTTTGTGGGCTGGCGAAAGCCTGAAGTGCCTGCTCGGGTCCCGTGATATGACTCGCTCATTTCTGCAGGGCTCATCAGGTACAGGCTCTGCTTCCTTCCTGGGATGGTGCAGCTGGCATTTGATTTCCTCCGTGGATGGGAGAGGAGGAGTCCTGTGCAGTTTTTTCCCCGAGATGATTGCATTTTCTTTGGCCTTGCTGTACCCTGCCTCATTAGTAGGAACTGCATCTATACTTATTTACCATTATACCGTGTCCCTTGGGAATCTGGGTGTAGTTTGGAGTAGGTATATATGGATTTATCACTCCTAACATTTTTTTTCCTCCCATCGTGCCATCAACAGCAGAGAACAAACTTAATTTATTTCTGTGTTTTACATCTCCCTTTTTACCATTTCTCTTCCAAATTGCTAAGAAAACATCTCTGAGATGGAGAGAGGGGAGAAGGAAGAAAGGGATGGAAAATGTTGTCTGTGCAGGGATGCATTTGTTATCTGCATGTGTGGGGAAGGGCAGGGTTTGTTTCTGCATGTGAAAACTGGGATTTGGGAATGTTCTTTTCCCCTTATGTGAAGATTAGTCTTTAGCCCTGTGATGGCCACAACTTTTTCTGTCTGGTTGACAGAATCACTCGAGGAGCCTGGGCAGGAGGCTGGGAACAAGGAACTTGTGTTTCGCTCCGTGCTGCCTGTTCTTCCTCCCCTCGTTCCCTTAGCACCAGTGCAAGCCCCAGAACAGGCATCAGCATTTTTCCTCCTGTGTCATCGCACTGTTCCGAGCAGGTCTAGACGACATTGTGGTATGCAGGCTGCCAGCTGGGTTACAGGAATGCTACCCTAGGTGAAACGGCAGGATTTTTAAGGAGGGGTAAGGAAATCTGGGAGAAAATCCTGTATGAATGAGGCCTGGTTTTCTCTAGAACTGCTTCACTGAGCGGTGTCAAGCAACTCCTTGGGTTTATTGACCTTTCTGGACAACGTGCATCTCTCTATCATTGTGATTCTGATAATTCCATAAAATCTGTGGCTGCTGTCAGATGCAGGGAGCTCATTTTTAAGGCAGTTTCTGTGTGGGTCTTACTGGTCTCTTACAAAGGGATATTAGAAGTTGATAGCTGTGCAGTGTTTTGAAAACTAAATTATCATGAAATGTTTACTTTATAGTGATAATCCATAGGTTCATGGGAGTGTTTGGTGTTTTTTTTTCATTGCTGTCTGGATTTGGGAAAAGAGTGGGGCTCTGACGTTCATTTTTAATACCAATCTACTTTTTAATAAAATGCATTTTTATTAAGCATGACTGTCAAAAATTGTTCTGTTGTTAACTTTTGGGACTGCTCTTTTTGTGTTGTATGTCAGTGGGGCAGGGGTGAAATTTGGGTCTTTGGGTGGAGAATTGGGAGTTTTGAAACTGAACCATGAGAAAGGAGGAAGCTGTACTGTTCCTTATACCAAGGGATCTGGGAAGGTGTTTGGTTGTATATGGTAGAAAACAAATGAATTTTTAGGAAACAACAGCACATTTTATTCTAAAGAAAGCAACTTGTACTTGACAGTGATTTCTGTGCAGAGCTTTTAAGGACATTACAGAATGACAGGCTACAGTATTGGCATTCGTAGCAAATCTTTTTCATCTGCAAAGTTTTAGATTTTGAAATCAAAATACTGTCAGCTTAAGAATCTTACTGCAAAAAACGAGATGCCTTTGTTCCTCCTGTCAATAACTTCATGCAGCTTTGATTCTGAAGTCCCTGAAGTTTATTTCACGTTATGCTGATTTTAACAGAGCGGGATTGGATTCTGCATACGTGTCCTCGTGGGATTGGGCTTTAATTATACCTGTGCTGACAATATGATCTTGTGGGTTATCAATGCAGTGAGACCAATACTGTGATTACTGCAGGATTTTTAGGACATAATGAGGAGAATTTGATTTTTTTTTTGAGGAGGGGTCAGTGTAACTCGTAACCCTAAAGCTGGTTTTATTTGTAAGTTTAGTAATAAACTGTATTTTAGCATTCCTGTATTGACTAAAGCTCCCTTCTGACTCCTATTAAATTAGGATGGCTGGGTAGCAAAGTGTACCAAGAGTTTGTATCTGAACACTCAGTCATGCAAACGGGGTGTGTGGTAGCTGTGAATGCAGTTCCCAGGATTAATGCTAAAGATAAGTGTTTTGACAAATGCTTTTAATTTGGGGAACAATACAAGCAAGAATGACAGGAAATGAAAAGAAAGTGCTATTTTCTGTCTCACAGGTGGCAAACAAAGGTGTAGAGGGATCAACTTGCCCAGGTTCCTACAGGGAGTCTGCAGCAGAACTCGCAATCAGTCTGTGATCTCAAGGGTTTGTCAGGGCTTTAATCAGTTTTTCTTCCTCCCCTCATTAATTGGCTAGCTTTGACATTTTGAAAATAACATCTAGAGATTATTTCTCTTTTCTCCAGTTTCAAACTTTATCGCCTGAAGTTTTTTTTGGGATTTTTTTTTTTTCATTTTCAGTCAGGCCTTGAAAACACAAGGTTGGAAAACTTGATCTGAGCAGCACCTCCCTGACATATGATACTATCTCCAAACAGCCCCTGACAAGTGAACCCTCTCATTGAAATCATGTGAGGAATTTTATTACTCAACTCTGAAGATCTTCTGGGGGAAAGGAGGTTGCAAACTATTAACTCTGTGGTCTTCACTGCAAGTTGGCAGATAAAATGCTCTTATGTATTTGAGGCTGTCATGTGGTCCCCAGCCAGAAGTAGAGAATCAGCTTTGTAGTCGCTGACCAACCAAAAATTTCATCTTGTCACTGTGAGAAACACATTTATTTTTGTGTTGTGCCTGCAGATTTCAAGTGAATATTCTCCTTTCTTTAAACATGTTCCTGATTATATCCTTCCCCTCTTAACTGGGCGCTTACACAGCGTTATCCTGTGCTCATATGAGCATGTGGAGAAGCTTTTATCCTTGATAACCTTAAAAAGTCTCTTGGGTTTGGGCAGCTCCTGTGCTTTGCTGTTGCGCTTGGGTTCAGCAGGGGTTTGTTGTTGGTGCAGGCTGCCTGTGTGACACCGCCGAGCTCAGGGCTCGTGTCACAGTCCCAGAGCCTCTGCTGTGACAATTACAGCGCTGTAAAGCCTGCCCTAATCAGGGCTCATCGATTTATGGCCGGAGCAGCACGGCTCCAGAGGCTCCCACTCAGCTGAGCCACTGCCCTCCTTGGCTGTTCCATGGCAAAGCAATACTCTGTGCCTCTTTGTAAATCTCTAGAAGTGCTTAACAGGGTGTTGGTGTTTTATAAATGGGGAAACTGAGGCACAAGGACTGAGTGACTCATGTAAGGTCACGGTCTGAGGCAGCAGCACTTTTAACACAGGTGTCTCCTCCCATCTGTGGCACTTTCCATCTGAGATATATTGATGTACAGGAACCTTGCAAGGAATTTATCTGCTGGTCATCTGATGTGGTCATTAGGATATCTAAGTCCAGAGATTGTTTTTTTATGATGATGGGAGGATATCCCACTGACTTCTGTGGCTCATCCTTGCTTACTCAGTTATTTTTCTTGCTTTTAAATCCATTATATTCCATCTCCCATCAGGTGAAGAGCAAACTTTCTCACAAGACTGTGAGGGATTCCCTTTCTTGTACTGCTTTTCTTCTGCTTCATTTAATAGATTTTTTTGGTGTCGGACTTCTGATCTATGTGAGGAATGCACAGGCGTGTCTGTTACTTGTTTTACTTCAGCCCCATGTTAATACAGACACCAGCAGGTTGAAAAATTGCTGTTTTAATGTGCTTTATTAAGAATTAAAAGAAATAATCTATAACTGGTTATTCTCCCTGTCTGTGTGGAGGTTTCCCTTTCCCAGTTCTAAATCAAAGCTGCAGGCAGAGTCTGAACTTAAAGTCTGCTCTTAAAACAGGGAACTGCTGTAGTGCTCCTGACAGAGTGAGCTCTGCTTTATCTTCCTGTGCAGCCAACCAGGAGCTGTGGAAGGTCAGTTCACTCTTTCCTACAGAATTCCACTCTGAATGTTCACTTCATCATCTCATCTTGGTTTCAGTGCAATTACCAGCCTGAAACTCATTACCAAGCAGAGCCCTTCCAGCAGGTTGTACATGAATATACCTAAATCACTTCTGTACCAGGGCTTGACAAAGATCCCTCTTGGTGTGTGTGTCCATGGAGTGCTGGCAGGTGGTGCTTCCAATCTCTGTTTGCCCAAAGGGTGAAGTGTTGCTTCCAGGGAAGAGTTTCTTCCAGCCTGAGGAAACAAATTTTGACACCTACCTCATGCACAGAGGTGGCATTTTTTTGTTCTCCATATGTATAAGTTGCATTTTTAAGCTTTATGAAATATACATGAATCCTATTCGCTGCTGTGGTGGTAGATGGGATTTTAATGTCGGGTTGAGGAAGGAATTTACAAGCCAGGCATAAAAATTCTATTAATTATGTTTGGCTCTGCCCCCAGTTGAATCTTGCTTGTCCTGAGTTCCTGGTATCAGTCTTCTCCCCACTTCTGAACTTAATATTTAAGAAGCCTTTTTTTTCTTTTCTTTTCACTTCCTCAGAATTTTTAAGCTCAGCAGCAGGATAACTACCCCTGAAACAATGGTGCAGGCCACTCTTTCAGTGGCCTTGTGAACAGCCAGTTTTGTTCTTCTGATAAGCCCTTGCCCTATCAATTGGGAAGTGCAGCATATAGTCATTTCCTGCATTTCGAGCTGCCCGTTCCTTCTGAGCTCTGAGGCAGGCCCTGAATCTGCTTTTTGTTCTTGCTGTGGCTCTGTACCACTGATGGCAGCAGAAAGCAGTTCGTTAGTCAGTTCATCAAACACAAGCGCTGTTCCTGCTTGGATATTTATTCTGACCTTTACTTTGGACAGTTTCTCTGCCATGATCAGATTCTCTGATTACAATGTCAGCTTTCACCAGAAATCTCTTTGTGATTTAACTGGCAGCATTTGGGGGTTTGGGCAGCTGGGTGTGCAGCAGCTCTGACATGGAAGTGGTGCTCGAGTCTTAGGAAGTTCTGCTGGCAATGAAATTTCCTTTCTAGGCTCTACCATAGGTTTTATTTTATGACCCAAGGAAAACTTTTTTACTTGCCCCTGTTCCAGTGTGGAATATGGAAATAATCCTTTCAGGGCTGTTGAGATGCTTTTGTATTTAAGAAGTATGTGGAGATTCTTGGCTGGCTATTAATGGGTGCTGCTGCTGTTGGGAGTACAAGGATGTCAGAGCTGTAGTTACCCAGAATGAGAACTGGTTGTGTAAGCTAATACTGATTTTTCATGGCCCAGGTGGGAGGAGTAAGTAGCTGATCAGAGTTTGCCCAACTAAATTGCATTACCTGTGGTTTCCAGACATCATAGCTGGTCATTCCTTGTTTGTATTTCGTGGGAGCTCTGTCTGCTTGCTGGAGTGGTGCTGTTTAGTGATAAGTCTGAAAAAGAGGGAACTTGCTGAACTTGAAACTTATCCCCCCCTCTTTAATTTCCTGGTCCACAGAAGTTGAGTGATGTTAACATATTGAACATTCATAAAATTTAAGGCGAGAACAGATAATTAAATTGCCTTCCCTGATATGTTTTATATGCTTTGTATCACAGGCCTTTAAATTTTAATCATTTACTCTGAAACTGAGACCAGTAAATGATGTTTGGCTAAAAACAATTTGAAAGCTTTCCAGCCCTGAGTGTCCATCACTGGTAATTTGAGGCTCATCACTTCTCTTGGTAGTTAGAAGAGGCTGATTTCTAATTTGAATTAGTCTAAGTTGTGCCGCTGGTTCTTGTTAGGATTTTCCTGACAAGATTAGAGCCCTTTAGTATCCAGGACTTTCTTGCCATGAAGGTACTTACACTCTGTAATCAAGTTACTTGATAGATAAGGAAACAGAGTTGAGCTTTTAAGTCTCACTCTGAGGCATTTTCTCCAGCACTCAGATCATCCGGTGATTCTTCATGCTCTCCGTTTATTTTTAACATTGTGGAGACCAAAAAAGGTTCTTGCTCCAGCCTGTGCCTGATCCATACCAAATTCTGAGGTGCTTTTTGCCCTTTTTGCTGCACAGCCACTGAAAGGGTTCCCAGGAGCCCCTTTTGCATAGGGAAATCCTGTTCATGAGCCTTGCTGCCCCAGCACTGACATTCTTCACTCAAGTAAATTCTGCCATTTAGTAGTTACAGTCTGCATTTTTTAGATTATAAATTATCCTTTGTATTCTGATGGGTTTGGCTTTCCTGAGCTAACTTAAGGCAGGTTTTCAGCCTCCTTTCTCCTGCTGTCCTTTCCTCCTCATCGTGTCCTGTTGTGCTACCGTCCTGGTGTCACTCACAGATTTTTATCTGCAGTGATAAAAATGTTGAACTGCATCAGACCTTAAATTTAGTGACAAAAAAAAAAAATTAGCATGATGCAATCCCAGGAAGTAGATGAAGAAGTGTCTGACTGACAGCTCTCGGATATGAAGCAGCCAGTGTGGGTCTCCACCAGCACCAGAGCACGCTCTGTGCGTGCACTTGGCCGTGCTCAACTGCATTTGTAATCTCAAAAGAACAAAGTTAGTCCTTTATCAAGGCATTTGCCATTAAAACGTGCTGACTGGCACTACCGGTGTCCTTGTTCTGGTGATTCTTTACTGGGAAAACACACATTTGTCTTTTCCTGGTCTCTGCCTGGATGGATACCCAGCTCACAGCTTTGCTCCATCCCCTTGCTGAGCACTGGTGAAATAGAAACATCCACCTGGTCTGGGTGAAAGGCCTCTTTGGTGCATGGGTTTGAGGCTGATTTAAATGTTTCCCTGCTAATGGATTTGCTGGGAATCATCTTTTATTGCTGGTGAATTAGAAGGTGTTTCATGTGACAAAGACATGTTGCCCCAGTCAACAGAAAGCTGTTCCCAGTGGTTTTTCCTTCCACTAGAAAGCTACTTTTATTACTGGTACTGTGTTTGTTTTTTAAGATACCTTGAGTCTTGCACTTTTGTTTTTAAGAGAAACATCCCAAGGCCTTTTTTCCCCTGGATGTCCTCAAGTGTAAAATGACAGCATTTTTGGGGTGGTTGTGGTGCATCTGCTGCCAGATTCTGTGGAAGTGATGAACTTCCCACCTTTACAAGCAGCTACTTCTGAAGACACTCGTGAATTACCCTTCAGTTCATGGGCATTATTCTCATAAATACTGGTGTCACTCCTCTGTCACACTCAAGGAAATTCTGATTTATTCATAGCACTGTGCCTTCTTGCTTTTTGTTAAAAATGCAGCTGCCTTTTTTTGCTGGCTGTTCCCTTGAATTTCCCTTTTCCTGTCCCAAACTGATTTAGCTTTTACTCCCTCGGTGTTGCAGCTGTAATCAGCAGTGCACAGGAATGTTGTCTTCTGCAGGAGAGGCAGTATTTTTGCCATTGCTTTTTAGGATCCTGGATAATGTGGAATCTTAAAACCAAGCCTCATTTAAATACCACTAACAGGAAGCAGTAAAATGTGTGGTGTTTTAGGTTGGTTGTGTTGGGTTTTTTTCCAAGTTGGGTGTTTTCAAGGATTTGCTCCCTGAGAAAATCTCTATCTTGAAACCTGCAAATTCCAGGCAGATAAATTGCAGCGAGGTCGGGCCAGTATCTGAAGTTTGGGGTGTCTGCTTCCCTTCTGGCTATCAAGTGGGAAGCTGGCCACAGTGATAGGCTTTGAGGAGAGATTGGGAAGAGAGAAGAAAGGGGAGAGAGCACTGAGACACAGGATCTTGGAGGCTGGGAGGAAGCTGTGAGAGATCTTGTGCCATTTGTGTTCCTGCACTCTGAGGTGTGGAAGTGGAATTGATGAGGACCCAAAGCCGTGGAGTTCTGGTGGACGTGGATATTCCATGTCATGGCAGCCTCTGAGCTGAGCCAGCAGCTCTCCTGCCTCCTGGTTAAATCAGGATCTGATTTTCCTGTTCCTCTGCTGCCTTCTTGCAGGAGTTGTTTATTGACTGAAATTGTTTCCATATGGCTGCAGTGTAGAGCCTGATTACATTAAATGTGGTGCTTTCCTGTGGCATTGCAGGGCTATGGAAACACCATCCCTCCCTCTCTCCCCTTCCAACCTCCTCTTCCTCCATAAAACCTTGGGCTTGGAACATGGAACTTGTTCAGGTATTATCTTCTTTCCCCTCTGAGATTGTAAAACCAGAAAAATGGGATCCAGGTCTTTTTTGAGTCGTATTTGATTGCTTAGGTGGGTTACCTTGGTGTTTAAATGACTCATAAAATAGTTAAAATGAAGATTAAAGTGGCAGCAGTGCTGGAACTGGCCCTCCAGGGTGTTAAACACTGAACAAGCAGAAAAGAGTCTCTGCTTCCAGAGAGGTTTGGGACAATCCATTTGGATTGTATTTGTTGACACTAATGATCAATTTAAATGCTGCTCCAGGAAGGTGTTAAAATTCCTGTACTTGGATGCTGGGAGGCAGATTCCCTGCTTATCTGGAGCCTGGAGGCTGTGTCCAGTTAGTGGGAAGCAGATCTGTTTAATGGCAAATGGATGCATCTGTATCTTTGATAAGAACAAAAGCTGATTGCTGGCTAAGTTGGCTGATAAAACCAACAATGAAGCATCTCTACCTTCTCTTTGTAATTACACCTAAACCTGAGTTTATAACCAGAATTCAAAATCTGGTTTTCTGTTTAAAAAGTTTTAGATAGGTTAAAATATAAAAATGCCTTTTTCTAAAGCCTAAGTTTTTTGCTATAATGCCTCTATTCTTGTAATGGACCCAACAGAACCTCAGCATGGTGTTTCTACTGCCAATATCTCAAATCAAGTCACACCAGTGGAGTGGTGGTTGTCACTCCTGGCTGAGCACATGGAACCAGAGTCTGATGAAACAGCAAACCTGGTTTTTGTCAAAAGTAACCTCTTCTGCATGTGCATAGAGAATATTTCCTTTATTTCTGTGTGTTCATATCACAGCCTGTTTAATTCAAAACTGAGAAACCATTTGGGAGCTGTAAATGCTGAAATTCTTGTTTTCCTCCCCTAACATAAGGTGGAAAAAAGAACAATGAGGGAGGAGATTCACTAATACTGAAATCTTTCCGTGGAGGACACAGCAAGGTTCAATTCATTTAATAAAGAGAATTCATTTGTTTTCACTAAAGCATTTTAAAATGCAAACCATGTTTCTGTAACCCTTTTATGCATCCTGCACCTATGATGTATCATTCAGGATTAATAAAACTGTAATACATAAAAGCTGGCATTTTAAAATTGTTTTATAAACAGTCTGGCTAATAACCCAGGGTGGAAACTGGAATGCAGGTGTGCTGCTCTTCAGGCCTTTGCCTGGCTGGAGGATGAAGCCTCAGATTTTGGGCTTTTGGTTTTTTTTTAATGTAGTGGAAAATCTTTAGGGGAAGATTTAAGCCCTGAGCACGGGGTATCCAGTGATGTTCAGGGTGGTGTCAGTCACACTGAGGTGTCCATGGCTCAGAGAAAAGCTCGATAAATGTCCCTCAATTAATGTCCCTCCTAATTTAGAGGTGTCTGACTCACGAGCTGGCAGGTAAAAGGGAGACAGTGACCATGGGGTTGTCATGGCCATCTCCTCTGCTTGTCCTTAAAGGAATTGCTGCTGTCCAATGCTTGGAGCAAAGGATGTGGGCACCTTCTCCAAATTGGGATATTGCAAATCTTGGAACTGTGAGAGCTGCCTCCCTTTAGCCCACACTGAGACACCACAATCAGGGAGGGTGGATTTGAACCCTTCCATCCTGCCTTGTGTTTCAGCACTGCTGCTTGTCCAGCATTTCCAGTATCAGGAGGAATTTCCTCATGGAGAGGGCCCTCAGGCATTGGAAGGGGCTGGAGTCCCCTCCAGTATCAGGAGGAATTTCCTCATGGAAAGGGCCCTCAGGCATTGAAGGGGCTGCCCAGGGAGGTTTGGAGTCCCCATCCCTGCAGGTGTCCCAGGAAGGGCTGGATGTGGCACTCAGTGACAAGATGGAGGTCACAGGTTGGGCTCAATGATCTCAGAGGTCTTTTCTAACCCAAATGATTCTGGGATTTTTTTGTTTTTTGTGGAACCTTTGGGGGATGGCTTGTAGATATTGTGAGGAGAGAACTTCTCACAAAAGGCTGGGGATCCTGCAGCTGGATGCCTGCAGATCCTGATTTATCTGGAAAACCTCTCCACTCCCTCCCTGTATTGCAAAACACTGTGGCAAAGGTAGGCTGGAGAAACCTGAGTTGTTTTCTGTCCCTCGCACAACCCACTGGCTACGTGGGAGCAGAAATTAAGACAAGGACATTTAATTTTAAGTGTTGTCATCTTCACAGAAAG
>JAWWEX010000182.1:110940151-110950287 GCA_035583215.1 Arremon brunneinucha | reverse complement strand
TTTTTTCCTTTAATATTAAAGGGAGGGGTTATGACTTCTGAGCTATAATTGTGTGGAGACATTATTTGGGCAGACCTAAACTCTCCTGCATTAATCTGGAAGTGCTGGATACGAGTTCTGTGCTCTTACAGCTGCTGAGGAGAGTTTTGAACTGTGACTGATGTTTGCAGAAAGCAGAGAAGTTGCAAATTATGTGTTTTGATGCTGCACCTTGAGTTCCTTTTGCCTGTTTTCCCTGCTATTGTTGATGTTTTGTTTTTTTTTGTATCCATTCCTGTACCATTTGCAGTCACAGTTCCCAGTTCTAAATTTAACTTGAACCCAGTTTTGAGTTGACTTTTTGGTTTTGGCCTTAGTCAGCCACCAAACGAAAGTGATTTAGCAGCATTCCCTCAGGTTTCAGAATCCACCCTGCTGGGCCATGCCTACCCCAGGGCTCTGAGGCTGCTGGGCTTTGCAGGAAAATGTATTTTTGTAGCCCAGTCATTACCCCAGCACCAACCTAAATCCAGGTGGATCGTCCTGTTCCTGCACAGTTATTTTTGGAGCAGGTTGCACTGGAAAATTGCACTTAAGGTGGGGGTTAGACTGGACAAGCTCAAGAGCTGCTGTCCAACCTCTGCAGTTCTGTGGTCTGTGCAAAGAGGGAAATTCAACTGATCATTTTCATGGAGATGCATCCTTGTGCTTTTCATCCTGTCCCCTGTTCTTTCTCTCACCTTATTTTTGAAAAGGAGAGCTTTTAAAGTGTTTTATTGTAGTTCTCAAAGACACGCAACTCTTACTGGATTGAGCATCATGGCTGGCACAGGGGAGACTTAGAATGAAATTGTTTAATTGATATTTTACATTATAAACTTTGAAATTGAGGATTGAGTGAGGCTCCTCCTTTGCTGCTCTGTTTCTGTAGGGCAGAATGGTACAAAAATAAAGGGGGTATGTCCTGAGAGTGCTGCCTGGAGCTGGTTCTGAGCTGCACCCCCACAGGGCTGTGCAGGTTTGGAACTCTGCATTTGGGCAGCTTTAAAGTAATATTTATGCAAGAATTGCAAAACTCAGCATAGGAACTGAGTTCAGTTAAATCAGGTGGAGGAGATGTGCTGTTGGGGTCAGATCAGGAGTTTCTCTTATCTCTGGCTCAAGGCTGGATAATGCAGTGGTGGATGCTGAGGAGAGCCTGGAAGAGCACAGCAAACATTTGACCCGTCCCTTGCACATCCTTGCAGCCATCCTCACTGTGTGCTGCAGGTGTTCTGGATATTCTCTTTATCCGCCCTTTTCCACCCAAAGGGAGGTCCAGATGTGTTTGATCCCAAGCCATGTCCATTGCAGTGTTTCCCCTGCTGAATGTCCCATACCTGGAGGCCAGGTAGCCCTTGTGAAGGGAAGTGTTAGTTCAGTTCCTAGTGAGAAAGTGTCCTTAATTTCTAATTTAAGTCACCTTTATTTTTCAATTTGGCTTGTTCCATTCTTTTTGTTGTGTTTTTCTTTCAATCCCTGTTCAGTCCTTGTTTCTTTCTCTTTCAATCCCTGTTTAGTGCCACTTTAAGCATGAGCAAATACAGTATTTAGATTCTATGAGCTGGGTAGTGAGTCCTCCCCATTCCCATCCTCACCAGTGTGTTCCCAGGGCTGTTTAATAACTCTGCTGCTTGGTTCACATGGAATCAGTTGGGAGAACATGGATGTGGAACTTGATGGTCTGACTGAAACAGGGGATGATAGTTTTGCTGGAAGTGATGAGGGGAGTGTCCAAAGTTCTGAGCCAGCAAAACCCTGCAAGTGCTCACCCCTGGCAGGGAGGGAGGGCAGGGCACAGCTTGGATTTCTGATGGATCTGGAGGTGTTAGTTCAGTTCCTAGTGAGGAAGTCTCCCTAATTTCTAAGTCACCTTTTTTTTTCAATTTGGCTTGTTCCATTCTTTTTGTTGTGTTTTTCTTCAATCCCTGTTCAGTCCTGTGCCACTTTAAGCATGAACAAATACAGTGTTTAGACTCTGTGAGCTGGACAGTGAGTCCTTCCCGTTCCCATCCTCAGCAGTGTGTTCCCAGGGCTGTTTAATAACTCTGCTACTTGGTTCACACGGAATCAGTTGGGAGAACATGGATGTGTAACTTCATGGTCTGACTGAAACAGGGGATGATAGTTTTGCTGGAAGTGATCAGGGGAGTGTCCAAAGTTCTGAGCCAGCAGGACCCTGCAAGTGCTCGCCCCTGGCAGGGACAACTTGGATTTCTGATGGATCTCCATCCAGAAAAACACACCTGGCTGTGTCCAGAGTGGCACAAACCCTGTGGGATAAGGGCAGGGAATGGTTTCTCTCCATTTTGGGCCCTCTCCAAACATCTCTTCGACTCTCGGTTACTGTTTAACTCCACCTCTGTGTACTCTTCATTCGCAGGGACTAAGTCTGCTGTCCTTTAGAAAATGAAGGTTTTTTCTGACCTGTCAGTGCCTTTTTGGTGTGGATGTGATTGCTATTTGCCTGTCATTTCTCTAACTTGTAAAGCTGTCTCCAGTGTATGCAGTTTTATATCCCATTAGCTCGCTCTTTCTCATCTTATCACACAGCACTGTAATCATCTGTTCTCTTTCTACCCCCAAATCCTGGCTTTAAATACTGTTTTCTAAAATCCTTCCTCCTAAAAACTGCCTCTGTGTGACATTTCCCTTGCATCCAGTGATATATGTAAGACATGAACAAAGAATTTCATATCTATTTCATTGTAATTTTTTCCCCTAGATAATGTATTTGATAGTTGTGCTTTTTGAAGCCTCCTAATTTACCTAAAAGGTTATTTTTTATAGGGGATGTGTAAACACACTGTTTCAAATGCTGTACAACAGTGGTGATTCTTCAGTGTGGGGGGAAGGAGCTGAAAGCAAAGGAAGTTCTGTGAGTTCCATCACTGAAAGCACAAGGGTTAATGTTTTTTTCTTGCCAGTTGTTAAGTCTGTTTCCTGCTTTTACTTTAATGTCTGCATATAAAAAGATTTTGGTTTCTTTGTCCCCTTGCACTTGAACTAGAAACTGTAATCTATTTGTGGTGCATCGTAGAGAAGTTATTTTTTTAGTACTTTTGGTTTAACAGTTTTTCTGTTGAGAAAAAAAAAAAAGAAAAAACAGATTGAGGCATCCTTCCAGTGAAATATAAAATGAGAGGATTGTGATATCTGAATTTAGCAATGCCTCTGCTAATAGGACCAAAGATGACAAACCAGATTGAATAGTCCCTTATCCCTCTGTTTTGGACAGAGCCAGGCTGAAGAGAATAATCTGCAAATAAATAGCTGAGAATGACATTTGCATTTCTCCTTGTAAGAAGTTGGTAACAGTTCTACAAGGAATGGATTGGAAATGAGTTTTCTTAACCTGTAATGAGTAGGGAGCTTAAATTTCATTGCTGCTGAGGATTTCTAGCCAAAGATTTCTGTTTTACAGCTGTTATTAAAAATTTATGGGGCAGCTCGAGATCAAAGCAAATATATATTCTCTTTATTATGTAAACTTGGTTTTGTGCAACATATGCAATGCATCTATATGGTTTAGGCAGGATTTTTTGTTCTAGCAAAGGCAAACAGCCTTTACATGGTGCAGTTATATCCCAGTGACTAATGGTGATCTGATTCTCTCTCTCCATTCCTTATTTCCCAAGTAACTCAGGGAAAGTGAGTTGAAATCTGGTTGAAATCTTCTGTACTGTGCTTCATACTGAGGTTTTGTTACAGCTTTTTGTTTTAGTGCTCCCCATAACCCAGGTTTAGGTTTCCCACTGGTGTGCTCAAGGACTTCCTTGGACTACCTTTCACTTCTTAAAGCCCAGACCTGAAAATATTTATAGAGAATATTTTACCTTATGGGGTGGATCACCCCACAGTCAGGGCTTTGGGCTGCAAGTGATTTTCAGGAAAGGGGTGGCCTGGCTTTTGTGCCACACTCCAGGCACTGGGCTCCTCATAAATGCCTTCTGTTCATTCCTATTTCTTCTCTGAATATCTTCTTCTAGCCCTCCATTCCCACCTTGCTGCATGTGAAAGCAAACTGTCAGTATTAGCATCTTTTATCAAATTTTTGGAGTGAGACTTTTTTTTATGTGTTAGCTTTGAGAATATATTGGTTGTTAATCTCAAATTTTACCAGGACCTGCGATCTCATTTTCAAAGTGAAAACTTAGAAATGAACCCTGATGGTTCCAGTTGGAGAAGACAACTGAAAAAACTAAAAACAGAGGATCATTAAGGTTGGAAAAGACTGAAAAGATTGAGTCCAAGCTGTGACTGATCCCCACCTTGTCAGCCAGCCCAGAGCACTGAGTGCCACATCCAGGCCTTGCTTGGGCACCTCCAGGGATGGGAACTCCAAACCTCCCTGGGCAGTTCCAGTGCCTGACCACCCTTTCCATGAGCACATTCCTCCTGATGCCCAGCCTGACCCTCCTCTGGCACAGCTTGAGGCTCTGTCCTGTTGCCATGTCATGGTTTCTGAAGGGCTGTGGTTGCTGTACTCAGGCATCTTGTAGAGATTCACACATTCCAGTTCTTTTTTGGTTTGTGTTCCTTGTATCCCACTTCTGTCCCCTGTTCCCAGCTGCCTGGTGGTCCCAGAGCTCTCACGTGAACTGCTGCAGCTTTTGCACTTGCTGGGCTTTGTGTGCACAGCCCTGGGTGTAGCTGAGCCCTTGGTGTGCTGCTGCTTTAAAGGCTGTAGAATATGGGAGGGAGGAAAGGCAAAAATCTGAAAAGCTGCTGGATCTTAAAGATTAATCAGCCTGGTTTAAATAACAAGCAAAGCCTTTTCTTCCCAGTGTGCTTTCTTCCATTGCTTTTGCAAAGTTGTTTCTCCAGGGGAAGATTTCAAGCTCCATAAGACTTGTGTTCTTATATTAGTGTCAGGACAAGGGCTAAGATTATTTGTGTGAATATGTACAAACAATTCCATTACCTGGGGTTCCTTTCACGCTTTCTCCCCGGTGGAATTATGGCCTCATATTGTGTGATGGTGGATTTATTCCTGTTTGTACAGATCTGTATTTACAAACTCAGGCCAGGGAGTTCCTGTGCAGGAGCTGAGAGGAGGGGAGGTCAGTGTAAATGACAGCCTGTGACACAAAACCAGCCCTATTTATAAATATAATGAAGATATGCAACAGTGCTCTCACAAGAGGGGTGCAGGCAGACCTAGGGTTGCTGTAACATGGGTGGTTTGTGGGGTTTTTTGTCTTTTTTTCATTTGAAAAGCAAATACCTCCACATCTGTGAACAGCTTCCTGCACCCTTTTAACTCACAAAGATTTGATTCAGTTTTGCTGCAGGGAAAGGAGTGATGGGAGCAACCAGAAGATGGGGGCAATTCCCAGAACACATCATCCCCCAAGTCTGCATTGGCAGAACTGGCAGCCCCTTCTCTCTTTGCTGGGGTTTTTCAGCTCCTCTCCCTCCTGGGTTTGCCTGCTGCCCCAAACAGGCTCCAAGAAAGGCTGTGAAACCATGATGGGGGCAGGGGGAGCAAGGGAAGCAGGTAGAAATGATAATTTATTCCTTTACATTTTCTCCTCTTTCCCAAATTGATTACCAGTTGTGCTTACAAAGCACCATTTACAACAGAAATCAAACCTGAGGGGGTCTCATTCAGATCTGGATCAAACAGCAACTTCCCATGTTGGTGGTACTGACTTGCTGTCTCTTGGTGGGCTATAAGGTATTAGGAAAAGGTCCCTGAAATAATTGCAGCAAATGTGAGTGTTCTGTCTCCTGGGCACGTTCTGCAGCACTGTCAGTGTTGCTGGGGTTGTCTGAGAAGCAGAAGCAATGCAGGTTTTTATCAATATTTGTAATTAAGAAAATGTTCTGCCTAAAATGGTGAGTGGTTTTATGAATCTGCTGTGTCTTGTCATATTAGTGGGATACAGGGTGGCCCAAGGAGCTGTCTGCAAAAAGTTGGACTTTTTTAAGGTTGAGAAATGTGATCTTAAGCCAAGGCAAAGGGAAGAAGTGTTGTACACAGCAGCCAAGGTGGACAGGACATCTGAGGGTGTTGTCAGACCTCTTTGTGCCTGTAAAGTTGATGTGTTTTGCCATCATCAGAGGCTGAGATGAGAATTAATAATTTGGAGTGTGATCTGCTGATGGAAATATATATAAATATATATATGGGTATATATGTATGTGTATATATGTGTATATATGTATGTGTATATATATGTATATATGAATCAGAACTGAAAGTGTATATTCATTCATTGAACAGCATTTGATACGAGAGCAGAGTTTATGTTTAGAGAGATAAAACAGCTTTTTTATCCCACCCCATGAAAAGCAGAGTGAGAAGGGCAAGGGAGCAGCTGGAAGCTGGACTGGGAGGACTGGTTGTGGTCCTTTGTGGGACAGTGGGGCCCAGGAAAGTGGTGCTCCAGCATTGTGCCTCTGTGGCAAAGCAAAATGTCAGCAGTGATAAGTGATGGAGGGAGAGATTTCGTGCTGGTTGGACATTTATTAGGAAGGATTTTTGCCTTAGAGAGGCTTAAATCGTGATATCCATCAAAGAGTGGTTATTAGATCACCTGGCAAGCGAGAGAAAATAAGGAAAAACAAGAAATTGTGTTTTCTAGCACTTGCTGTCCTGTTGCTTCTCTAGTCAGGATTTTTTGGGGAAAATTGTTTTTGCTGAATAGTGCATTCTCAGACAGGCAGTTAAGGGAGAAGAAGAGTATTGCTTTTATTTGAAACATCTTGGAAAGGAAACAGTCTTAAAGGCAACAATAAATGTTCTGGCATAATGCAGACTAAACCATCCTTAAAACAAGTCTATATCCATCACTCTGATATACTGGAGTCCCAGTCTGCTGATTTGATGTCAGGATGATGAATTATGACCTTTTATTATTTATTTATTTCAAGGTTTAGTTGCAGACTTTATAAAAACATAAAGTAGGTCTGGATTTGGTTGTGAGGTTTATGGAATGGCTGGGAGAAGCTGATGGTTTTGGAGCACAAGTCGGTGGCTTCTTTTCCTGTATTTGGGTATATTTTATATACACCCAAATGCTTTTGTATGTACATAAAATTTATTTATATATACACACCTTACACTGGGTGAAATTACAACCAGGTGTAAATCACTTTTACTTCTGTACATGGCAGTGGTTAGAGGTCAATTTGTGGGTGTTGCCTCCTGCGCTCAGCAGGGCTCCTGTGTGTGGAGACACAGATTTAAGCTGATGGGGAACCAATTTCAGCTGAAGCTTGGTGAGGCACTCCCAGTGACACTTGGGTTGTGCAGATTTATTTAAATTGCTCTGAGGTCTGCTTTAATCCTTCCAGTTTGTGTAGACAAGGCCATTGGAGAACATCCCTGAAAATATCCTGCAAAATGCCCTGCAAACACTGTGCTGCAGTTCTCCCAGGCCATTTCAGTGCTGGGATATTATGGGATGGATCCAAACCCCATGGCCAGCCCTGTGTCCCTGCAGATGTGGCTCTTGGTGTGCAGAGCTGCCGGGTTCACCTCTGCAAGGCTGTGGAGTCATGAAATGGTTTGGGTGGGAAGGGGCCTTAAAGCTCCTCCCATTGTACCCTCTGCCGTGGGCAGGGACACCTCCCACTGTCCCAGGGTGCTCCAAGCCCTGTCCAACCTGGCCTTGGACACTGCCAGGGGCAGCCACAGCTTCGCTGGGCACCCTGTGCCAGGGCCTCCCCACCCTCACAGCCAGGAATTCCTTCCCAATATCCCATCCATCCCTGCCCTCTGGCAGTGGGAAGCCATTCCCTGTGTCCTGTCCCTCCATCCCTTGTCCCCAGTCCCTCTCCAGCTCTCCTGGAGCCCCTTTAGGCCCTGGAAGGGGCTCTGAGCTCTCCCTGGATCCTTCTCCTCTCCAGGTGAGCACCCCCATCTCTCCCAGCCTTTATCCCAGAGCAGAGGGGCTCCAGCCCTTGGAGCATCTCTGTGGCCTCCTCTGGACTCTCTCCAGCAGCTCCAAATCCTCCTGCTGTTGGCCCCAGGGCTGGGGCAGCTCTGCAGGTGGGGTCTCACCTGAGCAGGGCAGAATCCCCCCCTCCCCTGCTGCCCACTCTGGGGGATCATCCCACGACATGGGGGGCTCTGGGGTGTCACTGCACCCACCTGGGCCATGTCCAGCCCCTCATCCAGCAGCACCCCCAGCTCCTTCTCCTCGAGGCTGCTTTGTATTTAGTCAGATATGCATGGAGGGGTTGCACATTACTGGGCCTTTGTTTTAAAATAAACCTCTCAAGCAGCTCTCCTGACCAAAAACCTCAAGTTTTTCATCCTCTTTGAGTTTGCTAGTGTGGCTGTTGGAAAGCTCTGGCCTTGGCTTGTGATAGTGTTGATGTTTCATCTTGGTATCTCAAATAGATCTGATAGGAAATATTATCAATTGCTTTATTCCTCATTTAGACTAAAACCTTCTCTACTTCTTGGCAGTGAGTAAATTTCCCCCTAAATTTCTTGACATTGTTTTTGCAACTTCCTAGCATGGGAATGACCAACTCTGCTTGCTCACAGCAGTTTAATAATTTCTAAAGAACTTATTACACCTGTTTGAACATTTCCTCTATATTCCATGTGATACAAAACTCATGCCCAACCCCTTCTAGTTCATATTTTTAGAAGGTGGCAGAAAAAATGGTTTGATTTTAATTTCCATGTTTCTTCCTAAAGGAATGAAGCATTTGTTTCCTCAAATATACTCAAATTCCTCAGGTTGTCCTGTTGTCCTCTCCCAGCATTTCCTGTACTCCCCTTCCCTCAGCTGCTCAGAGCAGAAGTAGGACTGTCTCCCAGTAATTTATTATTTATTTACCTATCTTCCAGATAAATAAGATCCATGAAATCCATCCCAGAAGTTCTGTTCCTCCAATAAATGCATCCCATGGATGTTACAGGGACCTGAGTGTGGCTTCAGAGGGTGGGGATTGTACAAAGTTAACGCTGCAGCACGTGGATCGATGCGAATCAAAGTGGTTTAAAGAGCAGGCAGGAAACTTTGGTTTGAATAATTGATCCTTCCTTTTGTTTTGCACTTGTGTTTCTTGGGCTCTGCTGAGAACTTCAGGGGTTTGTAGCAGGTGTCAGGATGTAACCTGAGTAATTGCATTGCTTCCTATACATTTATTACATGCTGAATTAGAACATGGTTAATCCTGCCTATTTCCCAGCTGATTCCTATTTAAAATCATGTCAAGCTCCATTTGGATGGAAACTAATTCAGTTGAAAGTGCAGTTTTACTTGATGTTAAGGCTGTGTTACACTTCTGTCAAAATAGAGCTTTTCTTCTAAAGTACATTTATTAAATACAGCGAGTCTTGCTAAGCTAAATTTCACCTTATTTCTGGTTACCTTGTCCTTCAAAACCATAGTTCTGGCAGAGCTCATCAACTTACCTTATTTTTATTCCTCATCTAAAAGCAAGAAACTGTTTTTCCTGCTTTCTGAATTCCCAGCTGATTTCTCAACTTTGAAAGCAGCAGTCATTGAACTGAGCTAAATAAGCAAAGTAAAAAGAAAATGTTTGTTCTTTTGTACTTGCAGACAAGGATTCTGCTTGAAAGATGGGTTGGCACTTCATCACACACTGGTTCCCAGTGCTTACCCAGTGACTTCCACTGCTTCACTGCCTTGAGATTCTTCTTTCTCCCTTGGAAAATTTTTGCAAAATACGCATCTTAAAATCGTTTTTCTAATTTAAATTATTTCAATTTAGAAAGTCATTTTCAAGCTTTTATTTTTAAACTGCATGACTCTGCAGTGATGCAGATGCACCTTTGCTTGTGAGTATTGCAGCTGTGTTTGTGAAGTCAAGGGCACGTGTGGCAGCAGCCCCAGCCCTGCTCCCTGGATGGCTTTGAGCTGCTGTGGGGTTGGTGAACACACAGCCCAGCACTGCTGTGCCTGCTCCAGGACCTCTTATCTCAAATTTGGGAGCTCCTCTGAGATCAGCCTTCCAGTGGGATGAGGAACCAAGGACTTGGAGGTCATTGAATTATGAAATCACAGAGTGGTTTGGGGTGGAGGGGACCTTAAAGCTCATCCTGTCCCATCCCCTGCCATGGGCAGGGACACCTTCCACTATCCCAGGCTGCTCCAAGCCCTGTCCAACCTGGCCTTGGACACTTCCAG